>WOVY01002808.1:0-293679 GCA_013436015.1 Rhipicephalus annulatus
GCGTTTAGTGCCTTCTCTGTTATGAATGTGCGCTGATTTCCTCCGCAACGTGGTTATCTCGCTTCCCTCGTTATTATTTTTAGAGACACGGGTGAGCATGAGAACGCCTCTTCCCTGTATATGGGTGCTGGCGAAGGCGAGCAGAGCGGGGCGATCAACTGCCCGCATGTGTAGCCAGGCCATGCTGGCCGGAAAGTCGTCTCGGGGAGTGGTGGTGATGATGCCGCAGGTGGTGCTTGGTTGATTTTCCTTTATTTAATGAGAGCCATGCCCCTCCCCTCCCCATCGACCTCCCTCCTCCTCTCACGCCCTCTCTTTTTCCTTGAAACGGCGTATACCTGTGCACAAATCGCGGGTGACCTGTGTGTGCCTCAACTTTCATTTGTCTGTGCAATATTTATTTAAAGTGTTCCACTAATTGTGTGTGTGTGGGGGTTGGGGGGGGAGGTTACGTCCCAAAACTGCGACGGGATCGCGAGAGACGCCGCTAACGGTGGGCTCAAGAAATTTCGACCACTCGGGGTTCCTTAATGTGCACCGAAACCAAAGCACACTAGGCCTCTATAGCACTTTGCCCCCGTAGAAACGCAACTGCCGCCGCCGGGATTCCATCCCGCGACCTTCGCCTCAGCAGTCGAACACCAAAACCAGTACACCACCACGGTGGGTGTCATGTACCGGAGCTGCACATACGTGCACATATTTATTTATAAACGTGACCTGCAGTTCAAATTATCTATAGAAATATAAAGTTTGGACTGTGAACTCGGGTATTTTTTGTGCAGCTCCAAGACGCTCAATCATAGCCCATCTTTCTTTCTTTCTTTCTTTCTTTCTTTCTTTCTTTCTTTCTTCTTTCTTTCTTTCTTTCTCTTTCTTTCTTTCTTTCTTTCTTTCTTTCAGAACATAGAAAAATGGAGAAGCCAAGGTATTTCGTTCCTCATTCTCCCAACAGCAGCTCCATTTATAACAAGGCAGGGTACGGGCATCTTGTGGCAGCTCTGGCGCGTAATTAATGACGAGCACCTGTGCTAGTTGGGACGCGCTCTCTTAGGTAATTAACCCCCCTTAAAGCCGGTATACTGCGACCGTAGAAGAGCTCGAGCCTCGAGGGGAAGACAACGGCCGAAACCAAAGCAGTGACAGCGTGAGGCGCGTGGAGCGTTCGCTGTAAATATAAAGCATCACGAAATCAAACTTCGTTGGTATCTACATCGCCGAGTGACGCGAGAACTTCGGGCAAGCGACAGAGCGACAGCGGCAAGTCAAGCGCAGTGCATGTGTGTGCTTTAGCTCTTCTGTCCATATGTCGCTTGCATGTTTGCACTATAGTCATAGCTTAAACGTACCATGCATGTGTGTGTTCGTGTTTGTGCGCTCACATGTGTTCGTATACGTTTGTGAGTTTCGGCGCGTGCATGCGTTTGCAAACAAGGCTGGCATCGTGATTTTAATTAATGTACATTTATTCCTATCTCTCCCTGCAACCGTCAGTACTCTTCAACTTTGAAAGGGTCGTTTAGGTAACGGGTTTCCTTGGTGATCTCGATGCGTTCTCTTGCGAAGCAACAACCAGGTTTTAGATGACAACGCAGTTTTTAGGGCTACTGATCGAATATAAAGGTTACGTGTAGCCTCTACAATTATGTTGGTCTATCGATTAAAAGCAAGTATATTTAGCATCACTTTTGACGTATTTCCACTTTAACGACTATAAAATGACATTAGAATCTCAGAATGGTGTGGTGTACGTGTTCAATTTGATTATGACATCGTAGTCAAATCTGGTAGGATTGCGCAAGAATTCCAGTGAACAGGTTTCTATGCTCATTGCGGCAATAAGCTCTGACATATGCCCAATATGTTATTGTTATGTCGGTCCAATAACAGAAAAAAAAATCAATTCCACGTGGACAGATAGACAATGCGGACGGAGTTTCCGCACGCATCTTGACGCCATTTCGTGTCTATATATGTTTCTTGTTGTTGCTCTTTTTATTTTCCTTTGTACAGTACATTTAGCTTATCGCACGCTTGGTGAGATGCGTACACGATAGGTGGCCTTAATTTTCCGAATGTTTCCTTGAGTGTAACTGCGGCCGGCTACAAAGTATACCAGAGATCCATTTTAGCTTCGCCCAAGACGTACACATACCTTGCACATCTCACCGCAGACCACACTGCAGCCTATCGGGCAATGCTCGGAGAGGCGCGCGGCGTTCTTTTTCTTTTTTCTTTTTCACTGTGATCACATACCGCATGTACCGCGCGCACACGGAACAAACTACGCACGCCACATAGTGACGACGCGATCATGGATGTGGGTTAAACACATGCATTTTCCTTTTCCACTCCTTCGTTCCTTCTCCTCCGTTTTGTTTCCTGCACATCTTCCCAGGCTCAACATTCGCGCCGACGCGGTCATTAGGTGCGAGCCCCTTAATGCAAAACCGCCTCTCGCGATATCGCAGTCGCCGCTGTGAAGGCGAACGGCTCTCCGCCACAGACCTTTTGGTTGCGTTTACTTATTTTGGAACACTTGCCGCACACCAGCGCCGAAGCCCACTGAAAGCAAAAGGTGGAACCGATTCCAGCCCGATTGCGTTGCGCCGCCCCTATATGTGACATTTTCGTGTGTTCAAGATGTCACTGTCGGGAGTCGCCTGCCAATTACAGGCACTTTGTCAACGACGATGAAGGCGATGCCGATACCTACTACTACTTATAACCACATAACTACAACACGATTATGAGAGATAAAGTAGAGTGGGGCTCCGGAAATTTCGACTAGCTGGGATTCTTTGACGTGCACCTAAATCTAAGTACATGGGACAATGCTGCCTGCTCTCGAAATGTGGCTGTTACAATAAGGATTCAAGCTGGCGACCTTCAGGACAACTGTCGAGTGCCATAACCAATGGGCCAACAACAACAACAACAACAACAACAACAACAACAACAACTACTACTACTACTACTACTACTACTACTACTACTACTACTACTACTACTACTACTACTACTACTACTACTATGACTACTACTACTACTACTATTATTATTATTACTACTACTACTACTACTACTACTACTACTACTACTACTACTACTACTACTACTACTACTACTACTACTACTACTACTACTACAGTGGCCGTTCAAATGCCCTCACTTTATGATTTCATTTGTTATATCCCATCTTGATTCTCTTTCTTTTTTGCTATTTCTAATCTTCCCTCATTTTTTATCTCCTTTTTCATTTTGTTTATCCCCCAGTTTTCGGTAATGGCACTCTTCCTAAGCCTCCTCCATCTCCTTCCTGTAAGGGGGATGAGGTCCACGATAACTTCTGCCCGAAATCGATTACCGTCGTTTCTCGATCGCTAACCAACATTATAGTTAGCGTCAGTTAACTGATGGCTAAGTCATGGCGGATGTCGGCACTGCGCTGTTATAACACCAGCCTTGCCCACATCGAATCCGACTTCTGAGTCACCTCTTTTTTTATGTTTCTTTATTTGTTCTTCTCTGTCTTAATTTTTTTTCTGTTAATTATTTTCTTCCGTCTTTGTCACTTCTCATTCGTACTCGCTTTTATAATTCGACATTTCCTTTGAAAATCATCTCAGCGCGTTTCTCAAGTCGTCTACTTCGTCGTTATCTTCGCTTCTACATGGCTTCTCGCATTTCCATCGCCGCCGTGGCCGCTGCTGTAATTGTAGCAACGCCGCATGCATATTTCATGCGCGCCGCCGGCTCGGCCCGAACGAAACTGGTGCGGTATCGAGAATCGTATTAAATTCGCGCTCTCCAGAGGTGGGAGGGGGAGGAGAAGGCAAAAAAAAAAAAAGACGCGAGCCTCAAATTATTTCGCCGCGCCTTTTTCTTCTTTCGCCCATTTTCCTCCATTTTAATCGCGCTTTCACGTATACAGACGCGCACATGCATTTTTCTAAATTTATGCTATATTCTTTTAGTCTCTCTTTCTCTGACGCTATACTACTATCTTTCTCTGTCTATCAATTTATGTTCACTTTCGTTTTTTGCTCTCTCTCTCTCTCTCTCTTTTATCTACCTTCTTTCGCGATGGCTCAGCTTCGGCTCTTTGGGATTTGTTTTTCGCTTTTACGCTCGAGTCGTGCGCGCTCATGTTGGCGCTCCCGGAACACGTTTTTATTAATTCCGTCGTTTATTCATACCATATCCTTCTCGCCCCCCCCTCGCCTTTTTGTGTTTTTCTCTCAACTCTTCTTAAGGTCTCCCTCTCTTCAACTCCTTAATCTTCATCTTCCATTCTTTTTGTTTTTTCCGAACTCTGAGGCCTTCGTGTTCGAGAAGCCCGCGCGCTCAAGATCGCGGACAGTCTTTATTCGCGAGTTTTTTTTTTCTTCATTCGCTGTCGCTTTGTTGTTATTTGTTCTGCCCTTTCCCCACCCCCTCCCCCTCTCCGTCATCACACTTATTGCAACTTTTATTTTTAGTTTCGCCTCCATTCTTCATCTTCTTGGTCACTGTTCGGGAAAAATACGCGCTCCAGTATATTTCTGTCGTCGAGGGCGCCTCGGAACGAGTTCCGAGTGCTAAGTCTCCGGCAGTTTATGGTCCTCGTTATGGCGCTCGTGGCGCCGTGTAGCTGTATAACCCGCAGCGAATAAAGAAATAAATAATAAAAGGAAAGAATAACTGAATGTACCCGGTGGCTGCTCCGAAGGAGGTGGCGTAAACAGAAGAGAACATCGCTAAGCAATTTCTCGTGAGAAATGGCTGCTTCGGTGCATATATGTATATATACGAGCTTTGAGAAAGGGTGAGGTAGAGAGACAGAGCAATTGGTTGTCGTGACAAACTGTGCTTTTTTCTTTTTTTTTCTTAGACTCGAGGCGAGCAATATATGGGGCAGGAAATGGGAAGCATAATGACAATTAAATAAAAAAGATGAAACAGCTGTGGAGGTCTCGGTCTTCTACACTTCTAACGCGATTATTTGTGGTATACTCCCAGGTTGGTGATTCTAGCTTTACATATTGTTCGTTTTACCGTTAAGGTGAAAGCGTACTATACCCCTTTTATTACCTTAAAAAATATTTTACTTGATTTTCGAGTTTCTATACGACAGGATGTACAGCTTTCCTTCTTTCCGTTGTTTTATATTTGCCCAACTGCCGCCGTCATCTTCCAGTGAATAATCTACTGCTCATCCGAAGGTCGCGGCATCGAATCCGAGTCCTGGCCGAGGCATTTCCACCGAGACGAAACACTGGAGGGCCGTGCGCTTATAGATTGAGGTACCCGTTAAAGAACCCCGTGTGGTCGAAATTTTCGGAGCCCTCTGCTACGACGTCTCTCTTCATAATATGGTGGTTTTAGGACATAAAATGCGAACGAGCATTATTATTATTACATTTTGGCAACTTCACTGTGAGGAAAAAAGGAGTAACTCTGGATAAATCAAGAGAAAAATGTGCGATCACCGCTCCGGCGTTTTTTTTTTTAATTCTAATAATTCTTTGTACTTGTACGATCGGATACTACTCCGCACACTGTCGCACGTTTGCGTTGAGTGATAGAGATGAACCCATGAAAAAAAAAGAAACGAGAAAAAATAAAGGTGAATAAAGAAAATGAAACACTTCGTCTTAAAGGAAGCTTGAATGCTGCGATGAGACGGCGATATAACAAGAGAGAAAGAAAATCGAGCAAAAAAAAATCAATGAGTATACGTATATGTATATACGCGCGGTGCTTAACTTTATTGCGACCTTTTGCCGGGCGCCATGGTGATTTAAATCCCGCGCGTGACGTCATATTTATGTCTTAATTGCTTCGTGTACCTTTTTTTGTTACTTTATTTTTCGCCCCCCACTGTGTTTCGACGTGTTGTACAATAGCTGCAGGCGCCGTCGCACAAAGGAGGGCTTCTCTTTCTGTTTCCCTTCGTGACGCGCTAACGGCCATCGATGTTTATAACGCTCGTCGTTTCTGCAACACGATTTATACAAGCACTCGCGTATACGATGGAAGAACGAGTTTTCGTGGACACGACCACAAATAGGGGACGGTTCTACACACCTCCTCTCTTGTCCTCTAGTTATTACTTCTTTTTTACTTCATAATTTTAGCAGGCCTGCACGTGTCAGGCTTTAAGAGATATGGCGCGATTCTTTTTTTTTTTTTTTTGAATCGGCGAGCCGCTGTTTCGCGCCAACCGATAATTGAGTACGGGCTCCTTTGTGGAAAGCCACATCTAAACAGCATAAACTAGCACGTTTCGATTTTCGGCGCCACTTTGTCGCGAATCGTTATCTATATAAATACTTATTGTAGATCACTTGTTTTTGTTTCTGTTTTTTTTTTTCAGAGCGTTCTTTCAGAACTTTTATAGGAAGCTTGTTGTCCTGCAGCCGCGCCTTAGTGCAGTCGGTGTCACGAGCTTAAAGACCACTGGGTCTGAGGAAATTGAACTTTACAGCAATTTCTGACTTTCTGGGGACGAAGTGCATCATACGTAATGGTAGCTCAATTTATACTGGCCGGAAATCTTAATTTAGCACTTGCTGCGCTGAAGCAGCATGATCATTTAGCTTCTTCTTTGTCTCGCGGTCTCCAAGCTTATGAATATGACAGCACGTCATCAAGGGTAACTGCATGCCGCGTAAGAATTACTGTTTTTTTTTTAAGCAGAAAATCGTCGATTATTCAATTCGCTTAAGGTTGTGATTCTTTTCTCTCTTATATAGAGAGCAACGTCCTGTATACTGTGAACTTCAACGACAGATCGAATACGTGTCAATTCAAAATCGCGAATAAACGCTCCGCAAGTGTTTAGCACGAACCGCAACGCCTCCAATGTTTCCTGGATGTCACCAGTGGATCCCATAGATGCGCCTTCGTTCTCGCTTTTTTTGCGGCTGTGTGCTGGCGAAGCATCACCATCGACTGCATGTGCTCTTATGACACGGAGATCCGTTTACAAGTATACGCACGTCATCAGGGACACACGTGCAAGGGATTTCATTCGCCACAGTGCCAGAAACCTCTTCGAAACGTTTCATCATAGCCAGTAGGGTAGGTATTGTCCTCATTTCAACGTTGCCTGCACATCGTTCCATGCGATTTGTTCTTCCGCACAGCAGCCATTCATTTCCGGCTTCGATCCGCGCCGTCCTCCGTCGATTTCTTCCATGCATCCCGTTTGCACGCGTCGCCACGTTCGGTCCTGTATCACAAATCAATTGTCCCTCCTCAGCCCTTCTCTTGCAACCGCACGATCCCCACGAGCAGGAACTGAACGCATGGTTTATGTGTACAGTGTTTCATAACCGCGACGCGCGCCATGCATCTGCCGTTCGCAGGAAGAACGCTTCGGAATGGCGTGCAAGGAAGAAGAAAAAAAAAGAGCAAGAAAACTGGAGCATTCCTTGCGGACGCTAATCTTCGTAGAAAACCTCCCTGACATTAGCGAGAGAACGGTGCTTGCGGTGGCGTTACAGCGGGGCGGCGACGCAAGCGACAAAAAATTGGCTGGACGGCCGGTTGCAGAGACGCACAGTGCAATCGCTTAGCGCGACCGGCGCCTGTGTGCCTTTCGTCTCGGGTAATTCCCATGGGTGGTCCCGGCGACATTATTCACCCGCGACTGTTTTATTTGTTGCGCGTTCGATCACTGGAGGTATACTGTGCAGACCGAGCGGTTTTGCTAGCGGCGAGTTGAGGAAATCGTGAGGGGAAAAAAGAAAAGAAAGGACAGCCTATGGAGGTATACTACATTGACCTGCCGCCCCGCCGCGGTGGTCTAGTGGCTAAGGTACTCGGCTGCTGACCCGCAGGTCGCGGGTTCAAATCCCGGCTGCGGCGGCTGCATTTCCGATGGAGGCGGAAATGTCGAGGCCCGTGTGCTCAGATTTGGGTGCACGTTAAAGAACCCCAGGTGGTCAAAATTTCCGGAGCCCTCCACTACGGCGTCTCTCATAATCATATGCTGGTTTTGGGACGTTAAACCCCACAAATCAATCATTACATTGACCTGCCTGCCCATATACTGTATAAGAGAGTCTGTAAGTGAGGCCACGAGTCGCATGTGCCCGCTGGGCCTAGTCTTGATAAGCAAGGTACGCTTATTAAGGAAAGGGTTCAGGCCGGTGGACGAAGTAACCATGTGCACCGTCTATTTAACCCGCGCTGCAGTAACCGCCTCCGACATTTCTTGCGCCCTCTTACACGGAACCTTCTCTCGTGCAGTGACGTTATAGTGTATATAATAGAGCCTTACAGTGCGCAAAACGAGCATCGTTCCTGGAAGAAAAAAAAAAGAAAACAAGAAAGTCTTATAATGCTCACGGGATGTATTATAATAGTGCGATGGTAGTCAAACCTGAGCCCAAACTTGTGCATTATTCATGATTCCCTTATCCTTCGGATTAACAAAAAAGAAAGAAAAAGTCTGTGTGATTTGTCTAGAAGTTCAGCGACCGTATTTTAAGTCCTGTTTCAGACGTATTTCCTGGACCAGACATATAGAGGTCATATGCCAGTGATCTACAAAAAAATTAATAATGACCTAGGTTCTAATGATTACATTCTGTAAGCTGGGGCGGGCTTAGTTTAACTGTAGATAGGCGCGCGTGTGATTACTCGGAAAGTCTTACTCGCAATCTCAATTCGAGGAAACCGCTGGGCGAAGGTCCCGGTACTTCGACAGGTCTAGCTGTTCTAATCTGTATACAAGAACACAAAATAACGACTCATAAAACAAAATGCTCGGCACGCCCTATTATCGACCGAGTAGTACCACGGTCAACTATATAGGCACTTTTTATAATGTACTGTGCACATTCTCTCTCTTTTACTCCCCCCTCCCCCTCCCCATGTGTAGGGTAGCAAACTGGACGCATAGTCTAGTTAACCTCCCTACCTTTCCTACATTCCTTCTCTCTTTCTCTCTACTATGCACATTACCGCTTCAACCTATATACACGTGTTTCATCCGTCTGTTGACGCTTAACAGCAATATAAAAGTGCTTTTAAACATGCTTTATGGCAACGGCACGAAGTCAAGATGGCGCAAGCGGTGAACGCCGGCTCTCATTATAAAGTCCTATGCACCCTCTAAACTTAGACAAAAAAAAGGGGGTGGGGGGGATCAGAAGTGTGGGCATAGTGAAGGATGTGGAGAGTGACGTCAAAATTGCCTGGCCCAACACGATCCGCAGTTGCACGCATACAAACTCGCATGGCAAACGCGCCATAGCCTCGCTGCACTGCATGCTGCTGCTTCTGAAGCATGCAGGGCGTAGCCGGGCGTTCCCGTTTAATAATAATTTAACGAGCCATTAACCGCTCGAGAGACTCATTTTCAATCCGCCTCCCCCCCTTCCCCCTAGCGCTTCACCTCATGCGGTACACGGTGCCCTGCCTGGCGTTATTGATGTTTAAAGAAATGTTTCTTCAACCTTCTCCGTGACTGCTTCAACGCACATCGGTCGTCACACGAATTCTCGCTCGCACGGTACCGCGTGCTCAACGTGCGCACATCCAGGAATGGGCAGGCATGTAAGCACGCTTGAGCCACGGTAGCCACGTGACGTGCCAGCCTGTCGCTACCTCGCCTCCATTTAAACTACGGAGCCTCGGTTTTCATTTTGTAACCTTGCGCGTGTCCGGGCCCGTCTGTATAAACGTGCATGCCCTGCATATATAGATCGCTGCTCCCCGCGATCTCGTGAGGCCCCGAAGCGCTCTCGAAGGAAGCAAAGGTGCCAATGTGCGTACAGCTAGTTCATCTCTCTCTCTCTTTCAAGTATGAACTTCTTTTCTTCAAGACTCCTACCTTGCCTCATCATATAGGCTACCATGGCTCCATATATATGCAGTTGCCGGGATGTGCTTCGCAAGCCAACAGGGCGACCCCCGCTGCGAATTCGACGACAGCGTGGTGGCAGGCAGTTCGTGCACGAGCCACGCTCGTGCGTGATCTAGCTGCCGGCAATCTCTTTTTTCTGCCGACTCCAACAGCCCCTCGCAAAGGCTTCGCTGGTGCGCGGCTCGCGCGGATTCTGGGAGCGCGCCCTTATGGAGTCACAGCGCCAACAGCTCATCCGTCCATTCCTATATGGGCGTTCGTGCGTGCGCACTCGCTCGGGCTGCGGGAAATAAGAAAAGTAGCGGTTACCGGGCGCCTACAATCACTCGATATGACGCGCTACCGCGTGGTTTGTTGCCGCCGAGCTTTTGCGGGGTCAGTTTTGCTTCGCGATGCGCGCGCACCCCCACGGTCTTTGCTGCTGGCGGCACCTCTCGTTTGTTTCTTTACGCTTTCCTTTCTACAGTCCACTCTTTTTAGCCATTTCTGCGAGCGGAGCCAGAGGGAAGAGAGGTCCTTGCTAGCAACCACCGAGGATCGAGCTACAGCTGCTTTATTATTTCCTCGCCATCT
Organism: Rhipicephalus annulatus; assembly: GCA_013436015.1. NCBI lineage: Eukaryota > Metazoa > Arthropoda > Arachnida > Ixodida > Ixodidae > Rhipicephalus > Rhipicephalus annulatus. The sequence continues at coordinate 10,433 of WOVY01002808.1, forward strand.
CGTCGCGTTCCCCTTCACGAGCGGGTCACACGTTTGATGTGTTTCGTTCTTTTTTTTCTTCTTCTCTTCCTTCTCTTCCACCACGCGTTCTTGCCGTTTTCTCGCTTCGGCTTTTCGGCGATGAGAACTCGCAGCGTTATACAGCGTTGCTGCTGGTAGCCCCCCCTTCTGATGTGCACAGTGGCGTGCGCGCTTGCCCGTAGGGACAGGAAGGTCAATTTTGTTGGTGAGGCCCGCTCGTGGTGCGACCGATGCTTTGGCGTTCGAGGCAAATGAGGAAGTCCTCCGGGAAGGGGACTATTTATTACGGGGCTCTGCGCGGATCGTGCCGCCTCGCGTACAAGCCTGCGTTGGCCGCGTGTGTGTGTGTCTGTACATGCGTGTGTATGTGTGTGTGTGCTCAAGTACGGCAAACTATAGCTTCTGTGTTCACCCCGCTTAGTCCGCCTCGGCTACTGTGCGTCCTGCTGACACCGCCCTTCCCCTCGGTGGGCTTCAGCCTCCCCTCTTTCTCTCTTGTTAGCCTCTGTTCTTTCTTTCGTCGCCTTCATTTCCCAGCTCTGCCCTTTTCTGTATTCTCGGCCTTCTGAACTTCGAGCGGACACATTGAAAAGCGTCCGCTCAAAGTTCGCTCCCATGGAACTCTTCGCAATGTCATTTTTCTTCGATAAAACAAGAAGGCTCGTTCCAGAAAAAAAACCAGCGGTCGGTTGTGTAGATGCCGAAGCCATTTTCATAGCCTCGTGTGCACACGCATGCATTTCGTCGTGGACTTCACGCAGCTATAGCTATCGGCCGCTGCCTGTTTATATCTCTGGTCCTCTTTCACGCGTCCTCGTGTATGTTCTCACCGTGGGACACTTTGTATGTACCAAAATCTACACGAAGCCAGAGAGACAAGTGGCGACGAGAGTATAAGAAGAAGAACAAAAGAATCAAGGTGTGGCCGTTGATAGGAACAACTGGGATGGTTGACTTCAGAAGAGCGAATGCTTCTTTTGCACGGAAAAGTGGGCGCTCTTGTCTAGCTAGTGAAGAGACCGGCGCTGCTGTGGATTTATGGAAAAGAAAGTGCGAGCTATTTATCACGTGAGACAAATGAACGGTCCGCCCGTGGCAGCTCGTATGCTTACGGAAGAAGCGCCGTGTAGCTGCAAAGAAGCCGCGTTTACGGGGAAAATAAATAATGTCCCCTCGCTCGGTTCTCGTCGTCCCTTTGTGGAGAGCAAGAAAGATAGGAAAACTCTCGTCGGGCAAGCAGTAGCATTTTGACTCTTTCGAAAATCTTGGTCTTGCCCACCAAGTTAACTATGGAAATGGTGGTCTTTCAATCATGGTAAATTACGAGTTTTGTTTTGGGGATGCGCGTCGTTTTCGCTCATCGGCGAACAACCATCGAAAATTCTCGTGAGACACGTTTCACACATGTTCAGTGATCTCGTATGATCACGCGTCAACACACATGATTCTTACGTGCTCATATACGAGAACACTGGATATGTGTCGTGCGTGCCATATCAGAATTTTTGATAGGGAATATTGTTCGTTTGTTGTTGCCGTTGTTGTTGCCGTCTGCATAATCGCGTTGCGCGCGCACCTGTGTTTATGTATATAAAGCGGGTAAAAAAATAAAAACAGAAAGCTCGTTTTATTTCGATGTATCGGCGACGTGAGCGTGATTAAAAACTGATATGCGGAAACTAGATTCAAACAGGTCACAACGAAACCTGGGTAGCTAAACAATACTATTCCCATTCCAAGCTTAGCGGGTAACATAAAAAAAAACAGTCAGTCCAGCTAGGTAGAAGACGTTTTCACAAACCAAGGTAAACGCCGCTCTACGAGCTGCCCTTATCTCGTATTCTTACAAATCAAACTAACGTTACGAAATCATAGTTTTACTAAGAAATCTTCAAAAATTTCCAATTAGCTGGCTTCAGCGATTCATGCTCAACTGTGTTATTGGGGCCAAAGCAAACCGGCCAGCTCAGGGTCGCTCGGTGCTGAACTGGCTGTTCGTTCAAATAAGTGCGCAGTTTTCGCACGTGGCGGTTTCTGTTGATTCGATCACGGCAGTATGACAGGCATTTCTGAGTACAGGACATCAACCTATCTATGTAGGTTGCCGGCAGCAGCCTCATTCGGTCGCAGTTCACGTACGTATTGAAAACCAACTATTTAAATAACGGTGTCGTCGCCTGTTGTATTACCTGCCCAACATGCGCCAACAGATGTTCGCTGTGGCACACCATAATACCCGCAGCTGGGCCGCCGAACAAGATATATAACTATAGCGCCAGCTTTTCCCAACAAACACTTCCGAATGGTATTATGCTAAGGCTCGTTTTTCTCACAAACCATACATATCTATTCAGCAGAGTTTCCTTAGGCTGTACATTTTTTTGCTATAAGGGCAATCATAAATTTGCCTCAAATATGATTTATCCAAAGTGTTCGTAGCATATGCCATGTTATTTGGAAAGGCTGATAGCGGTGCGTATACAGCAGAGCACTTTCGTTGTCCTACTCACGCTCAATATAGTTGCGCCTTGGTCAAGTATCTTACATAACTTGTGTAGCACACTTCTCTAATCACTATCATAACTTTATTATATGGGTTACGCCATTCATTGCGACTACTTCCAGTCATCTATGTATAGAAATCCTAAATATACGCTTTTGTCACTTGCAGCGCCATCGAACTCTGCACACCATGTCTGGCGCGCTTTTTGAACGTCATTATAGTTTTTACGTCCTATATATGTCACGTATCTCTCTATGGGTAAGAGCATGGCCAACGTTGAGAGTGCCCAAGCGACGTCGCAGGCACTCATACAAAAGTCAATTCAGAGCTCCTATCTGCTCGCAGTAAAACTAAGCCTATCAGAAGACGGAAGTGCGGTATATGTTCAGTGATCCACGATTTAGAAGTCTATACGCGTAGCGTTCAAGCAAAGCTTCGCGTATGCGGCCCACGCATGCAAAGACGACGCCCGCGGGATTAATGCGTGGGGGCACCCAAGACCAAAAAGAAGCAAAAGTGATAGCAAATAAATAAAACGAATAAGTGCGAGGCACCATCGGAATCACGAGGTTAGGCCTATTTTGCATTTACTACCGTGGGAACTCCGTGTGTCCCCAGCGCGTGTCCCGCGTTCAACCGTCCTCGTTTCCATTCCGCTCGCGTTTCGCATGCGTAAGTTGCATGCTTATGCGTGTATGTTCTTTCTCCGCATTCGGGCCGTCATCGCTTATGCAGCTGACGGCGCTTCGTGTCACGTGCTTCGCCACTCACTTTGCGCAATCGACGTTTCCTGCAAACACGCGCGTGTTACACTGCGTGTGCCTCGTGGAACGCGATCACGTCGTCGTGTGTGCACATTAGAGTGCGCACGAACATTCACCCTACATGTAAACGACCGTGCGACACCTTTGTGTGCTTTCTTTTCTTGGTGATCTGCCGGGTAAACACTGCGTCGTTTTTGCCCTGGCGTGGTGGCCAACAAGTTTGTTTATATGAGCTTATGGCTCGCCAAGACGCCTCGCGGATCGATTCTCGCACGTTCACCGGTGTTGGATTTTCATTAGGGGGGGGGGGGAGGTGATTTTAATTGAAAAGAGAAAAGTGAGCCCCGTAACTATCTCTCAGGGGAGGACACCTCAGCAGTAGCTCACGAGAGATGGGGGTAAGGAGGGATTAAAAGGATAGGATTAAATGGTAAAGAGAGAGAGAGAGAGAGAGAGAGAGAGAGGAATGAGAGAGCGAGGCGCAGGGACAGCGAACGACGGAAGTAAGAAGGAAATAGGAAAGATGGAGACGGTCGCAGGAGTCCGAGGACGGGGCGCCATTGGCGAGAGCTGTTGTCGGCGTCAGAAGATGGCGTAGGGCCAGCCCAGTTGGCCAGAGCTACGTTGTCGTCGGAGATCGCGAGGGCGCAACCGGTCGGCATGGAATCCAGCGAGCGAGTCCAGATTTTCATTCGCATTTACCATGGTACGTTAGGTTAGGGGCGTTTCCGCGCTACCTCGAAAGGCTGACGTCTTGTTTGCTTAGGTGACTGTGTGTCGAGGCGCATTCGGCATTTCACGCAGCTTTTTAGGAATATGCTAGCGTTTGATCCATTATGACGCGGAGAAAGCGACAGAATTCTGGGAACAGGTTGAAAGGGACACGATAAGTGTGGGCAAGATAGCGTCACAAAATTTTTCAGCGTTTGCGGTCACTTCTATGTGTCACGCAAACAAGTAGGTTTTTGTACATTTTTCTGTGCTCTTGCGGTTATTGTGGTTATGCAAGAGGTACAATTAACAACTTTTTCTTTTAAATGACATTCTTCTGCGCGCATAAGTAACCCCTGCATCATTGACATTGTCGACTTATTTCTACGTTGCTGTGCGTAGCATGCATTCCAAAGCTTTAAGATACATGTGCGCAACTTGATTGGTGCTTTGACGAGTCTGGCTTCAATTCTAAATTAAGCAGTCGCCAGATTCCAGCGTGCTTCACTGACTTGCTGCAAGGCTGCATATATATATGCGATGTTATGTCTGCGCCTTGCATGTGAGAAAAGTAGAAAGAGAGGACGAATGAGAGAGAGGGAAACGAAATAAATAACGAAACGATCGCTCCATTCGGCGACCGCATCTGCACGACGACCCCGTTATACGCTCACTTAAGGCGCCCAGCCGTGGGGCAATGAGAGAAACGCGCAATCATCCGGCATTTTCCGTACCTTCTATAAGTGCCGAGGAAACGGGGAGACCCGAGCAGATTCGGCTCCTTTTGTTTCCGCAGCCGCATTATTTTACCCCCCGCTAATGGCGCTGCTCCGCTTCCACAAACCACTCCTCGACGACGTCCACCCCGCTCTCTTGCGGTCGCCGTCTTCACGCAGCCTTTCTTGATGCGTGCCTATACGCACGCTGATACGCGCCTTTAACTGTATACGGTCGCGTTGAGCGCGCGCAAAGAGCATGTGAGAGCCGCACGGACATGCATGCTTGCACCCGTTCCGACCCCTCCTGCCCCCACCACCACCCCACACGCAGACTTCCCTGTCTCGCATCCACGGTGTTTCTAGAAGATTTCTTCTTCCATCCCGTGATTACGTGGCCCCTTACGACGACGCATCTAGTCACCCCCCCCCCCCCCTCTTCCTCACCAACCTGAAGTCTCATCCACTGCGAGAGGTGTACGCGGGTGCATAGAGATTCGGCGCGGGTCGCCTTTTTGTCTTTGTGTGACGAAGAAAAGAAGCGTCTACTCGGACGACGTAACTAGCCTCTGGGCGAACGAAGATGCGAAGAGATGCGCCAGAAGAGAAATATAGCGGCGAGATTGCGTCTGCGAGGCGGTGCATACGTAAAAGAGAGGACCCCCACCCCGCCCTTTTTTACGTCGTCGTGTAGTCGTGGGGTCGACTTCTGGGTCGCCCTGGGTCAGTGCACGCTTCCCCTCCCCCCAACCCACTCTCTCTTCCAACGCGAGCATCAAGTGTAAAACCCACACCCATTGGCCTTTTCTTCTCGCCCTTCAATTAGAGCGCGATAAAAATTGTGCCTCGCTCCGGAGAAAAAAAAAAAAAAAAGGCAGATGTTGCTTCCCCGTATTGTTGGAAACTAGTGCTATTTTAAAACCTGTGCAGTGATCTTTCCCTCCTTGCTTCTCCTTTTATGTAGTATAGTTTTTTTTCTCGTGTACGCAGTTTGTTGCCGTTTCATTCGTTGTTTCCCTAAATAGATGCTCTTCTGGCATTATAAAACCGGTCTTTGTGCGCGTCTAAGATTGTTTTCTTCTCTACGGTTGCTTCCTTGTTTTGCATATACGTGTTATCCGACGAGTTCATTGTTCCTTGTGACCGTGGGGTTACGTATTCCGTGAGCTTGAGTCTAATGAGCCCGCAATTGGGCGGCGGGACATCGTATTACGTGGCTTTTATACTCTTTGAGTCTGGTGTATATGTTGTGCGGCTTTTCTCATAGAGAGACTCGCAACTCGGTGTTCTCAAGGGGTGGTCTGTGAAGAATGTCATGTCGGTATGGCGTACCAGTGGGGGATAGGGAAAGCGATATTCCTTAGGAGACTGTTTGTAGCAATATACTGATATGAACACCTCTTTTTTCATTATCCATTTTATTAGGTCTACATACGTGAGATGAGTCGTTGCCACGCGTAAGAGTCCCGTAGTCGGGAAGGGTAGGCCTAGCGCCTCCCCCCATACCCACCGAAGTTCGGATGGAGGAGGTGTTTGATCAAGGACAAATAATAAAAAAGGTGTTTTTCAAGGCCTTCAACAAGCCCCTCCCCCCAACCCCCTTCCCCCCCCAAAAAAATTGCTCGTTACGGGCCTGACATGTAACCCACAGTGTAAGCAAAGTGCGCCTGTGGCGTCCCAGATGCTGCGAAAGTATGTCACCTTTGAACAAAAATTCAGAGGCCAAGCTTAAGCAATATCCAAGGCAGATCGCCCGCGAAAGCCATCTGGTACGTCATGATTCATCATTTTGCGAAATAGAGAAGATCGCACTGTGCCTTGAGTCATCTTATTCCATAACTTTCATCGCAGTCTTGCGAAGTGACCGAGTGCCTTTTACGCATCTGTAAAGAAATGCGTGCACCGGCGTAACTGCACACTGTGTTGACACTGTGGCTGCTGCTTATGATGACGAGGCGGTAGATAAATTATGGCTGCGCCCTTTCTAATGTGTGGGCAGCTTTAAAACCGCCGGCTCGCCACGCAGTTCAAAAAGGCATGACGTCTGCATTGGTTCTATAGGCTTCACGTGATATTACGTCGGTTAACGTGGCTATATATTTACGAAAATGGACACCTGCATATGATATCTTTACCGAACGAATTTCAGGCGCTGATGTGCCTTTCTTTCCTTTTTTCTAATTATACTTTCAAGACAACCTCGAAAACGCAATCAGAGTAGCTGGAGCGCCACATGCACAGCGTGAAACTTATTTTCCCGTCTTCGCTGTCTTCAGCTGCGCTCTTACAGGACCTCAGCGAAACCCACCGAGTTACGAATGTCTCGCCCTTACAGTCTTTTGTTCCGCCACCTATAGGGCGCGCACCCTATTGTATGTTGACCGGGGCAGATCGCCTCCCTTTCGCGGCGGCTATTCCTTGCGCCCTTTTGAGCCGTCACCGCTTTTATTTTGAATATATCTTTCCCGCTCTTCATTATGCAAATTCTGAGGAGCGCTCGGCGCAAGCATGCTGGGAAGGGTTCGCTGGCACGCGTCCCGAACGGGTCAGTGCGCGTGCACGTCGCGAGGGGCCAAAAAAAAAAAAGAAGAAGACGGGATTAGGAGAGAAGAAGGTGGACGAGAACAAAGACTTGAAGAAGAATGTTTACGAGGGGGCCCGAAGCGAAAGAAACGGCGCTAAGCTGCCTCCTATTGTTAGAGCACGTGCTTCCCTAAGAAAAAAAAATGATTTCACGGTGGTCGCGCCGTTCTTTCAGCTTCGCTACGGTGATGGCGGCGTGCTTTTGGTATTGCTAGAGTCTGAACTGGAGCCTGAACCCTATGAGGTCGTTGGTGCCAGTCTGGGGGCCAAGTGGTAGGTGAGTCCTTTGCTACACATTTCGATCATGCGCTGTGAAGTGCCCCTGATACGTATTACAAAAGAGGAACGTGTCATCGACAGAGCGAGTGAAGTTCTCAGGTTGCGAAGGGAAACGAACTGCAGGGTTCCAAGTTCGCGCAAGAACGTTGTGGGAGTTTTTATTTAGCCGTCGTCGTTTAAAACGCAAGTCTCAAACGTATACGCAATTTTTCCGACAATCGCTGGCGTCGGGTGCGAGTGTTTTCCTGGCTAAAGAAAGGAAAAACAAGTTTGTGCGCGCTTTGGTGGCATATGTCACCTATTCGGACGACATGTTTTGTTTTTCATTGCTTTTCGTTGAACTCCCAACTGTTTTTCGCCAATAGTTCTCCCATTGTCGATATGCTGCACTCCACGAAAGTGCTTACTTTAACGCGAAGTAATTAATATATTCGCCTCTGCAGTGACGTCACAGCTAACGACAACGAGTGACTGTTGACTTCAGACGGTGTTATTTATGCGCTGTACTTTCGGAGAGCGATTTCTAGGAAGTGCTATTCGCTTGACAATATCGAAGACGCTCCTTTCCGTATGTTCTAGCAGTCGCTAATGCATTTGTGACGACTTCACATATTCTACAAAGAAGTGAGAGAGAGAGAGAGAAGCGCGGTTGTTTCCACTTTATTCTGCGATCGATCTCCGACCTTGGCTTGTCCCCCCCCCCCCCCAATTTACCTGTGTCACGTGGCACATCAGTCATGCACGCCTGCCCGGGTTTCCTTTGACGCGGCGCCGCGGTATTCATCTTGACGTCCCTTTATGAGCGACTTGGCCGGAGGGGGCCCTGGTATATTAGACGACACCGCGGTTCGCACGTCTCTATAGGAGACCGCCTCGAAGCACGCTTCTTTTTCTCGTACAGCTCCCCTGTCTAACTCCCATCGCTTGCTCTCTCCTGTACCAGCGTTCCTTCTTAATAAGCCCGGGGAGGCCGTTTCAAAGTATACCCAGCCCGGAAGGGAAGAGCTGACCCTCCGCCGTGCAATAATTGTCGCGTGTCGGCCACGTGCGGAACAAAAAGTTTAGCATCGGTGAAGACCGCGGGCTGGAAGAGAGGATGACGTTGAAGAAAGAAAGGTGGCGGCTTTGAAAAAGGAGGCAGTGTTCCAGTGAAAACGTCGCTGGTGACGCAGTTTGCCTCTGATATCCTCCTTGCTGGCAGAAAAGAAGGTAAAGAGGATAAGAAAGAAGAAAGGCTTACTAGATGAGGGTTCCTTTAGGCGAATGTCAAGAAGAGTGGTAATTTTTTTTTTTGTTTCGCGAAGAAACATTAACGGACAAGTCCGCTCTTTGTGCACCGACGACGACACCGCCACTTTGACGGAGTGGGTGCTCTCGGTATGCTGGAATGGGTGAGATCCCTTTACTTCTGTGTTCCATTTAGGGAACTCGCACAGCCCACCGTTTCTTTCGGTGAGGCGCTTGGGTGACCCCGTCTTCCTCTGGCCCCGTCGATCGACACTCCGCGTCTGGGCTGGCCGTGTTCTTGCTGGTCGCGCCTCGATTGAGTCCTCCAGCGTACCGGAGGGTGTATTTTTTGACCTAGGAGTGTATATTGAAAGCACTAAACTTACTTGCCTAATGTGCGTCGACGTGTTGGCTATTGGAAAAATTGGCGTCACCTCCATTGTTTGTCGTTGTAAATAGTATTTAAGCTTTTTGCCAGTGTATGTGCACTACTAAGTCGACGTTTCACGAAGAGTAGCGTCTATATATGAAAAGTAGCTGCGATGTCTGGCGTAGATCTGTGGTGAAATGCTTCACTGTCACGCAGAATGCTTGGGTTCGATTCCAGCTGGGACCTCGATATCTATTCTTTGCATTCGTTGGGTCGACGCTAAAGATGTCGGGTATTCCTTAACGCTCGCGCGTCAAAATTGCCCTTGTGTGTTCTCGTCGTTCCTGCGTAGATACTAAGTGTCAATCACTGGCACATAACCGCATACCAGCGGCACACACCCGCCCGTGGGTATGTGCCACTGTCTGGCGGGAAGTGTTTTGTGACAAACGCGATGAATTGGTAACCGTTATTCATGCCTTGACCAGCTCGTCATAATCGTCGAATGATCTTACCGTCCCATGCTAATTGTGGTTCATGCTAAGTTAAGCGGGTGACCAGGAGAGCAACGCAAACGTAAGTGGTTAGATAGATAGATACGCTGGAAGTCGCCGAAGTTCGTTAAGAATAGCTTCGCATTAAAAAAAAAAAAACGTTTCCTCACCACGCATATGATGTAGCTTATTCCAAGAAGACTGACTTGCAGTTATAGCTATGGTAGCTTATTTCCTTTTGTGCCGGTCAGTGGACTCGCAGAAGTAAGTTGGTCACTTCGTCACCAACAGTGGACGCAGAAAATTTTGCGCATATACGTGAACTTCTAGCTAGTTTTCCATTGAGTCGATAAACGTTTTCCCTAGCTTTTATCATGTGTTGATTGAGCTGCACCCACAAGTAAACAAACAAAACAAGTTTGACTTTCGAAACAAGTTTACTTATTACTGACCTTCAAGGCTTCCATTACACCGTTCAAGAATTTCCTTTAACGGGAAACACTGATCTCGTACGTGCGTTGGACCATTCGCCCATAAGAAAACTCAATCTTAAGAAGAATAACGAAACACTTCTTCTTTTTCAACGTCTTTTCAGGTGAACAATGATTTCTCGCTCGCAAATTCAGGCAGTCAGCAAAAGGCGACACTATAGAAGTGGCGTGAGGTTAATATTTGCAGGCGTTTCAACGCCGACACATTTTTTTTAAAAGCGTGGGCGTTTATTTCTGTTTTCGTTCGTTTCACGATCGCGGAATAATGGTATCGAGGAGCTCTCTTCTTTCTTCAAAAGGCATCCATTAGTCAGTGCTACGACTCTTTTCCTAGCGTTTTTTTTTTGTTGTTGTTGTTGTGGTTGGTCTCAACTCCTCAAAAGGACACTACGCATTTGCAGCCGCTATGGCATGTCGCGAACAAAACAAGAAAAATGAAAAGGCATCGCAGTAATAACCTTCGTTCAGTTTTTGGAAAGCGAGGTTTTAAAAAAGAGAGAATGGCGTCAAGGCGTTTGTTGCCCGTTCTATGCATCCTTTTTTTTTTTTAATCATTCCACATCGACGAAAAAAAGCGAAAAAGCGCTACTGCGTTTTTCCAGGTCACGCCCCTCTACACACATTAGTCCCCTTTCTTTCTTTCTTTCTTTCTTTCTTTCTTTCTTTCTTTCTTTTCTTTCTTTCTTTCTTTCTTTCTTTCTTCTTCTTCTTTCTTTCTTTGTTCTTTCTTTCTTTCTTTCTCTTTTCTTCTTTCTTGTCTTTCTTCATTTCTTTCTTTTGTTCTTTCTTTTCCTTCATTCTTTCTTTCTGTTTTTATTTTTCTCTTTTTTTTCTTTATTTACGTATTTGTGCTCGTTCGACGTGAACCAATCGCGCATTTAACGTCTTTTTTTTGTTTCCTTTTTCGCTATTTCATTTTTCTTACGCCCACCGGCATCTATTCCCGTTTCGTACAACAGAGGCGGTAAAGAAGCCTATTACGCCCTCAAATACGCACGCAACTGAAGGCCCGACTCGCCGAGAGAAAAAGAAAAAAAAGAGCATTTTGCGACACCGCATTTATATAGACAGAAATGGGGATGAAAAAAAAAACTAAAATAGGTGAAGGAATAAACGAATTTTCGTCGCGACGGCCAGCTATAGGTTATGTCAACGCCTCCACAACGCACCGCAGCAGCCACGCCGTACACAGAGCAGCAACGCGTGGAGGCAGGTCGAAAATAAATAAATAATAAAAAAACAGAAGCGTGCTGTTAAAGCGCTCGAATGCCGGAGAAAAACTGGGCGTTTCCCGCTTTTGTGAGTGCCTGCAAAAGTCGGCGGCCAAGTCTACACAGCGGCCAGAAATGGAGGGTAACAAAAAAAGAAATCGTACGTGTGTGATAGAAAAAAAAAAGAAGAAAAATACGAGCGAAAGGAAGAGAAAAAGCGGCTCGGTCCTGATTCCTCTTGTTTATGTGTTTCGGTTGTTGCGGCTTCTTCGTTTTTTTTTTTTTTCCCTGTCTTGAGTGTGGTCGCCGAGTCTTTGCGTCGCTGGGCAAATATACCGCGCATATAATACGGGCGACGATTATTTCCTTCCTTTTATAGCGCGTGTGACCGGTGGCTTCTATTGTGACGATGAAAAGTGGTATTGGGAACTTGACGTCGGCAACAGCGCGCTTGTATACTTGCTTGGTTTGCCAATACGCGGGTTTCTTTATGTGGCAACGCGCCCGTCGCTTACGCGCGGCGATTGAGAAGCAAGGGGTGCGTCCACCATTCTAGACTTGTGCTCGGTCGATATTTTATTATATACTGTTCGTCGACTATAAACAAGTTCGCGCATTCGTGGTGTTATGCCCCACCGCACAAATCGCATAACGTTGACGAAGCTCACTACTTACGTCAAAGAACCCCAAGTGGTCGAAATTTCCAGAGCCCGGCCTCCACTACGGCGTCTCTCATAATCATATGGTAGTTTTGGAACGTTAAACTCAACGTATCAATCAATCGTCAAGCTCACCACCTCAGACTAATTCAGGTTAACACCTGTCTACACTTTGAAAAGTTGCATCGCATAAACCCCAGTGCATGTGTAAAGCAATGTCTGTGCTGCGGGTCGACACTGGCGTTGCAACACGTTACACGAAGCTGCTGGAGGAAGCCTTCACAGTCGCCTCTGATATTCACGCTACCGGGGGAGCCTTGAGAGGCCGTATTCGCCCGTGGACTCAAAGGGTCTTCTGGATCAAGCCAAGCGAGCAGCGGCGGCCACTGGTGTCCTGGAATGGGGAAACCACCCTTGAAATTCGTCCCTCCCTTTTGTTTCACTTTCGTTTTTTTTTTACTTTTTTCATAAATAAATACTGCATCATCATTTCGTCGCTATACAATTGTGCTTTGTATGTAGCAATATACCTTCGTTCTAAATTTAAACGGCATATCTCAATCAGAACTGCACCTTAAGAAAACAGATGCAATTGAACTCCTGACATTTTAAGTGCAAAGAATAATAGTACGTCGTGCCTACATGTGTCAAGCTCTTGCTCCAATTTTCCGGATAAGGCGATGGCTTCTGAATTTATTTTCAGGTAAAGGTGGTCATAATGATATTATCTGCGGTTTAACTTCCCGAAACCATGGATATAAACCTGAGAGACGCCTTAGAGTGGAGGGCACCGGAAATTCCGAGGATCTGGTGCGCATGCACTAACATCTTGCAGCACACGGGCCTCAATAGCATTTCTCCCCCATCAAATTGTGACTGCCACGGCCGGGGTCGAACCCAAGACCTTGTAGGGCCAGCAGCTGAGCAACGTATAACAGCTTCGCCACCGCGGCGAACAGTAAAGATGGTGAGAATGCAGGGTTGGAAAAATGACAGGCCATGGCTGCAGACCCAGTGGCGCCGTCGGCAAGTCCTGCTCTGTTTTTTTCGCAGTCTTCTGCGGCAGTCTAGCCGCTCACAGCGCCCCCTCCCACCCCGAGAAGTTTCATCGCGTATAAGGACTGTTTGTAAACGCGACGTGAGGTGGCATATATATAGTGTTCATCTTCCTGTAAACCCTGTTTCTCGTTCGGTTACCTAACGTGTGTTGAGATTGCTTTTTTTTTACCAGCTTCGCATATACATAGGCGCCGTGTGGTGCACGCAAGCGAGCTGTTTATCAGCGTTGCCGTCGAGAAGCTTGTCGCTCGAATCGCCGAGTTCCCTTCCTGCACGGTCGGGTCGCGTTGCGTGGAAGCGACCACACGCACACTATATACACGCGAGGCTTCGCCACACTGCGCCCGGGGGCTTTGGCAGTGATCCTTGTTTACTGCCTCAAGTGTACACGTGTACACTTACACGTATACATAGCAAAGCCATGTCAAACATGAGCTAGCATGCAATGCACTGAAGGGCCGGGGAAATTTGTCGCCGTGTGCGGCGTATTACAGATGCGCACTGATAACCAATGCGCGCTCGTTTTTGTGTGTGTTTTTTTTTACCTGGCTTTCGTTCGTGCGCTGCTTTTTGACGATGGCAAAGCGCTGCGTATTGTGAGAGTGGGGTATTAAATTGCAAGGAAATATTTTGTTTTTCAAATTCCATATTAATTCCTTATTAGACAGTATATGTGGTGCAGAGAAACAATTTTATTTAGGCGAAACAAAAATTCACAGTAAAGCGGGCGCAGATGCCCATCTTGACGCTGACTGAGACATGCCTTGGGGTTTCCAAATAATCCAGTGGGTATTATTTCGAAAGATCGTTGCAATATACAGTGCTTCACAATTAGCTGATATAGGGGGATGGGTGAGAGCTGCCCCTCTTCCCCTTTCCACCGGCATCGTCTCAGCAGCGGGCTGCAGCCACTTGGTATAAGGTATATACCACCTAGGCTTCCCCAGTTTTTCATAGCTACCCACCGTTCATTATCAAATTATGACTTACCTGATTACTTAGCGATTTTGATTGATTGATTGATTAATTGATTGATATGTGGGGTTTAACGTCTTAAAACCACCATATGATTATGAGAGACGCCTTAGTGGAGGGATCCGGACATTTAGACCACCTGGGGTTCTTTAACGTGCACCCAAATCTGAACTTCCGGATTCTGCTCATGCGAGAATGTCCTGTAAGGAAGTGTGCGACCTTCGATTAGGTTCATTCCGATCTGTCGATGCTTCCTTCCAATACACACCGCGCGCACGTCCCAGACCTTGATCGCGCATGCTCTGCGTTTGCACGACCGCGAGTCACGCACTGACCACCAAGTAGGAGAAGGCTTGTCTCTGTCGTCGTGCGGCCGCGTTCCTATGTGCCACAGCAGCGGCGTTTGCACGGTCGTTCACTGCCGGTCACGCCGCACAGAGTCAACCACGAACGACGCCGCTCTCGGTGCTTAAGCTGTTCGGGTCGGACGTCGTGCCTGCCTTCCTGCTTGGTTCGTCTCCGTTTATGCATACCTTCGCTACGGGGCACGCCTGTCGGTTTCATTGAGCCGTGAGGACTTATCGGGATAGAGACTGCAGCATCAGCGCTGTGTCGCCACTGTCTAGACACCATGGTATCTGTAGTTTGGTGTCGCGCTTTTGTAGAGACGGGGCAATACATTTCTTCCGTACGGGGGGGGGGGGGGGCAGTTACTCTTTATATATGTTTGTACATGCGTTTGTATATTTGCATGTATATTTACGGATCAGATTTGGGTGCACGTTAAAGAACCCCAGGTGGTCAAAATTTCCGGAGCCCTCCACTACGGCGTCTCTCATAATCATATGGTGGTTTTGGGACGTTAAACCCCACAAATCAATCATGTATATTTACGGATGCAAAACCGAAACTTTTCTGGGAAAAGACTATATCAACCCCCTTCCCCATGCACCCCTGATACGCCAATGCTTGCGTTTATTTGGTGTCGCAGTTCGGACTACGTTTCCTGGAAGTGTTTTTTTTTTTCTTTTTTTGCGTGTACGACAGGCACGTTAGGGCAGCATTTCCTGGAATTAGAGGTGTGACGTTGTACGTCCATGTGACTTGCACGTTACGTCATGGATTTGCTGTTTGTTCTACTCTCTTTGGATAACTATATAATAGAAAACCGATCGCTCAAGTTCTGTTCGTCGCGACCGTATACATAGTAGTCGTGGGGAGGTCAGGGCTAATTATCTGACTTGTCAAAACGTTAAGATAGCTGTGTACCTGAAGGGGCTACAAAAATTAAAACGATAGTTCACTGTAGCGAACCATATAACGAAGCACATAATGGAAGTGTATGCAAAGCGCAACTGATTGTCAGGGGTATACAGTGAGTGCTTCGCACACCAAGTTACAACGCATATATACGCCTACAGTTGGCTATAGAATGACGTTTTGCTTACGTATTTGGGACTTCAGTCTTGTGTGCTCCGGAGCCGTTGTTGTATCTGTAAATACAAGTAATACCGGTATCGTTGCGATTTATTTCATTACCTTATTAAGAATCATACGTGCAGCGTCTCCTGGAACAAGCGACGTCTTTATTAACCGCGCCATCTCTAATAACATCCGTTTTACTGAGCTCCCAGAAACCAACATGATTCTATCTCAGATCAGCTTTTCCTCCGTAACGCTTCTTCGAACAAGATCTGCCTAGCTCCCAGGCGATGGTTTGCATTGCACGCAGCGCGCCAGGACTGGAATCGCATTACCCGCTCGCCATCAATATACCGCTTCTACTTCGATCTCGACGTAGAGCCAGTGTATAAAATAAACAAAAAACTAAGCACTTGCTGGCGCCATCGAATCGTGAGTCGAAATCCTTCGCTCGCCCTTGTGAGCCGTCTAGTTCTGCGAAAGACTGGCCGCCTGTGTGAACGGTATACGCTCCGTCCCCCTTCCTTCCGACTACCCTCCTCTCCTGCACTCACGTTCGGCCGCTGCCTGTTTTGATGGTCGCATGAAATTTGTGCGTGCGCATGCGCGACTCTGATTTCTGTCCACAGACCAAACCAAACCCGGCGCCAGCGCGGGGCCGATCGACTCTCCGTATGCCGGGTGTCTCATTAGAAGCGTGCAGCGCGTTTTACGGGCCTCGACACGCATCATCTGACGGCGAACTCCCGTATGACTCGTTGGCACTTTACAACGCTTCCTGGTTGTCCGTGGTCCTCTGGCTGTCTCGTGTTGTCGTGGACGGGTTCATGCGTGCGTGCGAACTGTTAAAACGCGAACTGTTATCACGCGCTAACTGCGACGCGAAGTGTATGCGCCCGTTCATTGGCCGAGTATAGCCAGCCGGTTTGCCTTCCGTTTCGCTGCGCGGCATTAGTTAGACGGCGTGTCTATAGCTCAGCTCCCTTCCAACGGCCCATTTCTCCTTTGTTTTTTTTTTCCTTCTGCTCGTTTTTGCGTAAACGGGGAGGGCCGGTGACTTCCAATTCGTGCGTCTGTGTGCATAGCGGTATACGTAATATACAGTCCCCTTCCTGCCGTCGTTCTTGCCCGACATTCACGCAAGCTCCCTCTCTCTACGCTCCTCCTTGCCACCTTCTCAGCATCTTGCCTTCCGTGGCGCCCTTGACAAACGGCTCGACACATGCCATCGCGATTGGGGATGACAGAAGTTGCATGCCGTTTGCCGCGCCATCTATGCATGCATATCGCGTGCGCGCGCCGCGCGTGTGTTCTGTACTTGTTCGTGCCACGCCTGTGATCGAAGCTTAAGTCAGCCGGCGTTAATGCCGCGTTCAAGAACACTACAATTCCGAGAAGAGGAATGGTTTTCGGGCGTTGGAGCGGTAGTTAGGTGGCAGCGTGATCTGGGATCGTTTAGTATTCTATGTGCTTTTTTGCGTCTGTCGAACGCGCACATTGAAAGGGCGTCTACGCCCCATAAAGCAGAAGGTATCTGTCATAAAACGCTTCCTTTCGCGCAATCTATGCGCAACCATTATCCAACGTGTACTACGCATCCAAGAAGGTAGCAAAATAATAACCATATTTATCCGTCTTGTAGATGTGTTAGAATGATATGGCTAAAGGAAAGCACCCTTCGTACACCTTTCTTCGGTTATACTTCGAGCTTAATTAATCATTGGGGCGTTGCGCCATGCCTGATGCGTTGGCGTTGCAAAAGTGTGCAGCAAAGAAACAGTGGGCTACAAATGGAACACGTGCACAGTAATACGACAGTATCACTGGCATTTCGTGACTGCGCGTTTATATAAACTTATTTAAGGCCGCATTCTTCATATATAAATGTTCTTATGACTGCGGTTGTGCATTTAATTAGCTCGAGACCTCTCGTATGCTCTCGATACACATGCTATAGAGCCTGAGACATGCATGCGAAATCTCTCGCGTTTAACGGCAGCTCCATTCTGTCGGTTACGCCTGCATTGCTGTATTCCCAACGTAGAAATGACACATCGCATTCGGGGAATCAAGGTGAAGTGCCATCAAAACCTTCCTTCTTGGATCTTTTCGGTGCATGACGCATAATTTACGTCTACAGCCTTATACAAGCGTGACTTCGCGCGCTTACGCAGACTTCAGTTACAGGTGCCAAATAAAAATGAAATAGTAGAGTCGTCACGTCGCCCGGGATAACTCCTTTCCTTTCTTTTGTTCGAGCGACGCGGTCACACCGTCACCGACGCCGGTTTCTCCTCTTACATAGCTGTCCGTGTATGGTGCCCTCACATTTGATGACCTCTATTGATCCCCTCCGAGAAAGAGGCGACGTCAGTCACCTCTGTTCAACCTTGAAGGCCCCCCCTCTCTCTCTTTAGTTTCATTCGAGCGCATTTCCTGCGCTCGTGTTCGAGCGAGTCGAACAGGAGAAAGCCACAAAGAGCGTTAGCGGCACGTAAGCGGGCGCGCGCTTTTTTCAAGAGGAGAAGCTCGCGTCGACGTCAAAGAACAAACACCGTAACAGTAAACGCCTCGCCGCCGAGCGAGAGACGAAGCCAGGCGCAAAAAAGATCCGAAGATTTCAAAAGCCTTGGCATACCTCTCCGGAGCCGTCCCTGAGTTTGTAATATATTTTCTTCCCGCCCTCCGAGCATCGTGTGTCTACAGCGGGGAAGAGGACGCGAATGGTCTCTCTGAAACAGAGGAGGGACGGAGCACAGGACTCGGCGCCCTGTCTGTCGTCTATTGTTTCTCCGGGAGTTGACGTCACCGGCGTGGTTCGTGCTGCCTGCAGCCGGGATTGGAATCCTCCTTATTTATTTTTATTCTCCTGTTTCGAGCCATCTCGTCTATCTCGGTCTTTGTACCGGGAAGCATTTTTTTTTTAAGTTCAACAGTTCACCTTCTCGCCATAGCCGGCGCTTTCTTCAATTACTGTTTTTTAACGCTTCGAAATGAACAAAAGAAGAATACAGAGAGGCCCACAAAAACCGAAGTATAGAAATAGAACTGAAGCCGTGGTGTACCTAGACGGGGGAGAAACGGCGCGCAAGTAGCGCTGTACAAAACGCTGCTAGCGCTGCCCCCTTCCCCCTTCCCTGCTCTCTTCTTTCGTCCCCCCCCCCCTCCAACGCTTGCAACCCCTCTCAGCACTTTTCTCCCCCACTTTATTAATATTTTTTTTCTGGCGGCGGGGGCGTATCCGGCGAGGAAAGGTGGTCGCTCCCGATTGGCTTTCGCCAACGGGGAGGGGGCGGAGCGCTTTTTTTTTTTCTTTCGAGGCGCTTGCTGGTCTCTCTCTGTCGTTCTTTCTTTCCTTCATTCAGCCAGCCCTTCCGTTACCTCGCTCTCTGAAGCGAGCGCCGCGCCGGCTGCGTCGAGGAAAGAGAGCTGGCGCGGGAGGAGAGAACCCAAGTCGTGCGCGCGAAAATGATGCGGAAGAGCTGGAACACGGTCTTTCCCCCGTCCCTTTCAGCGGCAGCAGCGCCGCTCGTGAGCTGGCACGGCTTTCGAAGTAGATGCAGGACTTGCAAGAGAGCACGGTTGCAGGAGGGGGGCGGCGGGGCTGTTTGGATTAAACGCACACACGCACGCGGAGACCGTAGATCGCCGGCTGCGCTCCACTGGTGGCCTTTCTTCGCTCGCTCGCCAGCGCCGTACGCCGCGCCAGTCGCCGTTGACGATAGGCTGCGGTGAGGGACAGAGGCGAACGCTTCTGATGCGGGAAAGCACGGCTGCCCATTACCACCCTGAGCACTAAAGGAGTAAAAAAAAAAAAAGAGTGTGAATTCCTCCCAAGCGGTGCTTGGTGGTGTTTTTGTGGGGTTAATTCACCCTTTCACCATGTCTGGCTCTTGTGATTAGGCTATCTGTATCGCACATCCTTTAGTTGTCCCTACAGGCTCCGCTTTCGCCGACGACTAGTCTCTAGTTGCGCGTATGATTTCGCGGTACAGTGGAGTTTAGACGAAGTACACACAGTTTTGCTAAAGGGAGAGGTCGGGAAAGCACATATGGCTTGCGAGTATTCGGGAAATGAGTTAGGGACGAATTTCAGCTGGTAAGTTGACGATATGATTATAGCGACGTATACAGTGAAGTATCGAGGACATGTCGACTGCTGAATGGATTTCACTTCGGACGCCGATCGAGAAATTTCTGCAAGTGTGGTGGGGGGAGGGATGTTGACTAGGGTACAACTTGTTATGATGCGAACTTTCCGCTGTCACTTAAGTAAAAGTGGAAATAACGTATATTATAGCAGATTTAGTTTTGGTACCTTACATTTTGCATATAGTTACTTGATGACAATAAAGAAGGCGTACGTCACTGCCACTGCTTCGATAAGATGCGTGGTTTTATTTACGTTATTATATTGAGAAAATGTAAACGAAAACATCCCAAGCGTCTTGGAACTTTTTTTTCATTTGTTTATGTGTAATCGACTAACATGTTATTATAGGTTGAATATCAAGCACTTTGTTCATGAAGGGGATGAACGTCGTTCATTGCTTGTCCAAAGTGACGTAAAATACAGTAGCGGTGCAGATAAAACTCGTATCGACATATGCAGTTTCACTGATTTGTCTACATATATAGCATTAAGTGCGCAGATGCACGTGAGCCTCAAATGATAAGCAAACGATCCGCAAGCCTGCATCTTACACATAAGTAAGCGGACGAGCGGGGGGTAGCAGAGGGAGGGGGGCAAGCCAGTCCCATACACTAATATGATAAGGAGGGGGAGCGCTGCTAGGATCCTTCGCCCCCCCCCCCTTCTTGGAGGGAAACCTAGCGCGCACCTATGATCTTACAAATCCAGTTTCAGAAGTTTCAGGGATAAAATTTCCGAAAAACGTCTTATGTTACAGAATTGATTGATATGTGGGGTTTCACGTCCCAAAACCACCATATGATTATGAGAGACGCCGTAGTGGAGGGCTCCGGAAATTTCGACCACCTGGGGTTCTTTAACGTGCACCCAAATCTGAGCACACGGGCCTACAACATTTCCGCCTCCATCGGAAATGCAGCCGCTGCAGCCGGGATTCGAACCTGCGACCTGCGAGTCAGCAGCCGAGTACCTTAGCCACTAGACCACTGCAGCGGGGCTGCAGCATACTTAGCCTAAAAGGCCCGGTTAATGAAAAGAAAAGAAGTCTGCCTGTATTTTCCTTAATTTTTTTTTTCGAAACGTACGTGAGTTGTTTTTGTTTCTCCCGCTATCTTCATCATGCATCGTCGAGCCATTCGTTCGCGTCCGGACTTGCGAGGTCCGCCACGCGAATGAGAAGAGCCTCCAGCGAATGCACACATGACTCACGAAGGGTACGTGAAGGCGTGTCGCGCGTGCGGTTAAGTAAAAACACACGCGCCGACTGCATGCACGCGCGATGCGCCTGGGAAATATTTAGTTTTTCATCGTTCGCTTTCTTCTTGATTCGCATATCTCCCAGAAGTCGCCGCTCCCTCTTCGAGATAAACGAAAAAAAAAAACGCGATAAATAACAAACACTCGGTTCCAACCACGCACCCTTCGCATAGTCAGCCATCTCTGTTTATGTTTTTTTCTTCTTGCTTTCGCTGTACTTTTTTTTCTTGGCCTGACAGTCACAGCTTGTAACGAGTATAGAAAAGCAGCGAAAGAAAATAACAAGTAATGCGATTGCAGGGGCATAACAAATGAAATAGAATTGCGACAAGAAGCGCCAGACGGTCCGTCCCGAAATGAACCGACTAAAGGAAATGAAATGCCACCGACAAAGATGTGGGCTGTATACGCTTAGCAATGACTCATGAGGCAACCCGTTGTCATCCTGGTGCTATTGCTGCATTCGAACCAGATTGTCTTTTTTTTTCGTTCTTTCTAGCCAGTGTTAGCGTCTATTTGGGCGCTGTTAAGGCTCGTTTGTTTTTGTCTTTGCGCCGCGTTAAAAAAAAAAAAACAGGAGAGAGAAAGAGAGCAGTCTCTCGCAGTGTTGCGCAGAGGGGGAGCCGGATTGGATTGGGTTGAGTCTCTTTTTAGTTTTTTTTTTGCTTTTGCGTAGAGTTTTGTTTGTTTTTTGCTTTCTTGGTCACTTCGTGACTCTGTTCCACGGCTCCCATTTTTTATGGCATTCATTAGCACCCCTTTGGCAAATGAATTGTCAGCGCGCGTGCGTGTGCTTGCTCAAAGTTGATTGAGAGTTTTTTTTTTTTTTTGATGCTGTTGTTGCTGCTCGGGTTTCCTTTAGGGTTGGTGTTAGGACCCAGTACACTTAGGGGTTATCTTGTTGTGTGCGCCCAACGCGTGACGCTGTGGTGGCGCTGGGATGGCAAAACTCTGAAGCCAAAGTGCAGCCGCCGATCTCTCGGGAAAGCCTGCCCCGGGCGTTGCAGACTTCGAGTCGAACAGCGAGTGTATACAGGGTGCAGATATCGCCATCCGCAATCAAACAAGCTGAAGAGAAAGAAAATAAACCGAACGAAGTTCCTTAGCGCGTCCTTTCTCAGTTGACTGATATCATTGTTGACAATCCGGATGAGTCAGCGCCTTCTCTGTAGTTTCGCTTTTTTAAGGGGTGCATTGTTTTTTTTTTCTACTAATACAAGGGAACTTCTAGCCTCGTACGCTTTTTAGCGTTCTCCGCATAAGACATTGCGCGCACACAAGCAGAAATTTCAATTCACGTCACATTTCGGTTTTGCTTCATTTCTTGTGTGTATTCCTTTCTATATTTTTTTTGGGTGGGGGGGATGATTGTTTCCTGTCTGTCTGCCACACACGCCTGACGTCACGCTGCAACAAGCGAGTTTTTCTGGCCTGTTCTTGTACACTATACGTTGAGCGTATCCGGAGCTAATGCATTCGTTTCAGAACTGTTCTCTCTCTCTTTTTTTTGATGGTTAGAAATAATCAAACGCCAATCGAAAACCAAATAGACAGACGAGCTTGTTGACTATATTTTTGTCAAGAGCAACGGCGACGTTTCCGCACAAGTATCGTGTTTCATTCGCGCGCGCACCAGGAATGTAAATCTCCGTCGTTATTTTCTCTCTAGGCATTGAAGCCATGGCAACACGTAGATTCGCACTGCGAGGCCTTTCCTTGTTCGAAATTTGCTTCTCTTACTTGAAGTTCTGCCAAATACCATTCGTTTTTACTTTCATTCTTGGACAGTCGCCAATACCCGTTCTTAAACCGTAGCGGCACCCATTTAACTTCCCTGTTCAGACTAATGATGCCCGACAAGAAAGCGATATATGTTAATAACTATGCCGGATCGCCCCAAGAACTTATGCCGCAAGGCAGCTCGACTTGAATTATAGAGACAATTAATTATGATGTTTCCTCTATAATGTCCAGGCACTCACCATTGTGATCAAGTGGATATGATTCTCTACTGGCTCGAATGTCGCTGGATCAAATCCCGCGTTGCCTTGCCGTGGTGGTCTAGTGGCTAAGGTACTCGGCTGCTGACCCGCAGGTCGCGGGTTTGAATCCCGGCTGTGGCGGCTACGTTTCCGTTGGAGGCGGAAATGTTGTAGGCCGGTGTGCTCAGATTTGGGTGCACGTTAAAGAACCCCAGGTGGTAGAAATTTCCGGAGCCCTCCACTACGGCATCTCTCATAATCATGTGGTGGTTTTGGGACGTTAAACCCCACATATCAATCAACCAATTAATAAATAAATCAATAAAATCCCACATTTCAATGGATGCGAAAGTGCCCGTATATTTATATTTAAGTGCATGTTAAGAACCCCAGATCGTGGAAATTGTCGGATCTCTCCACTACGGCGTCTCCCGTAACCATGCATGTCGAGGTTTTAGGACGTCAAATCTCTACAATTATTACTCCCTGACATTTTCAGTCACATATAGAAGAATTGCGTCATGTGATGCTCGTCAACATTCTTTCGCTTCATCTACAAGCAAACTCGTCGTTCTTCTTGTGAATGCTGTTGTTAGAGAGATGAGCACCGCTATATAACACTGATAAGTGTAAAACGACGAGTGTGGTCCGGCATGCATTAAATACTTGGCGCAGTTGGTCATTCCTGCTTCCGAGCGATTGTTTTCCGGATTAACATCGAATCGGAGTGACCGATGCAAATTCACTTTTCTCCTTCCGTTCGCTGTGCAAGCAGCAGTATAGCGGGTGCGCGCTGGACAACAGACAGCTGGTGTCCTTGTTCAGTTTGTTCCGTCAATTCAATCAGTTCGTCCAATTTCGGAAATTCGTTCTTATTCTTTTTTATTTTTTTTACGTGCAGATGCTCTGTTTTTCTTTAACTTAATTACTACCAGTTTCAATAGTACCCGCATGTTTGTTCTGCGAACCTCGTTCTGCGAACCTCGAATGAAACCTAATAGACCTATTGAACCGACGAGGCAAAAACGTTGTTCTTTTCTTCTAACTCACTCTCTCTTTTTCTATCTCCCTCTAAATACAAAAAAAATTCTATCGTGGACATGCATAGCTGTTCCGCGGAGCCAGTTTAAAAAAAAAAGCATTTCATCTGTCCCGTCTTAATCTCGCCTCGCCCTCTACAAAGTAAAGCTCCTCACTGAAAACCTCATAGATGTGATGCACGACACCGTGTACTTGCGCTCTGTATGGTACACTCACACGAAATTGTTTTTTTTTTTTTTGCTGTCAAGAGCCTCGCAACAGGGCCGATGACTAAGGTGATGGCGACAGCTATACACGGTAAACAACGGCGACACGAACACGGTATCTATTGATGCAACTTCAGAACACGGACATCAGAAGCATTGCGCAGCATCAGAACATATGCTGCGATAAACATCAGGCTTACCGCTCAATAGTCTCCCGACGCGTTCTGCTCCGCGTTTCTGCGGGACATGTCCTTCGTCACTCTGTCAATTTTCACTGAAAGACTGTGGAGGTCTAACAAACTCCCGACGCGGGGCATCATTAGGCGCGAGATAAATCGCATGTTGAGTAAGAACGACTTTTTTCGCATATATGCTCGAAACTTTGCTTGACTCCGTATAAGTCCGACTCCGTATAAGTCCGTACACTTGACTCCGTATAAGTCCGTACACTTGACTCCGTATAAGTCCGTACACTTGACTCCGTATTTATTTATTTATTTATTTGTTTGTACCCTCAAGGCCTACAGGCATTTCAGAGGGGAGTGGGTTACAAGATTATACAAAAAAACTAAAAAGCAGCAACAAAAGTAGTAAGCAGATAAGTACAAACATACATGGGCCCTAATCATACAATGTTAGCTAGTGCTGCACGAAACTGATGGTTGTCTTCGATTGCGGCGGTCAGTCCGGGAAGGCGGTTCCAATCTTGTGACGTCCGAGGAATAAATGACTGAAAGAAGGCATTGGTGTTGCATGATATTGTTCCTACTTTGTGTCGGTGATCCATACGAGAAGAAATATATGAAGGAGGAGTAATTAACTCACTGAATAGGGGCGAATTATGGTAGTAAATTTTGTGAAAGAGACAGAGGCGAGAGTGTTTGCGGCGCGAAGTTAGAGTGGGTAATTGAAGCAAGTTTTTCATGGACGTGACACTTGCCGCACGGGTGAAATTACCGAGAATGAAACGTGCTGCGTTGTTCTGCACGAGCTCAAGTGATGTCACCAGATAGTCATGGCTCGGGTCCCAAATGGATGATGCATATTCGAGTTTAGAACGAACCAATGATTTATACAAAAGTGTTTTTAAAGAGGTAGGTGCAGAAAAGAAGTTGCGGCGAAGGTAGCCAAGCAGGCGATTAGCATTAGTAATAATGGTATTAATATGAAGCGACCAGGTAAGATCAGTTGTTATGTGAATTCCCAGGTATCGGTACGAGGTCACAGGTTCAAGAAGTGTGTTGTTAAGGTAATAGGAACCCGTCGAAAGGGCTGTTCTTGAAATGCGTAAGACTTTGCATTTAGTTGTATTAAGTTCCATTAACCATTGCTCACACCAGTTAGAAATTGCATTAATGTCCGATTGCAGTGCCGTAACGTCGTTATCGTTGTTAATTTCTCGAAAAATAACACAGTCATCTGCAAACAAGTGAATATTAGAGAGAACACAGCTAGGTAGGTCATTAACGTATATCAAAAACAAAAGTGGTCCCAAGACAGAGCCCTGGGGAACGCCGGAATGAACAGGACTGGGTGAAGAGTCATAGTTATTGGCTGTGACGAACTGGAAACGATTAGAAAGGAAATACTCAATCCATGCAAACAACTTAGGATCTAGATTTAACTTGCTTAGTTTGTAAAGGAGTAGTTTGTGAGACACTTTGTCAAAAGCCTTGGAGAAGTCGAGGAAAATACAATCAGCGGATGAACGGCGATCTAAAATTAAGTGTAGCTTGTGGGTTAATGAAAGCAATTGGGTCTCGCACGAGAACTTCTTTCGAAAACCATGTTGCGTGGGTGAGAAGAAAGAGTTAGATTCAAGAAATTTGACCAGATGGGAAAAAATTACATGTTCGAGAATTTTGCATGGAATGCTTGTTAGTGATATGGGTCGGAAATTGTTAGGCGTGTGTTTGTTACCGGACTTATGGAGTGGCACCACCTTCCCGACTTCCCAATCCGCCGGCAGGATGCTCGTGTCGAGGGTCTGCTGGAATATTTTGCACAAAATAATAGAGGAATACACAACAGTACTTTTTAAGAACTTCGTATTAATAAGGTCAACACCGGAGCTCGATGAGGGTTTCAGTGACTGGATTATTTTACTTACACCACCTGGGTCAGTAACAATGGGGTCCATGGAGAGATAATTACAGTTCTGAAGTTCAGGTATTGAGGGGTTAGAAGAAACAACAAAGTTCTGGCAAAAAACTGCATTGAGTAGAGAAGAACATTCGCTACTGGGTATAATGGAACCATCTGGCCCAGTCAATGTAATACTATTCGTTTTAGAAGGAGTGATCACACGCCAAATTTTTTTAGGGTCGTTAATAAGCATAGAAGGAAGGGTGCGCTGAAGAAAGTGTGATTTGGCAAGTTTTACTGCTGCAATGTATGCTCTGTTGGCGGTTGTGTATGCGTTCCATCGGTAATCACTCGGGGATTTTTTAGCCAGACGATAGCAGCGCTTTTTTCGATTAGACAGCCTGTTTAACTGCTTGTTGTACCAAGGCGCCTCCGGGTTAGAATTTATTGTGCGCAGAGGGATGTATTTATCAGTTAGTTCGTGAACTTTATTTTTAAATAGGTTCCAGTTTTCTTGAAAGGTACGCGTATCAAAATGCAACAAGAAAATGTCCAGAAAGCAAGCTAGTTCATTGTTAATAGTTTCAAAGTCTGCTCTTGAGTAGTCGCGAATTGAGTAGTCGTATAAGTGTGTGTGTGTGTGTGTGTGTGTGTGTGTGTGTGCGTGTGCGTGTGTGTGTGTGTGTGTGTGTGTGTGTGTGTGTGTGTGTTTACTCGTCTCCCCTGCCCTCGTATGTATCGCGCTTGTGCGAATGTACGCGTGCGAAGCGTGCTGTGGTCCCGCACGCGACGTGTGTGTGTGTGCTCACCGCTGAACGAGACTTCGCGGAGACGTTTTCCCAGATAAGGCTCTTATTTACGATCTCTCGCGCTTCCCGGCCCGTTCCTCCGATGCTGCCGCGCCTCGCACCTGTCCCCCTCCGCTTTTGCCCTTCGCCGTGCTATAGTCGTCGGCCTGCGTGAGCTGTCCACACTATGACCGTGGTTGTTTGCGGACTGTTTTGGAAGTGTAAACACTGTTCTTTCGCTTCCACGCGCCTTGTGTGCCATTCTTTTTTCTCTCTTTACTCAACACCGCGTTTTTGTCGTATGCCCCGTGCACATAAGTACTACAGTTGTTGCTTCATGGGAGCCCTATATATGCCTCATCAAGCGCAGAAAGTCATCTTCGGTGTCGCAGAGGCCAACACGAGGGATGCAAAACTAACCATAACGCGATTGCGTAACCCGATGACGTAATAAGGACTTCACAGTTCACTAAAATTTGTGACGTCATGACCACGCGACTGTGACAAGGGACACCGTCTTTTGCATCACTCTCGCACGTACTTCAGTGTGGTTATAGAATAGGTGAACACTCTATATAGCGTTCACTATATAAGTGAACGTTGTGTATACATAACGTTCACTTTATTCCATAAACCTCGCTGCATGCGGTGTCCTCTCCGGAACAGTGTATAGACATGCGTGACTGCATACTACATGTATTATCCTATGTGACGGCTTATAGCGCAGAACTGATCGCAGTATTCAAAACGTTCTTACAATATTCATGTGGGCGTCCGATTTTTTATCAACTTCATAATCTTAACCTTCAAATCGACCTCGTAATGTATAAGATGTACATTCTATCGTTTTGAAGAAGTGTACAGTTAAAGAGGAGGTAGTCTGTACCACGCTTGTGTACTCCGATTCCTTCTGACGTAGGACCGACCACGGAAAAGGAAGAAATGGTCAAAGATAGAAACGGGCGATCGCTTCGTCATTCACATCTGTATAGCGTCACAACCACGCCCACTGAGCAGCACGAGCGGTTGCATGATTCTCATACCGGATTCCAGAACCGTACCTGCCTTCTTGCCCGACTTAATAACTCCCTATACGTCATTCGTCGTCCTTGTTTTTTTTTCTTTTCTGCCTCTTTTCATGCCTTCCCCGTACCGGCCATATTTCTTCACGCGATTAAAAAGGATCCGTGAGCAGCTCGTATCGCGCGCGTGGATCGGCTTCTCGAAATTAAACGAGCGCCTTCCTCGAGAGCCGAATCGAGAGTCTGAGTCAAACGAGAACATTCCTTTATTCGGATCGTTTCTGTTGCTATACGTTTCGTCCCCGCGAGTTTTTTGATCGAACGCGCGAAGCAGTCGGTTACGCCTCCTCTGAACACCTGCCAAGACTGGGTGGGCGCCAGATCCTGCATGGCGTCTGTATACGCGCGAATATTTATTCTGTTTTCGTTCCGCTTATGCGATGACTCTCTACCACACTTGTTTTCGGAGAGCGGAGGCGGCCAATGTCCAGACAAACAACCGAATAGCAAGAAAGAGACTATACATACTTCAAACAAGGAGTGGCGTTCGCAGATTCCGAAGCTGATTCGGTTTCTTTTTTTTTTTGCCTCACCACTCGAAGAAACACGACTTTCAAATGAGAGACAGGGAGAGAGAGTATTGTCGGCTGTGTGGACAGCTTCCAGATGCTCGTCGTATTTCGTTTTCTCTCTCTCACCCTCTTCCTATCGCCCAGTTTTCGCGCGTGCACCTTCCCACAAACTTCGTTTTCGCGCCACTCTTTCAACATCCTATTACCTGTAGAGACAGTGCGCATGCTCAGTGCATGCGGTCTTTCCTTCTCTGCGCCGTCGGCGTGAGGACGCTCTCAATCCATCATTGGGGCTTGTCACTGAATGCATCTCCTGGGCGTCTCTGAGGTGTGGGAAGGAGAGGGATCGAGGGCCCTGTCACGAGACTCCCGCTCGAAATGCAATTAACACGCGCGGCCTGTTTGAATTCGCCTGGCCCTGCTCCGTTTAATCAAGCCGCTCGACGGTCTCCAAGAATAGGAAACGGAATTAGCACCTCGGCCCGACGCCTTTTCGGGGAATAAAAAGAACGAAGAAGACCGTCTCGGTGTTACACAGCAGCTATCTGCGAGCTTTGCTTAGCGTCCTGTCCCTCTTTTCGCTTCTGTTTTTTTTTTCGACATTCCTTATGTCGCTCGCAAGACAAACTCCGAGGTATCCAATGGAGCTGCCTTCCGCGCAGTCGTATATATTTAATAAAGACAGAAAGCCAGGCTTTCCGAGGATATACATCCTACACGTGCTTGAGAGGCAAAAAAAAAAAGACATTTGTACCGAACTGCGCGTCGGAGCCTTGCTCTTTTGAAGCGAATAAGCCGATACTTGCTAGTTGAGATCATCCGTGTGCACGTGCGTATTATATACACGCAGACGGTGTAGGTGAATCCTGGAGAGTCGTCACGTCTGCCGCTTCGATGCGCCGCTCGCAAAGCCGACACTGTAAATCAACACTGCACGAGTGGAACGACTCGGCCTATATAGCTTGCTAAAAGTGTTGACAAAGCTTTAGGTTTGCTCCTATAATCTTTCGCAGCGCCCCGCTGTGAGAAGTATATATGCGCTTACTCTTTCTCCATTCCCTTTTTTGTCGTTGTTGTTGGAAGGCGAGCGTTTGTACAAATAACACCCAACAGCATGCCCTGCCGTGCGCATGCGAGGCAGCTGCACGCTTCGCGAGTGTAGAGAGACATCGTTCGATTTGGGACACCCACGTTTTTCACGCCGCTTTCCGTAAAGAAAAGAAAAAGGGATAAGGAGACCTGAGCAACGATAATTTTTTTCCCAACGATATGTATTGACAGAGGCTTGTAAAGAATGGGGAGTTCTTTTTTTTTTGTCTCAGCTTCAATTGTTCATAATCTCTTGCAAGAATTCCTATTGCTTCTTATATTCCCATTCTGTCTGCTGCGTCGACTTATAGCCGAATAAAAACCAAAATGAGATTACCTATAACAAAGTATATAAAGGTGTTTATCCTTATTGATAGAACAGCTTTAATGGATCGCATTCCCTACCAGTCATTTCCCTCGCATCGCCGTGCTTGCGAGCGAGAACGAAGAGAAACGCCCTCGAGATACCGCGTTGTCTGTGTCGTCGTCTGGTTTTCGAAATTCGACATTGTGATATTTTCATTTCACTTCTTCGCGCGCCCCTTCCACAGATGCCCGCACTGGGAATACAATGGCTGCTCAGGGCTGACGACGTGTATGAACATATTTTTTTTTTCAGGCTACCAAGCGACCATTCATTGGGCTTCTATGTTATTGACAAATTTAGCCGTATATATTCCTCGACATGACTGAAGTTGACTGACCGACTGAAGCGACATGACTTTCAGATTGGGTTTAAATTCCACGCGCAACGCTCAGACTGCAAGAGTGGCGGTAGCAGAGTACTCTGTGTGAAATCGTTTGCGAAGAGCTTCAAGCACATGTGGTCAAGCGCGGATCAGCTTCTTATTCGAATGCTGACGCTGCTGCAGAAAATCAAACCCGCAATGTCTAGTTTATGGGGAGGATACTTCGCAAACCATGGTACACACAAACGTGGTTGCACGAGAGCAATGTTAATGAGAGAGAGAGAGAGACTGGGCGAAGTAGAAATAAACGTGTTCCACACTCTGCCACATTAAGGTTCCACGTGAATGAAAGCGAGTGGTATCCTATCATAAATGGCTCTTAGTGGGTCAAACTGGCTGGAGTTGCATGTTATGTAGACTAACATTAGTGCCGTTAAACGCACCGTATATAGCGTAGCGCAACTGGGCATGTAGTGTCTTCAGTCAGCGGGTGCATCGCCTTATATATGTACCTTTATTAGGCACAAACAAATTAATCCAGCGGACAGTGAGAAACGAAACATTTTCTGTGGGATTCATTTGCTGGTGCCTAACAAGAAAGCGAACCCCTAAACAATATTCCTTCATTTCGCTTATACGGACCTTGTAGCATTACAACACGGTATGACACTCGCGTCTTAATGCTATTCCATTAATGTCATGATCCGTTGCAGTGTACGCAGCTAACTAGTACGGATATCCGACTAACCCGGTTTTCTCAATCTTTTATTTTTCGATGCAGGCAAAATCTTGGAGAGCATGTCTCCGGGAGCTCTGCTAGGCACGCAAGCTTTCCTACAGAACATCGAAGCCGTCGCCAGAGCCAAAGAGCAGGCGGCAGCGGCCGCCGCTGGTGCCAACAGCCAGCAACAGCAGCAGTCCGGAGGAACGGGCACAACGGCGGGCACTGGCGGTCCACCCGTGCTCGTCTCGTGCCTCGGCTCGGCGGCGCCCGGTCCGGGAGGGGCTCTGTCGGCGCCACCGCTGAGCCCGGCCTCTTCGAGCTGCGGCAGCACGGGTGCCTCCCTGACCGACGCGACCACGGCCGTGTCGGGCCGCGGCGCGCTTCCCCCGCGGTTATCGCCCGCGCCGGCGGCCCCCTGCTCTGCCGACGTCTTGGCCAACAAGGGGACCTCGGCAGCCGGATCCACTCCCGGGGACGTGGCCAACAAGGCGCTGCAAATGGCTGCGGCCCAGTCGCTGCTTGGTAGTCATGCGCAGGTGGGTGCCGTGACCTGCCCATATAATGAGTATCAATATAGTGGGTATCATATAACGAGTATCAGTGTCTCGTCAATACGCTCGGTGGATTTTGTGGCCGACGGCCATCCCGGACGCCCGCGATGTCCTCTCTCCGACGACCGCTCGCTGATCGGGGAGGCCACGTCCGCAGACTTCTCTTACCGTCTCCCAATCGTTTACTTCTTTCTCAATATCTTTACTTCTCTCGCTATCTCTTTTAATGCCTCCTTATCTGTTCTCTCGTGAACTACCGCTGAGGTGTCGCACTTTGCTGCAGACGGTTGCGGGGTTCACTTCTCTATACAACTTCCCTTTCAAGTTTTTCAGATTTTTAGGTTCCGTGCAACCTGCGGCGTTGGCGAGAATGCGCAAACACACGTCTTTCAACGAAATGAACGAGCAAATTATTACTATGCAGTAGATACAAAGACGCACATATTTAAGCACAGTGGGCAATGTCCATTGGTGCGAACCATTATCCATTTAAGATGACCCGGAAAAAAAAAAAAAACTGTATAGCTCTTTCTGTACGCGGCCCGTACAGAAGCAGCTTCGCGAACTGACACATATTCAACTCGTTCTTGGATTTTGATTTAGACTTAAACACCGTAAGAGCTACCTTATTTGAAGCGCGCGGGTACGTGGTAATCTACCGAGTTCTCTTTATCCCACGAAATATGAAGTCATCCGCAGGTGCAGAACTGGGCCAACGCGAACAATACTGCTAATGCAAAGTGCATGAGGAGCTTATTTTGCATTAACCCGCCCGTTGAATACAGGCGAGACGGGTTGTTAATGTCTTCATACAGGCAATGCCTGCGGTTCTTTATCCACGTCTGCTTTCACCAACCGTCGGGTATTCTCCTCTATAACGTTGCAACAGGCGTCGTGTTTCACTTAAGACCTCGCTCATTTTTGACCAGCTCTTTTTTTTTTGCGCACTGCCATTATATTCACCTATGTGAGGGCCAGCTGGAGCATATGCAGCGTGCTTGAAGAGCACTGCGAGACGACCATGCGAGCTATAGGCCTGTTATTATTATTATTTTTTTAATCGAAGTTCCTGTCTTGAACGCTGCACTGATGGAGTTGTCAGTGAAATCTGCATTATGAGGCCTTACGCGCGACTCGAACCCTCGACCTGGCAGCTTTATCGGCACTCATTAACAACGCGCAAGCGAGCGCCATTAATCTCTCTGATTGTTCGACGACTGTATACGACCAGCACAGTATACACTCCGGCCTTGATTGCATTCGTGCCTCGGCTTTTGTCTCGAAGCAGCGCATGCTTACGTGTGTTTTCGTGTTTGAATTATTATATACACGGTGAGGCGAGCACCTTATGTGCCGCTTAGCAGCAGCTTGGGACGCGCGGTCTAGACGGCGCCTGTACGCACAAAAGCAAACCTCGCGACTCCCCCCCCCCCCCCCCCCTCCAAGTTAGCTCCTTTTTCGTGGGAGCTTTATTAGCAGACCAGGCGGGCGCTAAGGGTCGAGTCGAGGCGTTCAACCTTGACTGAAGCATTTCTCCCTCACATGACGATGAAGGAGCTTGAAAGAAAAGCCAGCCTTGGTCGTTTGGCATATCCCGGGAAAGGAAGAACGAGTGGGGGGGGGGAACTGCTTAACGTTTCGCGAATGCAAAAATTCAAACACAATAGTTGAGAATAAAAAAAATGAACTTTAACAGGAGAAACTGGTCGAGCAGATAACGTGGCCAGCTAGTCGGTCAGTTCGTGTAGGACGCAAGTGCGTCTATAGTGGTGGTGTGAAGAGGGTGCGTATTCGCGGATTTGTTTATTTCTCCGTTCTGCCTCTCTTTCTACACTTCCTATATACTTTATTTTCCTCTTTTCTTTTTACTGTCAGAATCTCTCGGCACTTTCGAGAAGACTGGCGCTGCTCGGTCTTTCGTGCCTCCGGTGCCTTCTTCAATGTTCAAGAGGGCCGCTGGAATAAAACACGCGTGCCACACACACACACAGACCCGACGGGGCGTCGCGCGTTTATGTAGCCATTTTTTTTTTCGAACCTGGCGCCAGTTCCGGAGTTTGCGTAGGAAAGCGTGTGCGCTGCCCAAAAAGGCAGATTTCGCATGTCCGCCTCTACGTGGACGACACGACGTGTTGGTGTTCGGTCGCGGCTATCGGAGATGTGGACCCACCACCCAGAGTCGGAACTGGTCTAAATCGGTGCAGGGAGCCCCGGTTTTTACTCGTGGAATGGTCAATTGTCGGAACATTTGTGGCCGTTACGAGAGTTAAATTGTAACACTTGGAGACTGAAGCGAAATGTGTTTTTTTTTCTCATGAGGTGAGGTGGCAAACATTAAAATGCGGCATTTAGCGGAAGCACAGACACATTATGCGAGAAGCGTCCATTACGCACCCTCATAAAAAAAGTGCATTCTGATAGCTTCGACGTGGAGTGTCCCAAACGTATAGAACAGCGTGGGGCTCATGCAGCGGCTCGGTTGCATACAACATACATGCATGCTTCATGTATCTTGCATTGAAGTCTCTTTCTTTCTTTCTTTCTTTCTTTCTTTCTTTCTTTCTTTCTTTCTTTCTTTCTTTCTTTCCTTCTTTCTTTCTTTCTTTCTTTCTTTTTTCTTTCTTTCTTTCTTTCTTTCTTTCCTTCTTTCTTTCTTTCTTTCTTTCTTTCTTTGCGCTAAACCTTCTTTTGGAACTTTAGGGGTCTCTGACAGTCTCTATCAAGCGTTTGGTCGTTTTGCAATTCCTTGGTTTGTCTGCTTTCACTAAGCGAAGGTGAAGATGTAAGCCTGCTTTTCGCACAAGCAATAAGAACGACGCCCACGGCGGAAGCTTTAGACGTGTTGCGTGTAACCTGCACGGCAGCGCTTTAAGACGAAGACTCGTCAGTTGCCTTTTGCGTGTTTGCAAGCACCCCGTACACAGGATATCGCGTGTGAGCGCGTATATATACGCAGGTGTACGTTTGCACGCTCGCCTGCTCCACCCTCGAGGACGAATCGCACTCAAAACAATATTCCTGCGCCCTTCTTGCGTTCTTTCCAGTTCACTCGGCCGTCTGGTCTCCGCGAGAAATGAAAAGACTGAGAGAGTGCGTTTACAAACACAGGTGGCCAGATTTCAGCTGTACGCCCTTCGTGGTTAATTTTTTTGGTTGTTATTTCTCTTTCTTTAGAGAGTGCTTGTGAGTGGAATTGTGTATATAGAAAGAAAATAAAAAGAGGCTCATATTCAATGCACAACGTTCGTTCATGTTCAAGTTCGTAAATTGTGAAAAATCAGTGCTCCTTCCCTTATCGTTTCCCTCTGTTTTTCTTGCTCTCCCTCAAGTTTTTCACCCTTGTTACACATCCGAATATTTTTAGGCAGTGTATGTAAAAGCAATACCACAAAGTCTAACGCAAAACGCGCCAGTGTTAGTGCTTCGAAGGAGATCAAAGCACAAAATTGTCGACGCAAACGTAGAAATTCTCATTTACCAATACAATGATACGCTACATTTGTCGTTTTTATGAGACATTCAGAGTCCCGACTTGTGTGCACTGGAGAACAAACCACGCGGGTGTGTAGCATTCGCACGATATTCGGTCGCTACTTGAGCTGGGACAGTTCTTTTAACTACTGGATGTCACCGACCGTTACGAAAATCTATGGGGTAAAAAGTGTTGGCCCCCTGTCAGGTAGAAAACGACGCTAGATCGTCCTTAATGACATGAACTATAATATCGCTAACATCTTTAACCTTTAGTTGGGTTGCTATGGAGGTTATGGAAGTACATCAGCCTTCTCAGACTATCGACTTTCAAGTTTCTTCAATTTTTTTACCACTGACTTTGCTCAACAACAACAACAACAACAACAACAACAACAACAACAACAACAACAACAACATAGACGTTTGCTTATGATACCTCCCGTATAGGTGGCGAAAAGTCCGTGTTTTGTATTTTCCGTTGAGTAAAGCCAGTGATCGAAAGAAAAAAAAATTGAATATGAACTCCCTTTGCTCTCCGAACATCTTTTCACTACCTACGTCATTCCGCAGGGGATGCTTCCTCAGGACATGGCGACCACTCTACTGACGCTGGCCACCCTGGGTGGCAAGATGGCGCCCGAGGCGCTGAACAACACCCTCGCCGCTGGCGGCGTCCTGGCCAACGCTCCCGTCTCGTCATCGTCTTCCAGCGGCGGTGGAAGCAGCCCGCTGGCAGCTGTACCCACCATGAGCCATGCGGCCGGTGAGTATAGTGGCGATCGCAGATCGAAAACTGATACCCTACCTCAGACGCTTTATCTGTACTCTTGCAAAAGCTAACACCCGATATTCAATCTCCCTTCAGCAGGAACTCCACACAATGCAAAAAAAAAAAGAGCTCGGTATAGAACATAAAATTTTAGCACTGCTCTTGTGGTGATATTCATTGCAGTATCTATATATCGAAAACGCAGCTGTGAGTGCTTGGAAAGTAGAAAAAGTAAAGCTATATGTTGCTTACTCTACGTGTCATGAGATGAAAAAGAAAAAAAAGCGAACGTAATGTTACGTTCAATGTGGCACAAAGTTTGTAATTTGTGTTTATTCTTCGAGTGTGTGAGTTTTTCCACGCACTGCAAACTTATAAGCTGTTATGAAGTCACATATTAGCTTAGATGTTGGGCTACAACTGGCCAATAAGGAAACGTAATATTAGGTGTTGCATTGTGTCTTGTGTATCTTTGTTCCGTTCATTGCATTCGTGCAAGTTTTGCCGCTGTTAATGAATTGTTAATGATACATTTACGAGAACCATGTGATGTAGAAACTTCATTCCACTCTTACATAATACATTTCTGTAATGAGATGTCTTGGTCGAAACCGAAGATGATGATGAAGTTTGCTGGCGTGATCTGTTTTGTTCAGACGCATGTGTGCGAGGTGTTTTCGCAACCTCCAGATTCCTATACTCAGCTTTCGAGCCGGCTCGCAACTCCGTAAACTAGTCGCTGCACGGCGCCCACCGAGTCCTGTCGTCGCATGTACGGCGTTCTTTGGCGATCAACCCATTTCCGCACGCAGCTTGGGTTCGCGCTAATCGAACTCATTACAAGGCCAAAATACCGGGATCATGTTTCTGAGTGGTTCGATCGGTGATGTAACCTTTCTCTCGAATATATGTCAGAGTATGGGACAAACTTCGCAACATGAGGCTTAAACGGTCCGAAGAAAAATTGCTTTCGCATCGCACGTGGCTGCAAGTTCCTTGTACTGCAGGAGCGACGACCGTACATCGATTCCCGTCACAAATTGAGCGGTCACTGAAGCGCTCGGTGAACCGACGTATATACCGGCATGCAGAGCGTCCTAGCTTGCATACATGCGTACGGCCTCGTACATATCACTAGACGGTAAAAACAGGGAAGAAAAGTGAACCAAGGAAACAGGATACAAGACCTGAAATCGACCTTGGTTGTCATTAATCTACCGTAGTTTCCGAGCGCATATTTGTATTCCGTGCTTTCTCTATCTCTCTCTCTCTCCCTCTTTCTCTTGCAACGCATGCGTCGATAAGTCATATTATTCACACAGAGAGCTCGATACGACGTGGAGCAATGCGCGGTCGCGTACAGGATGAAGGACGTTAATTAAAAACCAGGCTCACCTTCTCAACGGTGGTGTGTAACGCATATTGCTTTTGAGTGAGGGGAAAAAAAGCGGTACCAGGTGTAGAAATTAGTACGCCGAAGACTTTGATACACTGCGAAACGACTGGTCACCCTTGGAATGAGGATGTGGCATTCAGCGTCTACGATATTTTAGGTTCACTCTAAGAAATAGTACAGGAATTCAGAAGAGGTATATATCGCGCGAAAAAAAAAAAAGACAGCGATAAAGGACATACAGGACACGTGCTTGTTTTACTTGCAACTAAATGTTATTGAAGAAATCCCATGCATAAACACATGAACCAGCAGTTCATGCGTGAACTGGCTATACGAGCAGCGTCGAAGTTGCACACTTAACATAACAAAACCATGAAACATGTTAACGTGGTAAAAACAGCACATTGCCATGAAACACCAAAACATCGGCACCTGGTTGTTTGTCTGGTCGTCTTTCCTCTCCTATTTTATTTTTGCTCCCTCTTCCGAAATGCATGAAATAACACTCCCGGGAAGCTACGTTATTGTTCGTATAAAACTCGTGTTATTAATTTAGTCGGATTTAATCTTCTTTAGAACTGCGCCTTTTCCAGCTTTGATAATTACAAATAACTGTTTTTTTGTGGCTAAAGCTCAGTAAACACTGCATTAGGAACGAACGCACGTCACTGTCAGGCCGTAGAACAAGCGTGCAGTGCAGCGTCTTGTTCCCGAACTAATCTTCGATCTAAAAACTTAGGAGGTTGCTCGAAGTGCACTGAAATATTACTTATCAACCTAAAATACAACTTTGAGCGCCGGCCGCAAGCTTGCCATTTTTTCATGTATGAACCCTCAATATTTGAGCGCGTGCGATTGCCTGCAGTTTGCTAGAGGGAAGTGTTGCTTTGTTTCCATCTACATTTATTCTTATGTTTCGATAAGCTGGCCGGATGCTGAGGCAGATTTCTGCGGCGGGCGAACAACCTGTTAATCAAAACTTACATATGTTGTCGGCGAGTGATGCGGCTATACGGTCACTTACACTCGCTGCTATAAAAAACATTGGGGTAATCAAATACTTGCATTTGGAAGGCCAGTGCACTAATCTATCTTTTCGCTCGTTCTATGCATCGGCAGAGGCAACGATCTCCGACCACACATGCTCATGGTATCATTCTTC
Organism: Rhipicephalus annulatus; assembly: GCA_013436015.1. NCBI lineage: Eukaryota > Metazoa > Arthropoda > Arachnida > Ixodida > Ixodidae > Rhipicephalus > Rhipicephalus annulatus. The sequence goes on from WOVY01002808.1 coordinate 48,878, forward strand.
TGTTCTTCGCCTACTCTATTTTGTTATTTTCCGCGCTGTTTTACCGTCTTGTTTACTTTCCCGAAAGAGCACTTTCGTGTGGTTGGTACACACACAGCGACAGGCATTCATCTCCCCCCCCCCCCCTTCCACTCTTCGTGTTCGCGACCTGTCTCCCGTGGTTATCTTTTTTATTTATTTTACCGACAAACTACGCGAACTGGTTCACGTAGGGAGGACGAAGGAAAGGGGAGGTGGAAGGTTAAAAATCGGAAAGTCGTGGTTGAATATGCAAAGTCAGATATGGCCTTGCGAAGACGTTTTCTTGAAAACGAATCGGTCCCTTCTTTTTTTTTGCGGCTTTCACCGCCGCTGCGGCGCCAGTGGGGTTAACTGCATTTCGTTTTTTTTTTTTTTCGCTGTCCAGACGGTGGTATAGGGTATATGTTTGCGCGCAGAAACAGGCCGTCCGTCGCGAAACAGATAAGACTTATTTCGGAGCGGATAAAAAAAAGAATGGAGCGGCTCTGTTTGGTTGTGTCTGTGAGAGCACCGACGCTGTCGTCGACGTCGTTGGGAATGCGCGCGTGATTTTGTTGGAGAAAGGTTGATCTCGATGTCGGAGAACAGGAAGGCGACGAAGGCGGGAGGGAGGAGGGAACCGAAACGATAGCAGTCGTAGACGGGGGGGTCGACCGTAATCCATTACGCGCCTGTTGAGCCGCTTCGCCAGACGGACGAGGTCGGTTTCAAATGCAAGACTAAAGCAAAAAAAAAAAAAAAGATTGAGAATTCCGTAGCCATATGAGAGGCAGTCGTACAGAAAGCGCTCAATATACAAGATGGAGAGTTTTCGGAACTTCGTTTTGCAGAGCGGTCGTACGTGCCACGTGATTACCACGCACCAACAATACGCGTTTGGTATGCAGACGTGCGATCAAATTTGAATTCGGGGTATTCCGCGCGTCGGTCGGACTCACCGGTTTACGTTGAAATAAGGAAGCTCAGACAAGGCTCCCAGGTTTTGTGATGTTTAGTCAAGCGGGATAAAAGAAGAAGGATGGCCTTTGCGTTCGTGCAAATAAATCGGTTCTAATCTCGCGCCGAAAGTCGTTAAGCTGTCCCGGAATGGCAAAGCGAAATTCGAGCGAGCGAAGCTAATGGATGCGTGTTGAGTTTGTCATTGCATGTAAGGTCCCATATTTTTCCTTGTTCGTCGGATGTTCCTTCTTTACTGACAGCGTATGTACTATACGCCTGATAAATGTCGACCTCTAAATAGACTGCATGGATTTCTTCTGGCAGCAAACAACAAAAAAATCCCGAATAAATAAATAAGTTAATGAAACGAAAGGCATACATAATTTGTGACTTAAACATTGCCGAACTTTACGCAGCTTTCTAATGTGGTGTAGCGAAACGTCGGGGTTGTTCAAGTTAGGCGCATCGGACGACCAGGGAGACGAATAAGTGAGGGTGAAACTCCGCGCAGGCAATCGATGAGAAGTCAACACGATGATTTCGGGGAGAACTCATTGGGGGTTTATTTAGCTAACACAACTTCAATTTACAAAATGCACTAGGTTACAAAGACAAAACATAGAAAATGGTGGCATACCCCTCGGCTGGCATGGCCTGGTCTCCGGTGGTGAGATCCGCCGTTTACCCCCGACTCCGCTCCGCTCACTTTTCAAGTTCAAACATCCTCTTTTTAACCCTTGGTCGCACAAAGAGTCTTCACAAAAACCAATCACATGTTGGGACTCACAGCATCACAACCAATCACAGAAACACTTTCATAAAAGGCACTACATTTGTAAAAATGTCGTCACCGAAGGAAACACGGAAAGGGAGAGAGGTTCTCCGCACGTGACACTCTCTCCCATGCCAGGCCGTGCTGTCCAACATTACTCGTGCCGGCTCCATGCTCGAGACCCGTAAGTTCTTTAGTTAATTGCTGCTTCCTAGAAGCGTCCTTAAGAGCGAAGGGTACATTATTGCTTACCAGGTGTACATGCGACAGCGAGGCGCCCCGAAATCCTAACAAGAGCGCGGGGGATGGTCGTTTACCGGCCGCCACTATGTCTCGGTCAGGCTAAGTGGTCGCGTCCCCGTGTCATTCTCAATGACACGCGTGCCTGTTAACAATGGCTTAGACTCAGACGGTGGCGCCGGACCTGCCTCTCGCTAGACGCTTTTCCGAGTAAGCTTTCCCCTTCTAATCCCGAACAGGGCGACCTTGACTGCGACGTTTGTAAGCCGTAAATGCAGCGTGTAGGCGCCTGTCCCAGGCTGGAAAACGCGATTTACCCCACATTCCATTAAATTCAAAAGCCGAAGCTCTGTAATGGCCAGAGAAAGAAACCCAAAGGTAGAAGAGTACAAAAAAAGACTTAAAAAAGAAGCAGAGGAGTTGGTTTTGCACAAATTTCCTGAGAAGATACTGGAACTGGAAACCTTGCTCTCGCGACAGTGGCTAAAACATTAATTAAAGAAACATATGATGACAATGACAACCTGGCCGCCAACGTATAAGACTATAAGACTGCGCCTCATTTGCATCCCGATTTTCATTATATCATTTCATGTTCGCATCTACAAAAACATTGATAAATCGTGACAACATCGCTGAATATTTTAATGCTCGCTCCCCGCTCTCAACAATGGTGATATAAGGGCTGTATGAACCAAATCAACGCTTAGAGAAGGGGACTACTTGCCTTTCTTTATCGAAAAAAAAAATTTGTCTCTGGCCACAGGCGCCCCTTGTTCGACCACTGTCGAACATGTGCAGCTTTCGCGATAATTCCGCGATATCTTCGCATCTCCGTCTTGTATCTCGTTTTCCGCTGTCAAGATAACGTATGCGCTCCGTTTGCTTCTGGCACCGTGTCCTGGCTTATTTGCTATTCATGTACAAGAAAATCCTATCTGCTCCGTCAAGGTTATATGAATTACCAGAGTCACACACATACATAAGACCGATCGTGTCTCAGCAAGCGCTGACGACAAAGCTTTTCGTTTTTATTGCTATTATATATATATATATATATATATATATATATATATATATATATATATATATTGTGTTATTTATTTGTTATTTATATAGTTGTGGAATAATAAAATGTGAGGAACCATTGCTGCTCAATCCCGCAAGGTAGAGCGAAGTTCTTGCTTGAAGCGGTTAACTTCCATTCATTCGATTGTGTTGCACAAAGCTGCTAATGAAATCCACCCGGAGTCATCTACAGAGGTATTTTCTGTGGCTCTCTCTCACTCCCCCTCCTTGTCGTCACATGTAAGGTATCAAACTCCCGGCTGCGGCGGCTGCATTTCCGATGGAGGCGGAAATGTTGTAGGCCCGTGTTCTCAGATTTGGGTGCATGTTAAAGAACCCCAGGTGGTCGAAATTTCCGGAGCCTTCCACTACGGCGTTTCTCATAATCATATGGTGGTTTTGGGATGTTAAACCCCACATATCGATCGAAGGTATCAAACTCAACGAAATTTATTTAACATTCCTGCGTTTATTTCATTTTTTTCTCTCTATTATCCTCTCCCTCACTCTACCTATTTGCATAAAGAAGGCTTCTCGGCCAAAAGGTGGGCGTTTGGTCTTGTTGGTAAATATCTGTGACTATAGCCATGAGCGCTGGAACGACACAATGACAAATACGTCTTGTGTATTCCTTTTTTTCGCCATACCTTTTTCCAACACCTAAAATTTAGCTAACGTGGTTGCTTGGGCGAGTTGGTACAACAGAGTCGCTCTCTGTCTCATTCTTTTCGTGTCCCTCGTTATTGGCGCTGTTTTTAATGTGAACCAAAAATTCGTTATGTTTCACTCACTGCGTGGGAAAATTACGTAATAGTAAGTATGCAGTTCTCCTGTACAAGTTCACGCTACAAACGCAATCCTTGCCGATTTCATTTCTTACAACCTATTGTGACAGCCGTAAAGCGTGACTATGGCGTCATTTGAAATGGCATTGACTTTCCGTGGCGTTGCGAAGAGGGCTTGAAAGAGGACGTTTCGGTCAGTCGGAGAAATTCGATCAGGCGTCAGAAAAAAAATTGAAGGAAATAAAAAAGAACGAGAATGGCCACCTGGACGGAAAGCGAACCCCCGACCAGACGCCACCGTTCCTGCCGGCGAATCGAAACGCCGACGAAATAAACACGAAGAATGCCCGAGCAATGGCTTCTCTATGAAAAAAAAAACGAAAAAGAAGAAAAAGGAGAAGACGAGACGCTGGCTCGAGCAAGAAAACTGAGGTGTACGTTATCTCGCTGGCGCGAGTGCTTGCTGGCGCGAATCGGATACGGAGTCTGTTGTTCGCAGAGCTCGCCATTGCGATTTTCAACGCAGGCGTGCGTGTGATCTGTCACGTGGCACCAGTAAAAGAACCGATGAGAAGCAACTACATTTGTAGGTTTTGTGCTTTTTATGCCATGGTTGTTTTTATGCTCCGTCGTAATGCCCGATTCGCGGCCCGAGATGGTGTACATGTGCGATTCCCGGACTATATTGTATATCGCGTGAAGCTGCGTGGCATGGTCGCATTGCGAGGTGACCATGGTAGCTTCTATAACATGGAGATGACGTCGAACGACAGCACACTACCATGGATGAGCTGCTTTATACTCACTTGGTGACCATTGGCCGACAGGAGCTCCAGGCTTCGTAGTACTGCATCTAACTGACGGAGCAATGTCTGAGGGCTAACTATAATAATAATAATAATAATAATAATAATAATAATAATAATAATAATAATAATAATAATAATAATAATAATAATAATAGGGATTTTATCTGCGAGACAGCGCTAGATCATGCGCTGTCTCGCAGATAATCCCTATACTGCGGTGCTTCAAAAAAATATAGAGAGGGGTGGAGTTGTTAAGAAAGAAACAGGAGATGTTATGCAGCATCCATTTTAAACTTTCAACTTTACGTGATCATGTTAAATGATGTGTGCGCAAACGAGAAACCCACGACGCAAGCCTCGTAAGACACCTTCCTTCACTCTGTCTGAAATTAGAAGCTGCGAAGTCTTGGGAGGGCATCGGAACGTTAAAGCAAACGTGGCTGTTGGAATACACACATGCGTCCTTCTTCCCCTCTCACTCTCTCGCTCTTCTCGGCCCATTAACATGCCCTGCAGTCGTTTTCGTTGGTAGTTTTCGAAGCGAGACGATTTCATGAAACTGCATCGATAAGAAGTCGAAGTTTAAGTAATCTACGAACACAAGGGCATCTGCATTAATCGCGCGACTTCCACGGTTCGACTAGATTTAACGTACGGCCATTCCTATTAACATAGGAACTAAACAGATAAAACGAATGACTCTCCGCCACCGAGCCCAATTCTACAGGCGTTCCAAGAGCATGGATCGCAGCTGTACGACAATTTTTTTTTCGTTATTTTTGTCCGAGTGCGAAAAGTGTTTGAGAATTAGGCGATCGCTTTATCATTGCGTATACGTATGCGCCTATGTGCCTGGAAGGGTCCCGCTATTTCTGACGTGTCGCAGTATCTGTGCGTGCACATTTTTTCTCACAGCAACCTTTCCTTAATTTACTCCTATACTTCTGCAAGTGCAGGCCAGGAATTATATATGCACGAATTTTTTTTTTTCATACATGTGCGCGTATTTATCTACGTACGACTTTTCAACCCACACGATGCACCATCGCGTCGCGGCCTCTTAGGGCGAGAGCGTGAATATAGGTGTCGCGCGGTAATCGTTCCTTTTTTACGTTTTGAGTCAAGGACGCGGGGCCCCGCCAGCCAACGCCGCGATGAATGGGCTGACGATCAAGAGATAACAGCGCGTGTGAGACCGCGAAAAAAAAAAGAAGAAGAAAATAGCTTAAAATGAAATCGGGTCATTCCACGGCTCGGACATTTTTCAACCCAAAGTATTCGTAAGGAAAAGTGGTCATTTTTTTTTTTTTCGCATATGCTTTCGTTTGTGGTGCCGTGGCAATGTCCCTGATAAGGGATATCGCTGTCCGATGTTAGCAGTGCTGGAGGCCGTGTGTCCTTGTCAAACATTGGAGCAGTCAAGTGCAGTTTATACCCCCCCCCCCACACAAACACATTATCCTATATGTTTCTATTTTGTGTGCGTATACATACACGCACACAAACAAACACGGGTTTGAGCGGATACGTAAAACATAGCGCTGTCTCTTCTTTACCTTCGCCCATTCAGCATGTGATCATTATGCCCTCTACTGGACGAAGTCCACACTCAGTTATCTGCGATTTACCCCGTCTTGCGCGAAATAGTTAAATTTTATCAATTTCATTATCCTACGACCCCCCCCCCCCCCAATCATCGGCTGCACGCCCCATCCCTTGTTATCATTTGCGTTGCTCTAACTGACCGCTGGCTATCTGTCCCACGCATTACGCCGCCGGCCGAAGTCTTTTTTTTCTCTCTCTTGTCGAATGTAAGATAAGCCACCCTTAATTATTCTCTTATACACCCCGCAGTTTTTCCATTTCCTTAACGTTACCGCTAACGTGCACCGTCATGGGAACTCATATAAAAGCAAGATACGCAACATATGTGAGAGATCTTGTTCTGTAGTCGCTTGGTACCATGAAAGATTTCAACGCCATTGTGCAATAGTCCGACAGCGCTCACTATGTTATACAACAATAAGTGTCGGAACACTGGAGCTTTCGACATACTTTTTTGTGCAAGTATAACGTACACTTAACCTTAATACAAAATATTGTGTGTGTGCGTGTGTGTGTGTGTGTGTGTGTGTGTGTGTGTGTGTGTGTGTGTGTGTGTGTGTGTGTGTGTGTGTGTGTGTGTGTGTGTGTGTGTGTGTGTGTGTGTGTGTGTAATAAATGTGCCCCGTTAGACCGGTGTTGCGCATAAAACGAAGCGGTGTCTTGTGAAATCTTTCGACATAATTTACTTTCCACCGAAGCGTTCTCTAAACAAAAACGACACGATAGCACTGTTCTGGTTCGTTTGGGCAGCTTTCTTTTTTCATTTGACCACTAGGGGATTACCATTCCGGCGGGGACGAATGCATTCGCACGGAATGACCTAAATACAGGGGAAAACGCACAGGTGATTGCTACGGAGCTGTTGGCTTTTGTTTTATTTGTTCATTTCTTTCTCTCTTTGCAAAACTTGTTCACCAACGGGCTCGATGAGACTGTACGATTAGTTAGCGCTGGGGGTCATGAAGCTTGGCCGTGAGAGGCGTTTCCACTTAACACGTGTGCCTGGGAAAACGCTTCGACAGTTTTTCCCGTTGGCCGGTCTGGTTGAGCTGGTATCGCGACGTGTAAAATACTGCGCTCGCCAGTGCACTGACGGCAGACGCAAAAACAAACAAACAAACAAAATCTCCCCATACAGTAAGAGGAACCTACCGGCATGAACGCCTATATATTTCACGAGGCACGTGGCGAATAAGTTATGTAAGAGAAAAGAATGCGCGCAAGAACCCACTTTCGCGTGCCCAAAATAGGAAAGCAGTGGCATGCCATCAATTGCCAGAAACGAATGTTTGCAGAGATACTTGTTCAAGTTCTCGAAGCTGGGTATATACCTTGCTTTTGTCGTTCCGAATTGTGCCGGCAGATGGATATTAACAACAACGTCAAGCCGCGTCAAGTTTGATCAAAGAGCCTTTGGAAGTACAGCTCCCTGGCTTGATATCTATAATTCTGGAGACTTCAATGAAATGAAGCCTTAAATTCTGGAGATAGCAATGGTCTTACTTAGCTGGCATGGCATGACAAAGTGCCCCAAACAAGCACCTGTTTTTTTATATAACTCGAGTGATGTCCTTTGCATGCAGCGTTAGCCGTTGATCGTTCAAAGTTTATTTTGACTTGGCAACAATATTCCTCACCACCTATAGATATTGATGATTTTTCGAGAAAGCTTCTTGTTCAGTGCGAGCCTTCCAGTTGAATTCCTGAAGACAGTTTTGCAACAACTTAACGACAACGATATAGTCTAACCAGAAAGAAGCAAAAAGGTAGAAATAACCTGAATGAAAGAAAAAAAAGAAACAAAGATAAATGTCTAACTGTGAGATACATGGCGATGCTAAGAAAAGTAAGGTGCCGATCAGTAACAACTCCTCACGGTTTATGGTCCGGGACTTGTCCTTTTTTTTTCTTCGACTTCGGGCGTCTTGTACCCACTTCATTTCCTCGCCATTACGGTCCCGTATGAATACTGAGTGCCGCGCTTGAGAGATATAAAAAGAACGTCCGGTTATCGCTCATCACGAAGCTCAGCGTTGATATTTTAAAACTAGAAAACTGCCCCTTGTCGCCAAGGTCAGGGGCTATATACGCACGGGGGGAGGTGGGGTCTAGGGGGACGCGAACGACCCTCTCGAGTGGGCAATCCATCTCGTCTCCGTCGCCACGTTAAACGCACGCACGGCGTCTCCGTTTCGAAATCTCTCTTTCTCTACCAAACTTTCCATCTTCGTGCTTATAGCTAAGGCTGCAAACCAACTAAAGCAACAGAGAGATAAGAAAAAAAAAACGTGCTTTTCCGTTGGCGGTCGCCACAGCGAGGACTCCCAGATGCTCGAGTTGTTTCTTCGAAGGACGCGTGTTCCGTCTTATCCGGACGCCGCATTCTTTGGCAGCGGCAGAAGTTTGTGTCGCCGATCGAAAATAATGCGATTAAGTTCTGCCTCCCCCTCCATTTCTGCTCCGGCAGCAGCGATATGCATACGGAGCCTTCTGATTACGCTATGCGGGCTTGCGCCTGATTGTATATATTCTCTGGCGTACATAGCGCGGGCATCGCTGCATCGTGCTCGTGTGTGCTCGCGTTCGACCTCACTCGGGGTCTGGTCATCATTACGTATGCGATGGGAAAACAGAAACGAGAACCCTCCTCTCTTGCCTACCGCGCTTGCTATCGGCTCCTTTTACGCCTCAGCGGCCCGCTAAAAGCCGGACGCGTACGTCTAATTGTCAGGGGCCGTTTTTTTTTTTTCCCCGAAACGCTAGTATAACGTTTTCCAATTGCGTCCACCCTGCCTCCCACCACGGGATTCGACGTTTGGCTCGGTGCGCGTGTCCAGCAGGGCCGCATGCGTGCCGGACCGCCGATGAAACCGGTCAAGATGTAAAAGAGGAAGAATGGCGGAGGCAACGACGACGACGCTTGAGCGACCGCCGTGATCGAGGCCTTGTGCAACGGCCGATTCATTTTTCCCTCTGACAGCGCCGGGGCGAGAGATGAGGAGGACGACAGGGATCGATAGGCATCGGCTACAACCAACGCCACCCAGATAATACACCGCGAAACGACGGCGCGCTCCGTAGATGCGTGCAGCGTCTGCGGAAGCTTATGGATTCCTGGCTCGATTCGAGTAAAGACGACTCGTCTCGCATTACCGAAAGCCCTTGATTAGTCGGGCCGTTGTATCGTGAAACCTGGTTGAATTGTTTATCATACTCAGTGCACGCGTTAGAGTAACTGTGGTAATTAAGCTATTACAATGCTTAAGTGATTTGAAAGAAAAAAATAAAATGTAAAAGGCGTCACTCGTTCATTATCCTTACGAGTGGAATTAACAATCGCTGCCTGCCAGTGGCAATGCAGAGTCTACCAACACAGTGATTAGTAAACTTGCTAAACTTTTTTTTGTTGTTCTTGTTAGCAACAGTTGTAGTGTCATGGCCTAACCATCAGTTGAAAGCTCGGGCATGCCGAACCTATAGGTGCGTATAAGATGTTGACATACTTGTATATAGGGCAGCTGCTGCGCGCCTTCCAGTCACATATTAACTGTGCACCGTACTTTTGATTGCTGCCGCCGTTCCGCGTATTTTGTGCGCTAAGGCTCTCTGTTATTGGCCTTCTCGCAGTCATCGGTAAGTCTAAGTGCCGTTTCAAACGACTTGACGAATGCAGACCCTCAACAGTCCGGCTGAGCTATTGCCATAGCTTCCCCAGCAATGCACGGTTTTATCCATACATGTCACGTGACCTCCTCTCATGCTATTTTTTGTGGCGCATATTTAAGTGCAGCGCGGTATTGACTGAGTTTGGGGCGACTGACGATGGTGACGTTCCTCTTTCATTTCATAGTTTTTTTTTTGTTTTAATATCTTTGGACCTTTGGGCGAACTGACGTCAGTCAAATAGGTTTCCTACATATAGCCGCAGGGTACAACTTCACTTTGGGCGCAGTGCAAAGGTACACACGGGCATAACCAGAAAGTGAGCCCCATATTGGGTCGAAATAGTCTAACAACGTTTTGTATATCCGCGCGTGAATTCTCCTTCGACGAAGTTAACACCGCCTTTTCAAGGAAGGACGATTTCCTAAGCGCCAGTGTTTATTCTGCGGATGTCCCAAAACTGTTGATTTCAAAACTTCGTTCGCATTGTTCTCACAGACGCAGCTTAACGTATTCGTGCATGGCTACAAAAATAATAAAATTAGGAGAAAAAAAACTTCAGAAATCATGGAAGGCTCAAAATTATATGCGTTCGGAAAAGTCACAACGCTTGAAAAAACGTTACTGGGTGAAATACCCACACGTATGCACCGTAAAAGAAAGTGGGAACAATTGTTCAGCGTGTGACCAACCGGTCGCTGGGTTCGATCACTTTAATTTCCGTATGATAATGCGGTTGCGACATGCCCACTCGCTCACTTGGATCGCTCGCTTGAAAGCAGATTAAAAAAAAAAGCAGAACACGCAATTCGGATCATGTGTTGCAGAACGTTTTTCTCCGCTTCGCCCATTTATTGCTATGTTTTTTTTTTCATTTTCTTATTCTCTAAACTCTGGAACGTGACTGAGAGTTCTGGACAGGGCAATACAATAGCCGCGGGTGGGACGAGCTGCAGAGAAAGGAAGGGAGAAGGGGCCCCCTTGGGAGAGGATATATCCAAGAAGACAGTCATGATGGATCGTCCGATCGCACCGGAGAGCACCAAGCGCTATCCGAAACGTCCCGATGGTGGCACGCAGTCAGCCACGTCGCACGCGCGCGTTTGTACAAAGGGCGCGCGTGATTGGCCGAAGTTGAGCCGAAGTCGAAGATTGGCCGAAGTCGGTGACGTTTCTCGCGCCCATGGGTGGCCTTGGTGGCGGTTTTGTGCCGTTGCCCCAATTAGGGAACCACACACACCCGAGCTGGTGTAACGATGCACGTGCCGTAATGGCGTGGCTTTCGTGTTCCTGGCACAGACGCAACACTGTATATCGTCCTTACAAACATCTCATTCAGAAGCACTTGTTTGCTGGCACAGCTAGTGTCGTTTCGAGCCTTTGATACATTGTTTCGAAAAGACTAGAGTTGAAAAGCTGCCGGTTATTATTAATTTTTTTCTGACGTGAAATTATAGCTCCTCGTCGTCAGCGACAGTGTGAGCGAGCTTAACCGAAACAGGCGGCGTGAAGCGGAACGGGGTCGATGCGCAGTGAAGTGTATCATGCCGTCCTTCACGTTTGAATGGCTGCCTGCAGTACAGCGCTAGTTGTTTCATTTACACACGACGTTGACCCATGCGGCTGTCAGTGGAGAGAACGCGCATTTTTTTTATTCGACACGTCCTTCGATCTGTTGAAAGTGTAGTCAAGGTAACTATATAGTTTGCGAAGCGACACGAGAAAGAAATGCCAGCATTGAAGGCTGCGTCAATCTCGTTTTTGTTTATGATCGGCGTCTTTATTCTAGCGAACACATGCTTCGCATAACCACATATGAGAAACGCTAGTGGTTTTTTTTTGCAATCTGTAGCATGTGATTCCTGATATAATAGATGCATTGATTTAGTGAGCACATACTATAGCCCAGCTTAGCTCGTTAACGGGTTATTTCTTTTCCATTTCTGGGCAGTGACCTTGCCAGACAATTGTGAGTCATTTCAAACTAAATAGTTTTCCTACAATCTATAAATGTAAAAAAATTGCTTATAATTGCGTAGAAGTCCAGGAAGTGTAGATGTATACAAACATTTGCTCACCGGTTAGACACTCCAGTACCAGTAAAAAAAAAACGTGTGAATAAACTTCACGGTGCTCAGCGGTATTGACAGGCATTTTATCTGATGAGTGATGACATATTTTTGCAAAGCCTTCCGTCATACCTTATGTGTTCTAAATGTACGCTTGTGTACTTTTTCCCCTCTCTACAGGTCTCATGAGCACCAACCTGGCAAACTGCCTTTCGGTGAAACTAGACCAGCCCAAGGTTCCACCCATCGACTACTCCCGCTACGTGCGCAGGTGAGAAGCGATCACGTACTCGTGTCGCGTGAAAAATATACACTACCGAAACTTTGTAGACAACTGTGCATGACGTGGTACGTATGGGTCCGGCCATTTGCAGGTACTCCAGCGCGACTCAGTGTGGCAGCAATTACTGCAAGGACCTCAACTACAGGGAACACTTCCACTGCCTGGACTGCAACTCCAGGGTAAGGAATCGCTTCTCACCAGGGGCGTAGGCAGATATTATTTTTTTTTGAGAGGGGGGGGGGCACCTTGATTTCAAGAGAGTTTGGGGCACAGCCTTGAAATGGCCATTTTTCGCTCTGTATGCCATGGGAGAAAATTTTCGGTGCTAGGTGAAGGGGCACGCATGCCTGGTGTGCCACACCTCGATAAGCCACTGCTTGTCACCTCATCCGTCTTTTCTGTGGCACGACGACAGGGTAGTAAGGTTGTAATGTTGTTCAAGAATACGTCGGTGAGAAAAGTTTATTCATGAAGATCGGTGACGTAACATGGTGGCGCGAAATGAGCAAGCAAGTTTAGAGAAGACAGTATAGCTATATGATGCTACCGGTAGAACGTACCCCCATATAGACACGATTACAAATTTTCTAGTAGCTCTGTTTATATGGACCTCTATTCCCAGAAAAATTCTGACGCCAGGGGTCTCCGTGAAAACAGGTGCTCACCCGTCGTAATGGCCTAACTGCCGAAACAAACAGGCCATCGTCTTCATTTTTTTAGCATTGGCTCCGGTTTTTCGCTAATTATTATGATTAGTCTCAACAAATTGATAAAAACATAACTCATTTAGTAATTAAACTGCAACGCCGCCTGACGCAACTTGCATAATCTTTCTTTCGAGGTAAGGAATGTTATGCCGGCGTCTCTTATAATCATATGGTGGTTTTGGGACGTTAAACCCCACATATCAATCAAGGAATGTTATGCTTCAACCCGGAAGTCAATATGATCCAATGCATGCATCACTGAGGTTTGTCCTGACTACATTCATCCACTGCCAATTCACTTGGTATGAAATATAAATAATAAATTACATGAAAATGGCACTCCAATTGAATAAATTGAGCATTGACTATACCCGGCAAAGAATGGCGACGCACAGAGAAATGAAGGAGAAAGGCAGGGAGGTCAACCAAGCTACCCGGCAAGGTATCATTATAAATATCGTACTGCTAACGCAAATTGTCAGCTGCTTTATTGGAGCTTTGAATTAGCTAATCGCTTTTAATAAAGTATGCATCATCACGATAGCTCTAAACAGAATGTACCATGAACGGTTTTCAGACTTTTTATATCGGCTTACCCTTCGTGTGTAAATTAAATGCACCGATCCTGCATTCATGTTATTTATTTTTTTTAATGGTTACTTGCCGCGCCGTCTTGGCAAGTGTTTCTGCGCTGGTCCCCTTTCAAAAAAAAAAACTTACAAACTCGGAAAACAAATAGAACTTGTATTTATCTGCTCTATCAGACTCGGGTGTATCAATGCTTACTAATTAACGAAAAGAAAAAAATGCATGGGGCGCCAAAGGTGGGCAGGTCGTAAAACGAATCGCACTAAGCTTCTTTATGAACACGAGTCCCAAGAAAACGAAGCAAAATCGGGAAAACAAAAGGCAGGTCGTAAACGGGAAACACGAAGTGAGTGGCGGGAAAAACCACGCCGACCGGACAGAAGTGGACCTGTCTTAAATTATGTAGGCGCCGCTTCAGAACATTTCCACTACGCAGAAGAAGGCTTCTGGATTTTATGCACGAAGCACTTCGCAACAGTTTATTGCATTTGGCAGCTCCATACAACCTTTATAAATAAAGACACGTGTCAAGGAAAAACGTCGCCGTGCATAAGATTTTTTGCCTAATGAGCGAAAAGATCTCGCGACTTTGTGGGACATTTGGACACCGGTGTGCCCGTTGGTGAAAATGATGGGGTACTCGTCTACGAAAAAAAAAGGTGAATGAAGAACTTGGAACAAGATCGTGCGTGTACCGTTTGTTATAGTACCGGATTTTTGCGCTGCGTGGGGTCAAGTTTATTTAAATAATGGACAAATATAGCTGCAGGAATTTGAAAATGCGGGGGGTTTAGCTTACGCGGGGTGACCGAGGCCAAAATAGCAGACGTCCTATACTGTTTTATCCTAGCAACCAAGAGCTAGAATAGTGAATTCACCACAATATGCCCTTTTTCTTTCCTTTCGTGGTGCCATGGCGCATGTGTCATTCCCCTAGCGGGAAAGTTGCGAAACCCTCTGGTAATATCATGGCCTCAGAAATACCGGGCGTAAGATCCCTGCCCCCTTGGTCCCTCCCTGTATACGCAATGCAATCTCGGAGGCTTTTGTTCTGACAATACTGGTTATCCCGGATCAACCCGCAAAGCTCGCGCTCCCCTTCTTAAACGGCCGAGGGCAGCATAGGGAATTGAAAAAAAGTTTATTTCATTTAGTTACTACACGCAGTAGCATTTCACTGAAGTTCGAGGTTGCGTAAGGTCAGTAATCGAATGTTTCTGCCAAATATCAGCGCACCGTTTTACTGGTGTCTACGTTCTATACATCAGAACGTCGGGTCAATCAATGCAAAGTATTAGCAAATAATTGCGTTTGGGCGGCCTCTTCGTGCAACATGGCTTGCGTGTAAAAGGCGCAATGCGAAGAGAAACGTGGCTACAGCTTCAAAAACTGCGGGGAGGTCTAGTGAAATCGTTCTCCCTTTTTTAAATTTATTTTGTTTGCTTCCTACGAATTCAACAGCGCCTTTCACGCGATCTCCCATAAGTGATCTTTTTTTTTTCTTTAGCAGGCTTGAAAGGCCGAACCAAACAAAGCCAGCCGTGTTAGTCCAAACATAAGCGACGCTACTAAACACACTCCTTCGTTTGACCTCGAAGTACTTTTTTTTCTTTACACTTACGCATTTATTTTTCTTGCTTTGACTCCGCAGTTTCTCGTTCGGCACTCCTCGCTAAGTTCGTGCTTGCGGCGGCCACTTCGCTTCCCGCAAAACACAGCAATTGAGCGCGTGACGCCGGTCTCGTCCTGACCTCTGGCGCACCCCTTTTTTTGCACTCGCTATTTTAATGCCAAGCACATTTTTTGTAAGAAGGTGTCTCAAATGTAAGGAAAAGAGGCTACGGACTCATTTGGGCCTAACGCACTCAGTTAAGCCGCTGAAGTAAATGGGGTTTCAGAAAGAACGATGTGCCGCAATAAGTTGAGAGTCAGGAGGGCATACAAAAAGAAAAAAAATATAGAAAGAAAGGACTTAAACAAAACAAAATTAAACAAACGATCACCCTTAAAGAGACCCGCAGAATGAATGCGCTGCACTTTTCGAGTACCCCAATGGTGAGCTATTTTTTCTCGCCCCTTCGGTTACCAAGGAGGAGGATTGAAAGAGGAAGGACAGGGAGGTCGGTTACCAAAGTTTGTGTTTTTATCTTTAGGCGTCTGACATTTTTTTTTTCAGTCAACTGGTCAAGCTTTTAGCGCTATAAAACCAAGGGGCGCATATTACGGAAGAGCCGAGTGATAGCGCAGTATTACTGGCGTGAAATGTAGTGCTATACAGGGCCGAGTGGTTCTTAAGCAGTCGTCGTCAGGATCGAAAAAGGCGCGTGTATAGTGAGTCGTGATAAGGTTGGCGCCTCGAGGCGCCATACCAAGGAAGAGACTGGCAGCCTCATGAAGGTGGGCCTAGAACATTTTTTTCGGGTGCACCTCTTATCCGTTTATTGCGAGAAAAATCCTCGTCTCGCTGATGATGGATACTGGTTTCAGTCTTCCGCGCGCGCAGTGCGTATTCTTCATTTTGCAAATGCGTCGCCCTAATGCGTTTCACCCTCGCCACGTTTCTCTGTACTCGAGTAATGCTCGGTAGCAGATTCGAGTAGACATAAAGAGACGTCAGCGTTGAACTTGGTAATTCTTTTTTTGTACTTTTTTCATAACACGCAGTTAAATCGGTACCGTTTCGATACGGGGCCTGCCTGAAGGAGCAGTTTCTCATGCCCACGTGGGACATTTTCCAGAAACTGGGCTTTTTTTTAAAAAAAACTGCGTGCGGATTACCAGTTCCACGTATTTTACTTGTAAGCTTCTATGCATCGCTCCCAGAAAAGCGGCTTCGAATAACCTTTCGAAGTCGAGTTATTGTGCTGTAGTTACTCATATATTGTTCCGAGAATATAGCCGTATCTATAGAAATACTCCACACTTTATTGTATTCAGAGTGAATCATAGTTACCGGCGTAAACTAATGACGTGCACAAAGGGTATGATTGACGCGCTTACTTTATTGAGGCTGTTTAAACACATCGCCAAGGAAGCATTCTACGGCAAACCGAATTCGGTTTGCCGTAGAAGGCGCGATATTCTTGTCGAGATCGCCCGAAGGGCGTCAAACACTTGGCCAGGCTATCTGCGTAATGTAAGCATTGTTGTAAGATTTTATTTTTAAAACTACTTATTTCTATGTATCATTCTCTCTCTTTTTTTGTGTGTGTGTCTGTTGACACATCTCATGAACAAGCTGACTGATGTGTTGGCAGTGCTGTTTACAAGATTGCTACGAGACAGCTGCTGAAGCCGAACTATATACGGGCACGCTGCTGTTAAATATAACTCCAAATACTTTAGATAAAGAGAGGCCGTGAATTAAGGTATAACGTTGAAATATTATGTATCAGTGCCGTATATACTGGTTGCATTGTTGCTCGCTTTCGGAGCTCTGTTTCCCGCGTCCTCCGTTAATAGACTGCGTCAATGCGCGGCCACGTCAATTACCGAATTATCTCAAGTTGAACTTCCTCCTTCGTGGTGGAAAGACAGCGGCGTTTCACGACCTGCCTTGCCACGCTGTTGTTCCGCCAAGAGGCCTGGGTCACTTTTCGTTTAGCAATGACTTCACTGTCGAACTGTGTTTTGAATTGAGCATTGCTAACGAGGACACGCCTTTTTCCTCGCGATCGTGCAGGTGTTTGTGAAGAAGGAGGAGATGATCCGCCACTTCAAGTGGCACAAAAAGCGAGACGAATCCCTGCAGCACGGCTTTCTCCGCTACAGTCCCATGGACGACTGCTCGGAGAAGTTCCCCAACTGCGCCCACAACAGGAAGCAGACGCATTACCATTGTCTAAAGGTGAGTTTTGTCACGGTTTAATCAATTTCCTGGGTCGCATTAGCGGTACGAGTCAATTCTGACCTCATGTCGCTCGAGTAAAGAGAATCGAGGCATTGCGGTATGTATTGCGTGTATCTGAAGAAGTATCTCTCCACTTTTGTACTGTTTCTATTTTCCGGTTTGTTCACCGGGGTGGCAGTAATGCATTGGACATTAAACGTAGGGAACACCTTTGCCGCATTTTCGTCTTCCCTGCCTGTGTTTGCGAAATTGTTGTTGGGATAGATCTGTCTGTAAGGGCAGCTGCCAGCACATCTGGATGTACATTGTATTTGCGAAAAGCGTATAGCAAACAGAGCTTGTGAATGGATGGCTCCTTAAGATGGGCCACTGAGCGTCGTTGGGTATTGGCGGCCAACCAGCGTTGTTATTGATCTGTTTCAAGAATGTACTTTAACGTTTATGCTTTTTTTCCTATTAACTTGCAGGATAACTGTGACAAGGTGTATATCAGCACATCGGACGTTCAAATGCACGCGAATTACCACCGCAAGGATTCGGCCATCATTCAAGAAGGCTTCCAGAGGTTCCGTGCAACCGAGGACTGTAACACGCCGACGTGCCTCTTCTACGGGCAGAGGACCACGCACTTTCATTGCCGCCGACCAGGATGCAAGACCACCTTCAAAAACAAGGCTGATATCGGTAAACAAACCAATCTGTCATATTTCAAGTGCATGTCGCCAATAAACGCCGTAAACGGGGCTTGCGTATGTATGCTTATGGTGACTTGATTTCTTGTGGAAATGGTAGCGTGGATTCTAGGAATTAAGCTGAAATTACTAGAACTTCTTTCTACGATGTGCGGTACATAATGACACCTAGCACTTGCGATGACTGTTGTAAACTGGACCACATGAACGAACCGGTTGGTGCGCTCGTGCAAGTTTAACTTTGCGGATTTCGTTTGTTACGTCATAATTTTCGACACCAATAATATTCAGCCTACGGTAAACGGCGAAATTCCTGGCCGCCCTTGTCAACCCTTATGATACGTTCGTTTGTTGGTTCAAAAGGGCCGTGCAGCTCTGTAAGTGCGTGATGCTCGTTGCTGAGCGACTTCGTAACCCTGTTTTCGCCGTTGACGCGCAGAGAAGCACAAGACGTACCACATCAAGGACGAGCAGTTGAACAAGGACGGCTTCAAGAAGTTCATGAAACACGAGCACTGCTCGTACGAGAACTGCAGGTTCTCTCGCATCTGCAACCACATCCACTGCATCCGGCCGGGGTGCAGCTACGTGCTCCATTCCAGCGGGCAGCTGTACTCCCACAAGCGCAAACACGAGCGCCAGGACACCGAGATGGCCTACCGCAAGTTCAAGCTGGCCCAGAGTATGCTCAAGAGCTACGGGCAGCCCGGCGACCTACCTCCCGGAATCACCGCCGAACAGGTATACGTCGAGGGTGAAGTCTCGAGCTATGTTTCTTCATACGCCGTCGCTTGAACATTTAACAGGGCAACTAAAAGCTTTGTGGGTGCGCAGGAGCTCTTTCGATGTGATGTTTAGCAAATTCACGTGGTCTTGTACGGATATGCTTGAGAAGCCGCATGATTCGAGCCTTGCTCTACTTGGGTTACTCCTGGTCATATCTCTGTTCTCCATTGACATGGTGCAGTAATTAGGGCAGTATCCCGGGATTTCCTATAAAGGCATTTCGCAAACAGCCGGTCATTGGGGCACATTTAAGAAATACCGTTCGTGCTAGATCGTGACAGTCTCGGCGATTTTTCAGCCATCTTGTTCTCTTCAGAAGTGTCTTACACCGAAGCTGTTCACGTGAACATCTGTAATCTATTCCCGCTTATTTATACGATGCGGTTAGAGAAACGCGAAAGCAATATATTTCAATAGCATCAGGGAGGGAAGTGGTGTGAAACGGTTGTTTATGTGTGACTACCACAAAGAAAAAAAAAAGCGTGGTTCGGGACTTCATGCGGTGTATTTCTCACACCTCATCCTGGCTCGTTCGCAGCTGGCCCTGTGCGAGCAGAGCTTGAGCAGCTCGCCCGTGCAGAGCATGTTCCCCGGTGGCATACCCTCCGGAACGTCGCCGCTTCAGCAGGGTGCCAACGTCGGCACCGCTACGCCCGTGACGACCGCGTCTGGAGGAGTAGGAAGCCTGGGCCCCGTCGCTGACCCCAAGGGTTTCGTCGGGAACCACCAGCAGCAGCAGCAGCAACAGCAGGTGCTGTCCTTCGACAGCAGCAAGCAGCTTGGCACCATGGGCCTCAGCAGTAACGGCGGTAGCGGCTCGGCACCGCAGCCCGGCGCGTCCGACGCGAGCCAGCAGCCCAAAGCGCACAACATGCTCGACCCGGCGTTCTTGTCGGCGTTCCTGCCCAACGCATCGGGCGTGGGCGCCGCCATGCACCCGGGTCTGGCGTTCAACTTTGCGACCAGTCAGGGCTTTGGCAGCAGCGCGAAAGAGGACGAGGGCTGCGCGCCGCCGAGCAACGGTCAGCGGGCGCTCGACGCCGCCAGAGATGCGGGAAAAGTGGAAGAGACCTGGCAGCGGTACATGGTCAGGTGAGCGCTCATTTGTGCATCATTCGCAAGGGCCTGAATGTGGCGCGTCTTGCACTTCACGCCGCGGCAACTGGCTTATGCACACCTGCGTAGAATTATATCTGCAACATTGTAGACGCTCAAACTATAGTCTGCAGTGAGGGTTTCTAAGCCTGAGCAGTGCCATAACTTGGTGGTTGTTGATCCCGTCACTTCCTCGTTTCAGGTTAAGTTTTCAGCAAATGCGAATTCGATGTTGCTAAATACATTAGTTGCTAGCACGTTTAAACAGCAATCACGCTGCAGGTATTTGTGAGGCATACGCGGAAGGTTGTGCGATGAGTGACTTCTTTCTGTCATCTCCACAGGTCCGCCACAATCCGTACTTATATGCGTTTGCTCTCTGTGCGCAGGTACTCGCCAACGGATCTATGCCGACCCGAATGCGAGTTTATCTACCGC
Organism: Rhipicephalus annulatus; assembly: GCA_013436015.1. Taxonomy (NCBI): domain Eukaryota; kingdom Metazoa; phylum Arthropoda; class Arachnida; order Ixodida; family Ixodidae; genus Rhipicephalus; species Rhipicephalus annulatus. Next base: position 69,288 of record WOVY01002808.1, read on the forward strand.
GAGCATTATCACTGCACCACCGACAACTGTTCCATGATTTTTCCTGGAAAAGATATTGGAGGAGTCCAAGAACATGCAAAGTAAGACATTGACTTCTTCATCGCGTGCACTGTACTATAAAAGTGACATGGAAATTAGTTTAATTATAACACTAAACCATCCTTAATAAGAGATTTGTTTTGTTAAAGGTCATACCAGTCACAACGAAGTAGTTTTTTTTTTTTTGCATCACATGCTTCATATTTTATCCCTATATTACAGAAATCACGAGCATCAGGACCAGATCACACAGTGCTTCTACCACACCGTGGGAAAGAGCATTGATGGAGAATGCCCACCTGATTGCCCCTTCACATTAAAGGAAAAGCACTATCATTGCCAATGGGTAAGCGCATTAGCCTTGAAAACTGCTCGTGCCAAAATGCTCGGAAATATTTATTTGCGGCCTCGAACTCGCGTTCACAGTCGGGTACGGTTTGGTGTAACTCGGGACGTGCTCTTTGTAGGATGGTTGCAGGGACATTGTGAGCAGTACTGACAAGCCCTTTCGGCGGCTGGACCACTACAAGATGCACGAGTACACGACCAAGTTGAGCATGTCTAGGGACCATTTCAGCGCCATCCCGTCAGTGCCCATAGACGGTGTCTTCAGGCGCAAGAGGGGACGGCCACCAAAGAACCGCATGATTGAGGTGAGAAAATTGTAATGCGACATGTGTAGCAATTCTTTTATGCATTGGCAACGAAGCAGTAATAGCACATGCTCTGCGAGTAACACTATAAATACATTTCGAGACTTGCTCAGTATGTACCTTGGAACTTAATAACTACGCGTTCTTTAGGGGGTACTTGTAGTACAAACGTTGCTGACGCTCTTTCCATTTTTTTTTATCCTGCAAGCAGTTCCCACTCGGCCCCACTTCACCCCACCTGTCACAAGCCATCTACGCGAGCTTCAAACTTCCCAAGCCTGGATCTAGTCAAAGCATGCCGACCCTTTTCCCAACGTTCCAAGGGCCAGGCGGCACCGGCGGACTCCTTGGCATGCCCGGTCCTTCCAGCATGCCTCGCATGCCACTGGGCTCCGGAGGGATGGACTTCACAGTTGAGAATCAACAGGCACTGCAGTTCCTGCAGCAGCATCAACACATCCAGGAGAAGTTGTTGGAACAACAGGAGAAACACTCTGCCGAACAGGCTGCTTTGATGGCTGTTAAAGCCGAGCCGAAAGAGTCGTCGGAGCTGGAGACTACGGCGCCGCGCACTACGCCGACTCCGTCGCAGCCGACGACAAATACTGACGTGAGTGCATTGAAAGTGTCTCTCGACAAGTTCCGAAGTTATACTAGGTCATCGCTTTTTTGCGCTCTGTCGCAAACGCCGTCGCCTTTGAAAGTGGGTCCACAGTAACTCTCTAGTGTGGTCCTCAGTCCTCTTTTACCCTCGATAATATTCCCCTCGGGGAATTGTCATTTAACATACTACGGTTATTTTCTTGTTATTGGCTTGTCACCTTCTTAAATACTCCGCTCATTTGAATAATATACTAGAATACGATTGTAGGGACAATCAACCTTAACGTATTTTGGGATAAAAGTTCAAAATCTTCACTATAATCGCACAGTACCACATCCAGTACGTGGTACTTCAAGATGTGTTCTCAATTTTTAACTAAAGTACTCCTAAAGACACATGTGATGATCAAGTTATATAATCAAGTTCGTCAACATTGCCGCAGGTACACGAGGGCTTCTTCATGTTTCCGGAGAACAGCGTGTGTCCGGACAGTCTGTGCGCCTTCCTGCGTCAGCGGCACTTCCACTGCGTCCAGGCGCGGTGTCACTACGTGACCGACCGGGAAGACATCCTCGTGCTTCATTCCAAAGACTTCCACGACAATATCGACATCATCGAGGGATTCGTCTTCTACGACCGAAGCGTCGACTGCCGACTTCCCGGTTGCCACAGCAACAAGGTCAACAGGCACTTCCACTGCACGCGACCCAACTGCAACTACTCATTCGTCCGCTACTCGACCATGAGTCTGCACGAACAGAAGCACTGCAGTCCTCAGCAGCACACGCAACAGCAGCTTAACAGCTCACCCTTACCGGAGGAAGAGGAAGAAGGGCCTTCTCCTCCGAAGAAGAGGTCCTGCTCGAGCGACGACGACCGGACCGCTAGTCCCGCCGCTAGTGACAGCTCCCAGAAGACAGTCGTCAAGTCTGCCGGAACCTTCTACCCGCTCTCCGCCTTCACGAATAGCGGCGGCAATAGCAACAGCAACAACAACAACAACAACAACAATAGCGGCGCAGGCAAGACGGTCAATGACAGCGGGAGCCACAACGAAGACGAAGAGGCGGAGAAGGAAAGGTTGCGCACAAGTCCGGCTTCCAGCACGGCCTCTTCGCTGCCTGATACGGACCAGCAACCGCTCATGAAACTGCTGATGAAGCCGACTATGGGCAGCATCCCAGTGGCCAACATGATTCCGGGTATAGAAAGACACGTCATGTTCAGCGAGTGTCAGAACTGCGGGAGACCCTTCTGCAAGAAGAAGAAGCGAGACCACTTTCACTGCAACATTTGTAGTCAGGTGAGAGCCATACGCTAATATTATTGTTTTAATACGTTAAGTTCTATTTCAAATGTACGGGTGGCTGCCGAAAAAAACAATTTTCACTTTTTAACATTATTTACCTACACGGTGGCTTTGCCACAATATAACTCTTTTTGCTGAGAAGCTAACCCTCTATGCTTTTTTTTTCTTTCGTGTATCGCAGGCTTTCTCGAGCTTTTCTCGGCTTCGACTCCACGTGGGAAAGCATTCGGGTGCACCGAGTCCCGTGCCCGTGTACCCCGACGGCCGCACGACACCTTTGTCTGGGCAGTCTTCTCCAGTGTCCTCAACGGCGCAGGGAGACTCGGACGCCGATGAGGAGCAAGAGGCGTCGGCACCTGGGCGCGCCGACTCCCCTTCCTCGAAAAGGTCATCGCCTGACCAGAGGCCCCAGGGACCTCCTCAACTAGTGCCTCAGGGCTACCAACCTCCCACTAGCACCACATCGAACAGCAACAACGAGGATCAGCAGCAGCAGCAACACGCGTTCTTCAACACACCTCCCAAGCTGAGCCTGCAGAACATACAGAACATGCAGAACATGCAGAATATGCAGAACATGCAGCACATGTTCTGGCCGCCCGTCTCGTCACCCGGCATGATACCAGGCATGGCGCCCCTGAACCCGGCTTTGCTGGGCCTGGGAGACATGGCGGGCCATCCCAATATCGACCTGCAGCACCTAGCACTCATGTGCCCGTCGGGAGACATCTTCTACAACTCGGCGAACCAGATGAACGCTGCCGCGGCTGCCGCCGCTGCTGCTGCAGCGGCCGCCGCCGCGACCGACCAGAAGCGGCCCCTGTTCGGCAACTGCAAGGGTGAAGAGCCGCTCACCATGGTGAGCGAGGCGAAGCGCATGAAGATGCCCAGCCTACGCATCCTCAAGGATGAGCCAGTACCCGAGGGCTACGTCCGCTTCCGCTTCAACGAGGACTGCGGCTACCGGCACTGCGGCTATCGCGAGCACCAGACGCACTTCCACTGCACTCGCAAGGACTGCGGCTACAGCTTCTGCGACAAGACGCGCTTCGTGCAGCACACGGCGCGACACGAGCGCCTCGACACGCTCATGGGCGGCGACTTCCGCCAGTTCCGCGCCAACGTGCACTGCGGCCGCGCCGACTGCCCGCACGCCGCTAGCCAGGCGGCGGCCAACGGACCCGGCGGCGTGGGCAGCGGCAGCAACAAGGCGTCGCACTTCCACTGCCTCAAGTGCGACTTCGTCTGCACGGACACCAACAAGGTGGTGGCGCACCGCAGGCAGCACGCCAAGCTGGACAGCATCAACGCCGCGGGCTTCGAGAAGTATACGCCCTCGCAGAACTGCGGCGTCGACAGCTGCAACTACAACGCGAAGCAGACGCACTACCACTGCCTCAAGTGCCAATACGCGGTGCTGGGCCTGTCGCAGATGTCTTCGCACAAGTACCGCCACATGGACTGATTGACTGATGGCGCTGACGGGCGGCGTCCGTGACGCGCTGCGCGAGCCGGTCCCGTGTACTCGGCACTTCTGTGGTGGTGGCTGAGAAGACCTCTGCCCAGTTGCGTGTGTGATTGGGCGCGCGGATCTTGTTGGGTGACACCCGCGCGAGAAGAACGAGCAGTTTATTTTTTCTTGTCGTGGAGAACTGTGAGAGCCTCGAATATTGAGAATGCCAAGCATTCTGACTTAATAGTGGACACCTTCTTCCCTGGGCCTGTTCTGTTCTCCCTTCCAATGTTTCGTTCGCGTGTAGTGCATCAAAATATGTTCTGGTGTCATCTTGCAGGATTGTGGCTTCACATTTGCATCTGTTTTCTTTGTGTTTTTGAGCCCTTATGTCACACAGTTATCTGTCACAATACAATCGAGGTCTTGGTCGAGTGTGTATTTAGTCGTTCAACCCATACGGTGAGCGAGCAAGAACAAATGGACAACATGGACGGCGGTGTCTGTGAAGTAGTGAACAACGTGTGCAATGCTTGGATTGTCGAGCCTCTCTCCATCGTAACTTTTTATATATTTCTTCCACTCAGCGACACAGTGGAAGTAGATGGGCCCTCGGAGCCGTTTGGTCGTGAGGTCACTGTATGCTGTTTACAGACTGCACAGCACGTATATATATTATATGTCATGCAGTATAATTGAAATAAGATACTGCACTAAAAGAGAAGCAGTAATTTTGTACATTGCCATCCCCCCTTCTTCTTTTTTTTTGCACGAGATACTGTATGTACGTATGCACTACCTACAAAGCCTCTTTGTGGGTTTCCCGGTGCTTTATTATCAGCGCTGCTGGCCGTCAGTTCACACACAAACACAAATTCTTTATTATTCTTGCACATACTTGTAGGGCAACTAGCGCAGTGCGAGCGTTATTCTAGATGTATGCGAGTGGTGTGGTGGTTTGTAATTCCTATTTACTGACGCCTCTCGCCATTTCACTATCGCTCTAAGCTTTATTTAGAAATGCGCAGAATCGTGATCTGCGCGTGGCGTTAATATAATCATTACTTGTCATGCGTGGTTACTCCGATATTTTTTTTTGCCCCCTCGCGAAAACTCTAAAACCGTGTAATTTACTTATAGCATTCAGTTCGTATGGGGGAGGCTTCTGTTGTGTGTCATTCCAGGACACCCCACTGCTATTTTTTTTTCGTATATTAAATCTAAAGCAGGTATAATTCTGAAATGACTCTTCCGATATGTTTCCCACAAAAGACACTCTATGCAAGGGGACAGGGGGGCCAGGGGACGATGATCGGGGCAGTGTGCATTGGGGAAAGAAAGGTCCCGTGGTAACATTTGAAACGTGCGTTCATTCGCGCACGTGCCCAGTACAGTCGGCGTTTGAGTTGCATCGTTCGGATTAAGGAAAGCAGTGGACATGCTGACATGTCGACAGGCGTATAAGTCAACTGTGACTTATGGTGACGGCTCAGCATGCAGTTGTGTTATGCGAAAGGGGCAAATAGTGTTGATGGCGTGGTATATGCACCAATGTATATGTGTACAAATCGTGTCTCGGCAAAGCGAAGCACCGTCGGCGTGAGTAGCTGCACTTTCTGAAAGAACGGCGAAACAAGAAAGTGCAAAAGAGATGGAAGCCTCCTAGAGGTAGCTGAAGTTGAATTTATAGAAAGTACAGCTTGTGGTTTCAGGAAAAACCGTACCATGGTATCTGCACTTGTCGTCCAGTTCATTTGGTGAAGTCTGTTTTGTATACACAGAAGAAAAAGATACATATAAGATATACTCTGTAGGCGTTGGAACGCACCTCTTTTTAGCACTTGTGTTTCGTTGTCCCAAACGAAGCACTTTAGTATGTGAACGAACCTGTGCACTCGCAAAGATCTATTTATAAGACATCTTGTAGTATGTGGTTGGTCATTAACTGTATTTAACTCAAATTTCAAGAATCAGCTCGTCTCTGCTCGCCTGCTTACCGTTGCAGGTCAACGTGACGCACTTCAACTGGTGCACTGTCGTAGCATAAAATTAATTTGTTACGTGCGATTTGTTTTCCTTTTTTGTTTATCTCATCATTGCGATTTTTCGAACAAGCCAGCCTTCCCACTTTACATAAATGGGCTAAACACATAATAGGAGACACACAAGTGGCATTTAGGCAGGCTGTCGGTAATTAGAATGCCGCTATAAATTTCACTTTATTCTAAAGAGTCGTCACTTCATTTTCACGACATGTAGTACTGAGCGCCCTCTTGTATTTTTTCCTTCGCTCGCAAATTGTTCGCGCGATTTTCGCTCTCTCGCTTCGGTTTTGTTATAGCGCTAGCGTGCTACAGCGAATGCTGATTTGCTCGATGATGGAAACTTTCCGGTGATCGCCTCTTCAAGGCTTGCAGTGTATGACACAGCAGCACTCGGTCATATGACCGAGCATTTCAGCCAATGGCTACAAATTACGCCCCACCCCCCTCCTTTCCTGGTTCGTGTACATAATTCACGTTTATGTTGTCGTTTATTTTTCTTTGTTTTTAAGAGAAAGCTGAAACTTGTGGACTACTCTATCTTTTTTTTTAATTCAAATACACGCGAAGCGAAGAAAAGGTGCCGTTTTAGATCGATTGAGTCGTGTCATTATTATTACTTTTTTTTGCATTTGCCGCGTATAACACAGAACTGTATTAGTCGGTGGCCACACCGGTAGCCACACCGTGTGTAATTAGTTTCAAATAAGAGCTATTTTTTATATACTTAAGCTACAAGTTTACAACTAGCTGACACCGCAAAACGTCATGCGTTGCAATACTGTAAATGGCGTTTGGTAGATCAATCGAAACTTTCCGACATGCGTAATGGCGGCCCGATTTCGTGAAGTGACGAGAAGAACATCCAAACAGAAATGTTGTTAACTTCATGCTTGTATAACTGGAATTTATTGCGTTAAGATTGACTGCTCCTATGAGATGCATACCATTCCGCAGTTTACGTATGAGCATGTTGTATGAGCATGTTTTTCAAAATGCCCTTTTCACTGATTGTATGTTTATTTACAATCAACGTGTAGACGATTGGTGTTGCCTGCCTTAGATGTTGTAGCAATTGCAAATATCAGAATTGAGATGCGCGTTATCACTGCACATTTATGAACTTCTATGCTTTAATTCCCTTTTCTTTTTCACAGTTTTCAAATAACATCGAGGGTATCAGCAACGAAACTGCTCCCAACATTTCCAGAAGATTTTGCTGTTTAGGCTGAATAAGCTTCGCTTAAATTATCTCAGCCTTTGTATAACGGTGGTATTTGCGAGTTTTTTTAAAATAAGTAGTCGTCCACGTTTGCAGCTTTTCTCTTTACACCTGCTGTCTTCATTTTTTTTATCTCATTCCTCTGGACGCTGAGACGTAGAAAAGAGACGGAGTGTGAACTGCATGTGGGGCGAAATATAATCAACCCGGTGAGACTCGCGAGCCCTAACCGCTGCAGGGGCAGATTGCCGCGCATGTACGCGTTAATGAAACACGTCTTCCCGCCGAAATGTACAGAAAGAGCGCGACTAGGCTGGCCTTGGCGTCTGTAAACACGAGAAGCTATATAGACGACCGAGCCATATATCGTCTTTCCTTCTTCGGGGTGTCTCTTCAATTTTTTTCCCCCGAGCTATCGAGACAGGAAAGACGGAGAGAGAGGTAAAAAAAAAAAACAGCATTATTTTTCTAGGGGGAGATGAACGACCTGTCGCAGCGCAGGAACTAATTCTACGCCCATTTCTCTTTTTACTTCCCTGACTTTTTTTTCTTTCTTTCTTCGAGCTTGTACATACCATGAATAACCGCAGGCGCAGGGCACACGTTGCGACCTACAGCGGTCAGATGAGCTATGCATACTACTTGTCCCTTCCCCTCCCTAACCACCGTTTATTGGATTTCATTGTCGTGAGATGGCCCATGGCACGTGTTACTATGTTTTTTTTTAATGTTTTCTTAGGTTCCTTCAGCGTACTTTATCGTTACCATGGTTTGATAGCGGACATTATTTTCTTGTTTTCTACCTATTTTGTTCCTTTACGATATACTTAACCGAACAGCTCCTGTGCCCAAATTTTCTTTCTGTTTTTTCTTCTTTTTTTATTGGACCGACGGGCTTCCATGTTGCTGCTTTTTGGGTGGGTCGGAAAATTATGCTTTTGTTGTCAAAGTCGTGTGCTGGCATTCGATGATCATACGGCAATTTTCTCTTAGCAAAAGAGTAGCATGTGCTCAAAGGAAGACTTGGCTGTGTGACCAATGATTGATTGATTGGTTGATTGATTGATTGATTGATCGATCGATCGTTATATTGTTCAAAAACAAAGTAGTTCTATTTTTCTAGAGCATTTGACCCACCTTTAGCGTCCTCTTTAAGCGAATGTTTAACTTTCACCCTTATTTTCGCCCTTAGACATTTTCAGTGTCTGTTGTAATTGTGTTGATTTTCCCATCTGTGTTCTCGTGCAACGTTGTGGCGCTTGGAAGCCCTGTCGTCCCTGTGGACCCGATAAACTCGCTACAAACGCTTTGACCAAATGTTCACTACACGCTGCTGCAGTAGCTGTTCCTCTCGCATTGTTCACTCTTTTTCATTTTGTGTCTTGAGTTCGCACGTGTCGGCTAGCATGTCTCAAGGCAGGGAGAGGTGAACTTATTTAAGCTGCTTTCCAAAGGCCTTTAGTGTGTGTGTGTTTTTTTTCGTACTTTTGTTCTCTCATATCTGATTTCTTTCGAGTTGTTTTTTTCTTTTTTCGTCTCGTCTTGCACAAATGTTATTTAATATCGAGACTGTTCAGCGAGTGTGCCTCTTGTACATAGAGGGATGTGATCACGATTTTTAATAGTGCTGTGTGTGCCTTACATTTGAGATCCCCAAATCCCCCCCCTCTTATCCTGTCTCCCATTTCCGCAAAATAAAGGATGTGATAGAAACATACAACATCTTTTTCTTGCTTCATCATCTCCTCCGGCTAAAACTTCATCTATCGGAGGTTGCCAGAGCCAACTGAACCGCAACTTTGAGGCAGTGCATGCGCTGCCCGCAAGATGGCGGTCGAAAACTTGGTGCGTGAAAAAAAGCTGAAGTGTCTTCTCCTATCTTCGTGGCGGTCCCGTGCACATAACAGCGTTCAAATAAATTGTAAGCGTGACATGAGAGGTGGGACCTAGATATCATGGCGAAACATGAAATCATTGTTTGCAAGACATTGCATGCCATCATTTATGTACATGACACAGTATTACGTTTAACACGTCACAGTATTAGTTTAACACGTCACATGTTTCATGACATGCACGATACGCATGTGTGACATAAGATATGCAATAAAAAAAAGTTCGTCCAATGGCCTAGATATACGTGCATTATATGCATTATATGTGAATTTAGAGTTCATTTGCCATGCGCACGGTGAGAACTTGGGATCCATATATAGATAGCACTTTACGGATGGGTTACAGTGCCGCCTTACTGGGTCGTTAAACTTGCCGTTTTGTATCTTTAACAACTGAACGTTTCCTGGCCTCACCAATTCAGCCTCACCGTGGTGGTCTAGTGGCTAAGGCACTCGGCTCCTGACACGCAGGTCGCGGGATCGAATCCCGGCTGTGGCGGCTGCATTTCCGAGAGGCGGAAATGCTCTAGGCCCGTATGGTCAGATTTGGTTGCATGTTCAAGAACTCCAGGTGGTTCAAATTCCCAGAGCCCTCCACTACGGCGTCTCACATAACCGAGTGGTGGTTTTGGGACGTTAAACCCCACATATCAATCAACCTTACCAATTCGCGTCACGATGTACAAAAATCAGAAAACATTTGTCTAATGACCCAGTGTGTTGGCGTGCGCGTGTCTCACGTGAAATTCGTCTGTAGACCTATTTCATGTTTGTAAACAGCGGCAGGCACCGTCGACATAGTGAGGCGCTTGCAGCGATGACACGACGCGTAGAATCCGCTCAGTCCATCGCTCGCCATCACCTTTTCATGAACAAGTGGCTCAGCAGCTGCCTCCGAGCCACATGGAAGCTTTGCAGCTGTGCGCCAGTTGCCACGGGATAAGTACGGGTAATGGCGAGCTTAGGAGTGGGCGGATCCCACGCGTCGCAGCATCGCTGCAAACGCCTCGCTATGTCGACGGCGTCTACCGCTGTTAACAAACATGAAATAGGTCTACAGCGCTTAACTCAAGAAGCGCTTCTTTGCAAGCAAAAGTGTTCCACGTGGCTACGCTCGCGAAGCGCGATGAGCAACACACGCAACCTTTGAGGGCCAAATGGAGCAAGCGCTGGAAGCATCATCACCTTCTCAAGAACTTTGTGCCTTGGGGATCACCTTTCATCCCTCTTTCCTTCCCCTTCCCCTTATCCCCTGTGTAGAGTAGCAGGCTAGAGCGAACTAGCTCAGGCCGACCTCTCTGCCTTCTAATAAATTCTCACTCACTCACTTGTGCCTTGGGTGTTGTGCTGCTTAGCATGAAGATGCGGGTTCGATTCCCGGCGATGATAGCCACATTATACGAGGCGGTCGAAATGTTACGCCCGGCGAATTGGACGCTCATGGTGCGCTCGCGTCCGTTTCGACCGCTAGCCCTATAGGCAACAAAATTGGTATTGCACGAGGTGACTGTTTGACCAAACTAAATTATAGGTCCAGCAACCATGACATCAACCATAAGCCATGACATGCCATGTTATGTACAGACAGAACAGCATCGTTCGCTTCGCGCTGGCTGCTTCGCATTACATCGATTCCCTCAATGCGTTAGATCTGCCAGGGTTTTTTTTTTTCTTCGATATGTGATGACTCTGGAGTAGACGAATACGAGACTGCCTTGTGACAAGGACGTATACATTGACATTGCAATGAAATTTATAAACACTGCAAGCTTATTTTATCACCGAAGCTTGTGTTCGAAGCGAGTTGAAAGAGGAAATGCTATAGTTCGGTATTGTAGGGTGGGTGCTTAGCTCAGTGGGTAAGGGACTACGTGACAGAGATGGCATAGGCCTTATGTTCGAAATCCAGTACGGTCAAGAAAACGTCGTCTGTTTTATGCATTTTATTGAAGCGATTTGTGTCACGTGACTGAGGGATGGATGACCACTATCGTCAAAAACACTTAATTTGATGACTCTGGTACTGTGTCACCACTGCGGGCTCCTATAATTTCAATCTGCGGGCTCCTATCATTTCAATCTGTGGAGACAATATTGCGCCCCCCTTCTTAGGTGAGCAGAAGGCTCCCGCCCCCCTCACCCGCCCCTCTCCTGCGCACGCCTATACTGAAGTAGGTTGGCGGATTGGGTTTCGCGCCTTTCAATTTGAAAGGCTTCAATTTTTGTGTGGGTTAGTGCCGCCATCACACGTTGATTAAGAAAAGTATGTTGAGACCTTTCCTCTTTGCGTCAAGAGATGCCCCTTGTGTCGTTTGCGCGGGAAGGCACTGTTATTATTATTTATATTAACTTTGTTGTGACTCTGTAAACTGCAGAGTATACCCATCAAGGATCCCTAAAGATGTGCTATATAAGTCTTATAAAGTAAGCATATATGGCAACTCCACAAGAGCGCATAATTGGTACCTGTAGAACAGTTATGTGTAGCTCCGTCACCTTGAGTGCTGGAACCCCTAAACATACGAACCTCAACCTTTTTCGCCTCCATCGATAATGCGGCAGCCGCGGCCGGGATTCGACCCCACGACTCGCGGGTAAGCAGCCGAGTGCCTTAGAAGCTAAACCACCCTGGTTAAGGCATAAATAAGTAGCCTTACTAATCCTGTACGTTTAGGAATGTTTCATCGAATTTTAATGACAGTAGTTTCGAGTGCACTTCTATATATATAAAAAAGAAGTCTATACATAGATTTTGCAAATGTTGTACTTATGATATCGGAATGTTTCGTCGAATTCTCGTGAAATTCGTTTCGAATATATTCTCAGGAAGAAAACGTAAGCATATAGCCACTGCAAGTCTCCCATTGTACAGAAATGCTATGGTCGAAGTATGCCATGTGTCGTTGTTATGACATTGCCATGAACCAGCCCGCGTTGTACTCGCCTTGTTATTCATCGTCTTCATCCTCTTCCTCCGCTGCTTCGCTACCAGAACACGAACGCAGATTTGTCCGGCGTGGGATGCAATAAAGCTGATGGACGATAGACGAGCACAAAAAGAACTGCGGTATCCACAATCTTCGCCTTTAATAGTTGAATGCGATAGCGAAACCCTGTCGCTAGTGCGTACTTCACCTATACTTAGGGCATACTTCTTTTCTATTGTATGATGTTACTCGAGATCGAAGTTTATAGTGTGAATTATGCAATATAAACCATGCGGTTGAAAGTGGCTTGTATCAGCGAAGCTTTCGCAGATGGCTGCATTTCGTGAAAAGGGTGGGGGCCTTTCGTAGTAACTGGCCGCCTTTAAACCATGAGGTCATTATGCTAATCACATGCCCTATGGCAGTGAGCACTTCTACCACGTATCATTAATGCGATATTATATGTTGAATTGTGAAGCATCTATTCAGCACGCGTGTGTTTTGGGGGGTAAAGCATGAAAGTGACTTTCACTGCAATTTCAAGCAAATGAAGTTATTTTCGTCATATTCCCAAGTAGACGTGTGGCTGTGATAAAATATCTGCATTCCACACAAACGACCCACGTTTGATCCTCACTCTGACCCAGAATGTTTTTATTATTTACTTTAGTCGCATGTTTCTCAATTTTTTTTGTCGCGTACCAGATTAGGATTTATCTCTCACAAAAAACGACGCCGATGTGGACACCAACGTCGTAATTTCTTCGAAACGTGCTCTTTAACGCTGTCGGGTTAAAATGGCAAAGAAATAGCGTGATAAAGGCGGGATAAAAGCGGATAGTCCACGAAGCACAGTCACAGCATAAGTTAGAACTGCGGTATTTCAGACTCTTTTCTAAACACTCTTTGCGATGCTAGCACACTGCTGGGTACCCACTGTGATATAAATAATCGTAATTTTTTGTGTAGTACGCCAGCATTCGCTTTGCTATCCTTCGTCATTCTTCAGAGAAGGGTGGTATAGGCTACTCACTTGATAGGAATTTTGTGCACTTTTTTTATGCAGTGGCTGACGAAGATCAAGGATTATGCCTGAAGTGGATGTGCACCACAGTTAATAGGTGATCAGGAACAAGTGTTCTAATGGGTTCGGGCGCTGGACGACCCACTCGTTACGCACTTTACATTGTATGACGCATTGTTGTTCCTTTGTTGTTCTGAAACGCTTTATTATTCTTATTAACGCGATTCCTTTCCCGTCATCAAGCCTGCCAAGGCCAGTTTGTAAAACGGTTGTAAAGGAATGACAGGTAGTAACGGTCCAGCTGAACCATGAGAGTGAAATAACTAGAAGGATGGGGTGGATCACATTCGGCATGCATTCTCAAATCATGAATGGTAATCGGCCACTAACCTTCAAGGGAGGTATACAACAGCTGCATCTCTCCGATACTTACCCGGAGCAGAAACCTGAAAACTAACAAAGAGTGTTCAGCATAAATTGAGGATGACGCAGCGAGTGATGAAAAAAAAAATGATAGGTGTAACGTAACTTCAATGGCAAGAAGAGAGCGGAGTGGGCCAGGGAACAAACCAGGTTTAAGGATGTAGTTGAAATCAAGACCGGGTTGATTATGATTATCATGAAAGCGAGATTCGAAAAAGGCAGCAAGAATAGTGAAATATAAAGAGAAAAAGTGTCACAAGACAAGACGCGAGATAAAACAACAAAAAAGAGGTAGAAAATAGCAAGATTGATTGATTGATTTATTGATTAATTGGTTGATTGATTGATTGATTGATTGATTGATTGATATGTGGTGTTTAACGTCCCTAAATCGCTATATGATTATGAGAGACGCTGTAGTGGAGGGCTCCTGAAATTTTGACCACCCGGGGTTATTTAACGTGCTAGCAAGAAACAAGGGATAGAAAGAACGAATCAACGACGCAGAAAGCAAACGACAACAGATAAGGAAAGAAAGGCACAGAAATGAAGAGAAAAAAGAAGAGAAAGAAAGGGACGAAAGACGGAAAGATATACAAAGACATAGAAACAGATGAACAGAGAGAAAGAGATAGACATACATGCTACAGTGCGATCAACCTACCGTCATATCAATCGGGATAAAACGAAAGTGAAAACGTGCCTTCTCAGAAGTGCTGACTGTGTAGTGATTCATGAGATCTCGTGCAATGTATATCGGTGTTTGGCAGCTATAGCACCGTTTGACGTTGATGCATCCATGTTGATGTTTAGTGGCACATTTCCATAGCACCCATCACGATCAGCGCAAAAAAAAAAAAAGACAGTGCACGACACAAGCGTGCTTTTGTGTTTTTTTTTTCTCGCTCTTATCGTGATGAGTATGTTCCAACTAGCCAATTTTGCTACTTTACCTGACATCCACAAGCCCATAATAAACAATGATACTCCATATACTCTTCTTTAACTCGGCGTCAATTAAGGAGAGAAGTGGCACGACGTGCGCTACCGAGTGATGGGGTAACTTACATCTGTGCTCCGCATAGAAACTTGAGCATAGACTAACACACTGCGCTGTAGCAATACGCGGGCAGCAGAAGTTCGTAGCTTGAGCCGTGAACGCGCGCTGGCGTTCTACGTCCCACTGGCCTCCGTCTCGCTCCACCAAGGCACGACATTCGCCCGTAAACATCATTGTGTTTGTGCAGAGCAGCTTTATTCGTCGGTGCTATTGCACTCGAAGCAGTCGGCGGCGAAACACCGCTAGTGCGTGTGGAAGCTGCGCCCTACTCCGACAACCAGCCATCACACACTGACACAAAGCGGTAAGCTAAGAACGTAACTGTGCGGTTACGCTGGCATCGAGATGCTTTAAAGATGGCCTTCAATATGGCGCGTCAGCGCACTATCTCCGCGGCCATGCTTCAATTGCGTCGTCACCGAATGGTGTGGCGGTGCTTGTATAGGCGTCATGCCACATTGATTTGCTCGCTCACAGACGGGGGCGTCAACTCACCTCGCAATGGATAACACCTTGCGAGAAAAATTGTGTGAGAGATGTATATTCTGCCTCGACAGTTCGGTATAGAGCACCGAGTCCTATTGTCACTATTGTCGCGGCCAAGCAGTCGTAGGTTCGATTTCCGGTGGGTGCTTTTTCTTGGTTTCTTTTATTTCCCCTCCATTAACGTCCATTTCATCAACAACAAATAAGGCTCAACTTTTGTCTGACGTCACATCTTATAACGCTCAAACTACAACGCGTATAAGAGCTTTTCGAGATTAAGGTTCTCCGGATGCGTCTGCTTCACTGCAACAGATGCCGAAAGGCATCTGTTGCAGTGAAGTCCAAAATGTTGAGGCCCTTATCACCACCCATGATAAGGCCAAGCTTTTGTCTGGCGTGTGGGAACCACGTGCACCGGCCATCAAGAGATAGCGCCACGTGTTGCGCAGTAGCGGTGCGCGTGGCCCACTTGTGCTCTTCAAAAGGGCCAGCCTGCGTGCTGCCCGTAGGAGAGGTGCATAGGCTGCCACGAAGGTTGGATGCAGTCACCCGTGCACTCGCACTGGCCGATTGCTGCTGCCCAGAATCATGGTCGCGGCGTAGCTGTCTCGTCCCTGGTCCAACCCTGCCGTATACCGTGTTTAGTTAAATAGATGTTGTTCTTTGTTTTGACGTCGTCCTTGCTTTACCTACGGACGGGGCGCAGCAAGCCCAATACCCACAGTGGTTGCCTAACGTGGTTTCTTGCTCCCGCCCTTAGGAGTGGCACGGCGGACGTAGGTCCGATCCTTTTGTTTTGGTTGCTGAGTTTCCGTGTGACAAGTGCAGGAATTTCTTTTTGCGCGTGTGCTTGTTTGCACGGTATTCTTGTTCTCACCATGGCACAGGCAGACGGCATGCAGCTTCGATACGGGACGATCGTGACCCGTGACAAGGACTCGTCTCTCCAGCCGGCGGAACACCAGCTGGACACATTTCAGCGCGTCGCTGAGTTGCGCAACAGGGTCATTGATCGCGTCAGCAGCGTGGCTGTTGAGCCACAAAGCGCAAGTGAACAACAGCTCCGAGCGCACGTCGAGCTGCCCAAGTATACGGCATACGACGACCCGAAATCAGTAGCTGACTTTCTAGGCAGAGTAGACAGCTATGCTACTGGCGCCTCGGAAGCGTACAGGCGTGAGCAAAAGTGTGCAGACCACGGTATCGCGTAGCCGAATACATCGATGCGCTATCTGGCGACGAGACGCCGGCTGCGGTGCGCATGCGCGTTCCGTCGTATCAGTTGGCCTCTTATGTCGCTTTTTGCCGACGCGCTCGTACCCAAAACGACAACTGGGTGTCGCTGACTTTGCTCCATCCAATTTATGCCGCGATTTTTATTTTTTTTCTTTGCGTAGCGGCTGCACCGGCTTTAGCGCCGTGCTCGCGTCGTGATTTATACCGTTCTATTAGTATAACTAAGCGTCGCCAGCTTCCCAAAACTTGATGAAGCCAAGCACAGAAAACTAGGTTTTCTCAGCTCAGCTTGCCTTCGTTGCGTTAGGCCAAGTTCAACCTAAATGAACCTAGTTATGATCAAACAAGTGCAATAATTTCGAAGTCATAATTAATTTTAGTTCAGGTTTACTTAGATTTACTTTAGCTTAAAGAGACTAGACTCGGTATCCAGTAATTAGTATCTTCCTCAGCTTGGATTCTCTGACCCCGTAAAAATTCAACTTCAATTACTTTAATTGTGGCCCCACCATGGTGGTCTAGTGGCTAAGGCACTCGGCTGCTGTTCCGCAGGTCGCGGGATCGAATCGCGGCTGCGGCGGCTGCATTTCCGATGGAGGCGGAAATGTTGTAGGCCCGTGTGCCCAGATTTGGGTGCGCGTTAAAGACCCCCAGGTGGTCGAAATTTCCGGAGCCCTCCACTACAGCGTCTCTCGTAATCCTATGGTGGTTTTGGGACGTTAAACACCGCATATCAATCCATACTATAATTGTGTTTTATTATACATTGTTAAACATAATCAGGCTAGTTTGAGGGTGCCATGATCAACCACCCTTAAATTTTTCTATGCTTACCTTGGCGCTGCCTCATTAGTTTAGTGCTGCGTAACTGACCTAATTATGCCAGGTTAATTTCCAGTGTTTTGCGTGTGATTGAATATCAGACTAACTAGGCAGCCATAACTAGTACGTGTCCTACCTTACACTAATTAAACATTAATTAGATTAATATTGTCAGTAAGGAGTAATTAGTATCTTCTAGCGTGTGGCGCCTCTAGTTTCATGGGAAGGTCAGCTTCGATTAATTAACCGCGATAAGCTTTGTCTTGTTTGGGCTAATTTTGCTCGGATCTATGAAATGAAAGCGTGTTCACCTTTGCTTAAATAATTTTGGCTGTACGCATAGTTTTCTCGACCCACCTGGGTGCATGGAAGTTCTACTACGCTTAACCTAAAAACAGCAACCTTGCCTGGGCTTTAGCTTACTTACGCCCGAATTTATCAACTAGGCTGCAGTAGATTGGGCTACACTTAACTAGGCTCATTTAAGTTCATCTTGGCGTAACGCCACAAGAGCCAACTGAGCTGAGCAAATTCAATTTTGTGTGCTTGGATTCATCAGGTTTCGCGAGGCTACGCTTAGTTATGAATCAACCGGCATAAATGACTACACTATCCCGCCGCTGGCACCGGCACCATCGCAGCCTTTACGCTATCAAAAAAAAAAAAAACGGCAGGAATTCGATAGGCAAAGACAGCGACACCCAGGTGTAGTTTTGGCTACTAGCTCGTCGGGGAGAGTGACGTGAGGGGCCAACTGATATGACAGGACGCGCATGCGCACCGCAGCAAGCTTCTCGTCGCTAGATAGTGCGTCGATGACTTCGGCCACGCGATCCCGTGGTCTGCACACTTATGCTCACGCTTGTATGTGATGGCTCGAATCCTGCCGTTGGCTTTACGGGATGTCGCAGGACGATGGCGGAGTCTATACAGTCGCCTTTCACCACATGGGCAGATTTGGAAAGACGCTTCTGAGAGGAATTTCCGCCCACTGGGTACGAGCAGAGATTCCAGCGGGAGCTCGAACTGAGAACTCGGCATCCGGACGAAAGTTTGCTCGATTACGACCGGACGATGCAGCAATTGCATCGCCGAGCAGCACCGATTGCGTCGGAAAGGGACAAAGTCGCTTGGGTCATTTGACATCCCAGATTCAGGCCATTTCTTTACGGGCGCACATTCGAAACCCTTTAGCATCTCGCGTGGGACGCCCGCTCTGTAAAACTTCGCCCGGTTAGCTGAGAGCACTTACGTGCCATCGCATATCTGCTCTTGCGCCATCACTGGCTTGGCTTGCTCCCGTTGCCAGTCCCTCACGCGACCTGACGAGCCCAGGTACGTGTGACGTCAATCCTTATCATTCCGTACGTGTGACGTCATTCCTTATCTACAAGTAACGCCCTCTAGTGTTGTACCATTTGCATTTTTTTGGCGTATAGTAAAAGTACCGCCCTTTATGGCCGGTTCAAGAATTAACGAGGAGCGGTTACCCACAACGGGTATGCGCAAGCCACGCCATAAGGAGTTTGCTCCTAAAAGCTGAAGCTTCGTTACGCTAATATTATTCAGAAAATCGCATCATACCACGCATCAAACGTTGAGGCTTGTGTTCGCCTGCGCATAAGCTTTAATGGGGGAAATGAAGCGTCAGCGATTTTTTTGTTTGCCTGGTCTACCAGTTACAATGCTTCTCGGCCGAGATTTTTTTTTTTTTTTTTGCAGACGAGGTGTTCATGCTCGACTTTCCAGCAAGAGGCTACCGCCTTCACGGACAGTCCAAGACAATACCCTTTGCAAAGAAAAGAAACAGCATGCCGATACCAGAAAGCACGAAAGACGTGCAAACCACCTTGCCGTCAGCCGTAGCGCCTGAAACTATGCATTCCCATTGGGGTACTTTGGTGACTAAACAGGAGCTTCTTTCAGCGTAACAGAGTGATGGCTTCTGTCGTAAAGTGTCTGAAAATCTTGCTGCTCGTGATCCAGCTGACACAGGAAGGAGATAGCCTGCTACTTGCTTGGACAAGGAGGCCTCTTGCTCCGGTGTTTTCCCCAGCCCCGCCGCGGTGGTCTAGTGGCTAAGGTACTCGGCTGCTGACCCGCAGGTCGCGGGTTCGATTCCCGGCTGCGGCGGCTGCATTTCCGATGGAGGCGGAAATGTTGTAGGCCCGTGTACTCAGATTTGGGTGCACGTTAAAGAACCCCAGGTGGTCAAAATTTCCGGAGCCCTCCACTACGGCGTCTCTCATAATCAAATGGTGGTTTTGGGACGTTAAACCCCACAAATCAATCAATCAACCGGTGTTTTCCCCAGGCTGACTATGGTAATGTAGAATCACCATTTCGAGATGTTAATTCTCGCAAACTTCGCAAATCATTCAAGTCGTAGTGCTTTAGGGCAGAAAACTTTCGAGAAACTGTGTCGTATAGTAACTTGGCAAGACACGAAACGGTATGCATCACACTACACACGTTCTTGTTCAGTTTGTAGAAGGGCAAAACACGTGGTGGTGTATTGCGAAGAACAATGCAATTAGTGAAAAGCACGTTGCTTTGACAAATACTAGCATGTGGCGTAAATAGCCCCTGTCTCACGAGTCCACGCCTAAACCACTACCTGCTTGTTGTGACTGACCATTTCGCGACCTGTATCGAACTGATTCCTTTGCGCATGCTGACTTCGCAGAACGTATGGGACTGCCTTCTCAAAACCTTCACCAGGTTCGGATTCCCTATCACGGGCAACGCAACATAGTTCACCAGCACCATGTTCATGGATTCCTGTCACGTCCTGGGGATTCGTTACAAGCGCACGTCTGTGTTCCCGCAAGAAAACATCACAGAAAGGGTAAACCGAAATCTTAAATCTATGCTTGTCGCGCATAGCGAGCGTCACAAGGACGGGGATCTGAAACTTGCAGAGATAGTGTTTGCCACGCGAACGACAGTGAATCGATCAACAGGTTTCAATCCTGCGCGGCTTATAACTTGGGCAAATAAATTAGTTTTCCGTAGTAGAATGCTCTGGCACATGCAGCCACTAATGGGACACCTGCAGATGACCTGAGGCACTGGCTGGCCGACGCAGCACAACAAGCCACACATCACCTTGATGTATATTGCATGTAAGAGGCCGGACAATGTGATAAAATTAATAAGCGTCAAACGAATAAAATTAGGGGACCCTGAAACTTCGCCTTTAGGAGTTGAACGCGATAGCAACATCCTATTCTTAGTGCGTACTTCAAACACTTAGTGCACGAAACCTTTTCGAATTTGCTATGCATTCACTACGTGGCTTTGAGAAAATAGGCGCAGTAGCATGTGTGCCTTTCGTAGTGGCGTACTGGTTTTCCACCACGGAGCCATTATGATAATTATATTTTGACGCCTGTTGGCAATAGACGCTTGTGCCACGCTTATTACTGCAATGTTTCATGTTGCATTGCTAAGCATGTATGCTGGACTCGTGTGTTTGTGAAGCATGAAAGCTATTTTCACTGAATTTCCAAGCAGAGGAACCTTGGAATCTCCACTTTGAATCAAACAACCTTGTTTCGGTCCCCACTCTGCTGCAGGATTTTTTTCATTCATTTTATTTGCATCGTTCTCAATTTTTTTTTACCCACGCAGATGATTTTTCGCTCACAACCGCCGATGCCGGAATCGTTACGAAGCGAACTCTTTGACGCTATGGCGTTAATAATTTTGAGCTTGGTGACTTGTTAAAACGCACACATTCCTTCAGTGACGCTTCGAAAGGTTTTTCAGCTCCCCTATAGCCAAAAGGTGGCATGGGCCTTACAGAATAACCCAGAAATTAAAGCTTTCGTACGTGTTAAGATTTCTTGACAAATCAAGTATACGGCCCTATTCATGTCTCCAATCTCAAACCATTTTTTTCACAAGATTCAGCTGCTGGAGTTCCAGACATGCCTCGTCGGAGCCTGGCCAGGCCGCGGAAACTCTCCACTGGTTTTGAAGAACATGCGCGCTCGTAGCGCGGTTGCCGGGCATCCCAAGTTCCGGTTGAACAGAGTGAGGTTGATGTGAATGTTAGCATTTATTGGCTTGCACAAGTTTTACAAATAAATATTTGATACCACCGTAAAGAACTTCTCTTTTTGTTTACATGTGTTTTCTTATTCCTTATTTTGTTAATTTTAAGTCGGGTGAAGCATTGTAAGTGATTGACTTGGTTTTGTCACGCTTGCCTCCTCTCCTTTTCGCCCCTCGCTCAGTGATATTAGAAGATGGATCACGCTCAGTTATCTGGCTTGCATGGTTGGCATGCATGCCAGCTACGGGAAAGATAAAGACGTCAAGTGGTGGTGGGCAGAAAACGGAAGCCGCATTGAGCTATACGCTGAACAAGTGAACCACGCATTTGTCGAAGATGGCTTACTCGGGCAACACATGTTTGACATGGCTCTGGTTTACCCAGTGCTTCCTAGTTCCGCGAAGGTTTCTCGGCGTTTCCTAAAGGCAACGGGTGAGCACAAGAACTTGAACCTATTATTGAGCAAGTATTGATTTTGTATGCGTACATGAGTAAACCCAGTTCTCTGCAGGCCTGACTGGACTGACAGTAGTGCGGTGTCATTTGTTTAATTGGTCAAGACGACAATCAAGCCTTTGTCAGGAAAATGCGTTCATTGAAAGGCTTGAATTCGAGTTGGCTCGGCTACATAGTTTCAGCTTCTTTTAATTTTTGGCGTGTAGTTCAAAGGATGTCAAGTAATTATAGGTTGCTTCCTCCTCGTAAAAGTCTTGTGGCCACTTTTTGATCATTTGTGAGTCTTTACTTCTAATACTGTCAATCAAATACATGTGATGGACTAGATGCTTCTAAATATTAGAATGTCGGTGGAGCCAACGTTTCGACAAGTCAACTTTTCTTGTCAAGGCAGCGCTGTTGACATGATGAGGACAAGTCAACTTGCCGAAACACTGTTTCCAGCGACGTTTCTTTTCGGAAAACTTTTAGCCCCTGCATTTAGCCCCTGCATTTAACTTTTAGCTCCTGCGTACCTCTGAACTTCAGTCTCATTCGGTATCCAATGTTCTGTAAGAAAACTATGTGCAACGTCATAACAAACGTGATTGAGTCAAATACGACGTATCCTACTCGCGATTGTTAATTTTCGCATTGGTTCGGATATTCTGGGCTCAATGTTTGCTAATTATGTGCGTATGTCAGTTGCAAGTTAAAGCTAATTTGATATATTGATACTTTCACACTACGTGAATGTTTTTTTTATAGGAAACGTGTAATAAAAAGTTAATTTTATTTGTGCCGATAGACTTTCGTCTTATACTGAAACATCACACAGCTTGACTTACGTATCTTCAGAACACACGAACAAAATTTGGAAGAAAAATTATTATAAAAATTTTACGAATGGCCGCATCGTTCAAGCGGCCGGCGGACCTGAAAGAAAGCACGAGCATCTTCCGATTTTGTGTAAAGTGGGACACGGGTGTTTCCGCGACAAACCATGCACCTCTCGATTTTTTGTCTTTTTTCATCTATTTCGAGACGTCACCAGTGAAGTCATGAAAAATGTTCTGTTCATGATTTATTTCTACTAGGATGCCCGGCAGCCGCCAGTGGTAAAAGCGGCGCTGCCGCATGCGAGAGCGAATACATAGGAGGTATAGGGAGTTTCCGCCCCCTCGCCTGGCCATACAGTCACCAACACCACCGAGCAAGTGGAAAAATTTGCGTACGCGGTAACCCGGCAAAGAGGGGAGTGGGAAGATGGCGCATTTCCATCCTTGGTGCTTGGGTTTTTTTTTTTTTCTTGGGCTGTTATGTTCGTCTCGTGGTTGGCGCAAGACGCAAATACTTTCGTAGGTGGCGAGAACGAAATATTTGTTTTTTTTGTTTCTCGCCGCAGGTTCCATGAAGCCAGACATTAACTGCGGACCTCCGGTCTCCAGCCCATCTTCCCGAGTGGGGGGATGTTGCGAACCACGCGGACCGGCCATCAAGAGATGGCGCCACGTGTTGCGCAGCAGCGGTGCGCGTGGCTCACAAGTTCTCTTCAAAAGGGCCCGCCTGCGTGCTGCCCCGGAGAGAGGCGCCTTGGCTGCCACGAAGGATGGAGGCTGTCACCCGTGCTGGCCGAATGCTGGTGCCCGGAATCATCGTCACTGCGTCGCTGTATCTTTCCTGGTCAAACACTACCATATACCGTTTGTAGTTAAATAAATGGTGTTCTTTGTTTTGACGTGAAGCCTCCATCGTCCTCGGTTTACCTACGGACGGGACGCAGCAAGCCCGATACCCACAGACGTCACATCTTGTAACGATCAAACTACAACGAGTACAAGAGCTTCTCGAGCTAAAGGCGTTCCTGATGTGTCTGCTTCACTGCAACAAATGCCAAAAACTATGTAAAATAGTTTAGGTCCTTATCACCTATGATAAGGGTATACTTTTGTATGACGTCATACATCTTGTAATGACCAAACCACAACGTGTAGAAGAGCTTTTCGAGCTTATGCTTTCCCTGGTGCGTTTGTTTCACTACAAAAGGTGCCGAAAACCAGCCTAAAACATTGAGGCCCTTATCACCCATGATAAGGCTCATGATAAGGCCTGACGTCACAACATGAAACGATGCGCCGAGCATGCGTATTTTCCGAAGCTAAATGTATCCTGGTAAGTTGGCTTTTTGCAATATATGTCAAAAAGCAGTCAGAAAAGTTTAGGTCCTTATCACACCTGAAAAGGCTCTACTTTTTCTGACGTTACAGCTCGGAACATGCGTATTTTCTGAGCTAAATGTTTCCCTTAAGTTCGCTTTCCCTGAATATGTATCGAAAAGCAGTCGAAAAAGTTGAGGCCCTTATCACCCATGATAAGGCTCAAGTTTTTTCTGACATCACAGCTCGAAGGGATGGACCCACCATGCGTATTTTCTGAGCTAAATGTTTCCCTTTAAGTTCGCTTTCCCTGAATATGTATCGAAAAGTAGTCGAAAAAGTTGAGGCCGTTATCACGCATGATAAGGCTCAAGTTTTTTCTGACGTCACAGCTCGAAGCGATGGACCCAGGATGCGTATTTTGCGAGCTAAACGGTCCGTGTTAAGTTGGCTTGCCCGCAATATGTGTCTAAAAGCAGTCGAAAAAGTTGAGGCCCTTATCACCCATGATAAGGCTCAAGTTTTTTCTGACGTCACAGCTCGAAGGGATGGACCCAACATGCGTATTTTCTGAGCTAAATGTTTCCCTTTAAGTTCGCTTTCCCTGAATATGTATCGAAAAGCAGTCGAAAAAGTTGAGCCCGTTATCACGCATGATAAGGCTCAAGTTTTTTCTGACGTCACAGCTCGAAGCGATGGACCCAGGATGCGTATTTTGCGAGCTAAACGGTTCGTGTTAAGTTGGCTTCCCCGCAATATGTGTCTAAAAGCAGTCGAAAAAGTTGAGGCCCTTATCACCCATGATAAGGCTCAAGTTTTTTTCTGACGTCACAGCTCGAAGCGATGGACCCAGGATGCGTATTTTGCGAGCTAAACGGTTCGTGTTAAGTTGGCTTCCCCGCAATATGTGTCTAAAAGTAGTCGAAAAAGTTGAGGCCGTTATCACGCATGATAAGGCTCAAGTTTTTTCTGACGTCACAGCTCGAAGCGATGGACCCAGGATGCGTATTTTGCGAGCTAAACGGTTCGTGTTAAGTTGGCTTCCCCGCAATATGTGTCTAAAAGCAGTCGAAAAAGTTGAGGCCCTTATCACCCATGATAAGGCTCAAGTTTTTTCTGACGTCACAGCTCGAAGCGATGGACCCAGGATGCGTATTTTGCGAGCTAAACGGTTCGTGTTAAGTTGGCTTCCCCGCAATATGTGTCTAAAAGCAGTCGAAAAAGTTGAGGCCCTTATCACCCATGATAAGGCTCAAGTTTTTTCTGACGTCACAGCTCGAAGCGATGGACCCAGGATGCGTATTTTGCGAGCTAAACGGTTCGTGTTAAGTTGGCTTCCCCGCAATATGTGTCTAAAAGCAGTCGAAAAAGTTGAGGCCCTTATCACCCATGATAAGGCTCAAGTTTTTTCTGACGTCACAGCTCGAAGCGATGGACCCAGGATGCGTATTTTGCGAGCTAAACGGTTCGTGTTAAGTTGGCTTCCCCGCAATATGTGTCTAAAAGTAGTCGAAAAAGTTGAGGCCGTTATCACGCATGATAAGGCTCAAGTTTTTTCTGACGTCACAGCTCGAAGCGATGGACCCAGGATGCGTATTTTGCGAGCTAAACGGTTCGTGTTAAGTTGGCTTCCCCGCAATATGTGTCTAAAAGCAGTCGAAAAAGTTGAGGCCCTTATCACCCATGATAAGGCTCAAGTTTTTTCTGACGTCACAGCTCGAAGCGATGGACCCAGGATGCGTATTTTGCGAGCTAAACGGTTCGTGTTAAGTTGGCTTCCCCGCAATATGTGTCTAAAAGCAGTCGAAAAAGTTGAGGCCCTTATCACCCATGATAAGGCTCAAGTTTTTTCTGACGTCACAGCTCGAAGCGATGGACCCAGGATGCGTATTTTGCGAGCTAAACGGTTCGTGTTAAGTTGGCTTCCCCGCAATATGTGTCTAAAAGCAGTCGAAAAAGTTGAGGCCCTTATCACCCATGATAAGGCTCAAGTTTTTTCTGACGTCACAGCTCGAAAGGATGGACCCAACATGCGTATTTTCTGAGCTAAATGTTTCCCTTAAGTTCGCTTTCCCTGAATATGTATCGAAAAGCAGTCGAAAAAGTTGAGGCCCTTATCACCCATGATAAGGCTCAAGTTTTTTCTGACGTCACAGATCGAAAGGATGGACCCAACATGCGTATTTTCTGAGCTAAATGTTTCCCTTTAAGTTCGCTTTCCCTGAATATGTATCGAAAAGCAGTCGAAAAAGTTGAGGCCCTTATCACCCACGATAAGGCTCAAGTTTTGTCTGATGTCACACCTTGATTTATTTGTGAGGTTTAACACCCCAACACCACCATATGATTGTCGGAGACTCCGTAGTGGAGGGCTCCGGAAATATCGACCACCTGGGGTTCTTTAACGTGCACCCGAGTCTGAGCACACGGGCCTACAGCATTTTCGCCTTCATTGAAAATGGAGCCGCCGCAGCCGGGATTCGATCCCGTGACCTGCGGGGACGTCACGCCTTCTAACGATTAAACAACAGCTTTCTGAGATGGAAGTTTCCCTGATGCGTCTGCTTCACTGCAACAGATGTCGTAAACCATGCGAAAAAGTTGAAACCCTTATCACCAATGATATGGCTCAACTTTCGTCTGACGTCATACCCTGTGGCGACAGAGTTATATTGCGCTTTTTGTTTGTACCGCAGGTGCCAGAAACGGTTCAAAATATTTTCCCACGGTCTGTGTTGTTGAAAAGCCAACTTCGCGTGGGAGACAGCGTGCCGCAAGTGTCAGCGTTACACTCTCTCCTTTGTCAACGCCGGAGAGATGTTCTCTCTACGGATGGCGCGTGGCGGCGGCTCATAGAAAAGAAGTCATTTGGTGTGCCGTCTGTCGAAAGTTCAGTCTTTTGGTGGGTGACAAGAAGCGTTAACATTTTCGTCTTCTATTCGCCATCTGGTGCGGTGAAGCAAACGGATCAGGAGAGCATTTAGCTCGGAGGGCTCCTTAAATAGAACTAATCAGGCAGGCGCACCAAACCTGAACCGCCAAGAGACGAACTATGGAGAGGTGATTAAGAGAAATGCTGCTTATTATAGCATACAATTGTTACGCTGATGAAAAGTCAGGGATTATGGTATAAACATAATCCAGTATTAGGATTTTACAGCGAAACTGTTATGAGATCACAACAGTCAGTTTAGCGCCGTAATTGTCCACCACCACAGACGGTGTCCGTAACCACTATCACGCTGAAAAAAAAAAAAGTCGCTGCATATTCACGAGGTGAATGATGACGAGCGGGGCGACACTGACGGATGGACGCACGGAAGCATGGACGGACAGCTGGACGCTTCGCCCCACTCTTCATCATTCACTCCGTGGATCTGCTTGTGACACCTTTTTTATTTAAATGCAATGGAACGCAAATGGCTACCACGACGACTACGACGGACACGGGACATAGGACCCACGGCGTACTAAAAATATAACGAAATAAAAATATGCATGTTGGAATATGATTCGAACCCGAGTCCTTTGTGACGGCAGCCAAGTATTCTACCACATAGCCACGCCGGCGCTTGAAGCTGCATGCTTTGCAAACAGACCATATTCAGGCTTCGTGTCAGGTAAGTAATTGAGTTAGCATGTGGTTGCTAGAGTGTTTTAGAATAATAAAACAACAAGCATTTGTCCCTCCATTCGTATTGCATAACGAGTGGGTCGCTGAATGCTTCGGTCCCATTAGTAAAGGCTCATCCATAATTTACATCGTCGTCAGTCACGGCATCAAAAAAGTGCACGTAATAACCTACAGGTGTGAAGCGGGTGTCACGTTTCTCCGAGAAATGACAAGTAATGGCATAGTGGACCTTTCCATACTATGGAAATAGTATAGAAACAAGTATGGAACGGACGTACGGAACGGATGTGTTCATACTGTGGCATAGTGGACATTTCTGTGCGTTTCCAGCTAAGCAGAGAGGATGACACGGGGAAAGAAAATGCGTCATGCGTGCCACATGAGTTTGAACACTTTTTATTTCTTTTTGAATACGAGACGCACACGCTGGACAAGTCGCTGCCTCCCGAAGCGGCCCCAGTAACGACCGAGCGTGCCATGCTCAAATTAGCCAATCGAGCGTGCCATGCTCAAATTAGACGAGTGAATTTCTGCTTGTAACGTCACTTGTTGAGAGAAAAGAAAGAATTTTTCAGCTCACCTTGAGAATTTATAGCAAATTCCAGGCTGGCTATAATATTTGGCTCGCCTGTTCTAGGGAGCCTCGACTACCACTCGGTAGCATTTTCTGACCATATTCAAAAAGTGTTGCAGGGCCTCTTAAAGGCGAAACTAAAGGGTCCGCCAATTTCTACCCAAGATGGTACATTTGAATCACAAGACAATTGAAATGAAGATATTGAACCCTGCTATTATTCCTGAGGAAGAGAATGTGATACAAAACAGCAACAGCATAAAACAAACTGAGCAGAAGAGCACCTTTTTAAGACCTCCGACAAAGGCTAAGGCGAAGAAAACGCTGCTCTGTTTGCCCAAAAATATCACCGGCTTTACAAGTCAGGTCATCGCCATTACGCTTAATCCAGCAAAGGACTGCACTATGCAGGATAGCACAAGGATGGTGATAATTTTGTTGCAAATTATTGTTATATCATTATTTCCCTGCGATTTTACACTTGTTTTATATGTTTATTCAAACCCAATTGAAATTTTGCAATCTGTAAGAGCCAAATTCAAATATGAAGGTGAAATCCTTTAATGACTCGCACTCGCGGGGACCAGCTGCGACTGTCTGTACAGTACATGCTAGATTACGCTACCTCGATTAGTCTCCACACTTGCGCAAGTTCTCTTTAGGTTTTGTCAGGACATATAGCTTGGGATGATACCAACCGCGGCATGAAGAGCCACCCCCAAAAAGCCTTTAAGCTAACGTCACCAAATGTAAAGTATGAAGTGCACACTTTTCAAAAATAGTGAAGGAAATATCGAAAGCTAAAACAAAAGGCGCTTTGACACTTCACAACCCGTGATACACAAAGGCCGCATGTTTAGACTTTCCAGGTTAATCATCTTTGCGAAATGCTTCAGCAGTGAAAGTATTAGGGATCTCGCCCCCTTACACTCTCTCAGCCCTGATGGCGCTATGGCGTGCGAGGCAACACTCCTTCACAGCCATGTCGTTGCAGCAGTCGAGTTAGTCGGATGGCTCCCACACGCTCGAGTCTCCCTGACCGGCCATAATCTGCCTACTCGTGCAAGAAGGGCACGCATAGCGTTCCATTCTGATGGACCCTGCCTCAATAGGCGCAGACTTTTGCAGAACACACGTTCAAATTTACAAAGTGCCCCTTAATTTTTCACTCCCGAATACCGACGATAGTGGGCTATAATGGGTTCAGCCACAGTAAAGATTTGAGCTGTTTTGGTAATATGAGCGAAAAATTGTTGGAGCTGGCCCGACTATATTGTCAGTGGTTAAAAAAAACTGCATTTTCTCTCGGTTGTAGTTCAACATGAACTGAACGACCAGCTTACTTGCAAGTAAGTGCTTACTCCATATTTGAAGTGTATCCGAGCTGGCCTTTCTTTCGGTGCAGTACTGCGGAAAAGCTATCTTGCAGTGAATAAAGAGAGCTTCCATCCCGATGTACTAGAAGTAGGCTTGTGCAAATAATAAATTTGAAGTTCAAGGTAATTAGTGATTTTGGATGAATAATTTCACATAAAATTTAATTAGTATATATGACATAGGGAAAAATGGGCATATTTGTCATGACACTACTAACTTGCACAATATATTTTTTTCAATGAAGCAAGGCCTGTGCAAATGCCACTACAAAAGGACTTCTTTTCGGGCGAGTTTGTGCCCAACTTGCTTAGGTGGGGATGACTGAGGTGCAAAAAACATCGTGAAAAAAAAAAATACCGAGAATATCACCTGTGGATATGAATCATGCTTTGCGCAAACATTGACTTTAGGCAAGAGCAGCAAGCAAACAGCTAAAGAGCTATTGGAAGCGTTCTTTATCAAAAAGAAAGGGTCCAATCGTATGAGTGACACGTCTATAACATTGTATTCGACAGAAATGTGCTTTCTGGATAGCTTGTTGTCATGATCATGTCACTGCGCATCATTTGTTGGCTGTTCACGCATGCGCAAAAATGTCTCTTTTTCCTGTGCGGTTCCTAGACATTCATTAAACAGTTGGTAGTCAGCGCTGCTCTTTCTTCTCTTCTGTTCCTCCCTTTTTCACGATAAGTTTTTTGCACCTCAGTCATCAGTACCTAAGCAAATGCCATTCTTTTTGGTTGAATGGAGGTACAACCAACTATGAATGATAGTGGCATTTGAATTTTGCTAAAATGCAACTGATAGCCTGCAAAATATGTTACATTTTAAAATGTACCATACTTAAAGAATGTAAGCCTATATAACAAGCTTCTTGAAGTTAAAAAAATTATGAATAGATGCGAGAGCAACTTGTTGATTTAAACGTAAGGTGGGGCTTCGCGGCAATGCAAATTTCCCTCTGAATAGATGTTTTCACAGTTTCCCACTGCTTTCTTGCAGCGAAACCACCTTTACAACAAATTACATGCAAATTACTGTACATTTCGATACGCGTTTTTGCAACTTACACCTCTCCCTTGTAGGGAAACCACTTTTACAAAAATGACATGCAGACATACATGCGTTACATACATCTACTCGTTCGTTTGAAATACTTTGTAATTTTCAGCAATTTAAATATGAATTGAAGCGAATTCAAATACAGCAACATTCGTTCAAATATTTGCACAAGCCTAACTAGGAGGCAGGACTGACCACGTTAACAAGCAAGTGGCAGAAAAAGAAACCAAATGTTCATGCAGGGTGCTGCTGAAAAATAAACAAAACAACATTAGCATAAAAATTAATTTTATTAATGAAAGAATTTCATAGTGTCCCATGGGGCGCAATTATATTCGTATATGCGTCAAAATGTACAGACCGGGAGCACAGATGTATTTTGTTTTGTTTACACGAAACGTATGTCCAAAGGATAGCCACACACTGCCTTTGTGCAGTTTCGTGTAACATAGACGACCTGCGCACCAACATTTTCATAACTTAATTGCTGACGCGAAAGACTGGAAAGGGCACGATTCTTTCGCGCGACAACCAAGGGAGTAAGAAAAAAGCACATCCCTTAAGGCTTCAGAGAGAAAAACAAAAACGGAAATGCGCTTGGCGACACAAGAAATTCATGTTCATACCTAGAGAAACGAACTCGCGACAGAAATTTAAAACGAAGGGTCTATAACAGTGAAGACAAGCTGCTTGCCTCACAATCGAGTCCATGGCGGCAGCTATAAAAGACAATCACAAGCGCCAGTACATTGCAGCAAGGCAGTATGCGAACAAAAGTGTGTGACTAGGCGTGCTCACGGCCGCACAATGCTGCGTAGGCTGGGCGAAATCGTTGCACGCTTTTCTTTCTTTCATTTCGCGATGCACAAATACTTTGAAAAAAAAAAAAACGGGATATGCAATCACATTAAATGAACAGCCACAAAGGGAAAAACAATGTCATGGTACGCGACGCCGAAATAAAAAGAAATTCATAAGAGAAAACAGCCCTATGTATATACTCCATCATCAATGTGTCACGCAGAAAGTTTTGACTAACAGCCACAGACACAGAACAAACAACAACACAAAAAAAAACATGTACAGACACAGATTTTCGCCAACATGCTTCGTCACTGATCAGACGATGATGAGGACTTATTATAATACATAAGAGTATTCCTCTTAAAACACATTTCCTCAATGTCTGCCTCTACTACCTCACAAGCTTCTCATTTCTCATTTTCGTATTTATATTACACCTCTCTCACACTTACAGCAAGCTTACGCTGTCCTAAGCTCAAAATAAATAACTTCCAACTCATAGCACTTCAACATGTTTGCAGGTGCGTTCTATACTTTTTGTTTGAACACTCAGGTTAATCATCTTCAGCACAAAAGAAAGAGAAGAAAAGAGTGAGAAAGAGATGGTGTGGCAGTTGCTAACTGCAAAATAAATAAATGTACACTACTTCCCCACTTCCATGTGTCTCATTTGTTGGGCTACAATATAATGCCAGCAACTGTGAAGCCCTCGCATTGTTTTTGTGATTGAAACAGGCTACCATATTGCTGCTTCTCACTTGCTCACTGAAGAGCTTATAATAAAGCGAAAACCTAAGAAAAAGCATTGCTGAACCAAGCAAAATAGCAGAAAAAATGACAGTACGGGAAAATGAAAATTAGGAACAGAAATGGCCACAATGGCACATTTGCTGCCATAAGTCGTGTAAGCCGATTACTGTTCACATTCAGTAAACGTTGCTCATCGAGCAATCAATTACAACCCTGTTAACCAGTGAATATTTAACAATTGTCCTATGTGCGAGCTATGTGCAGTCATTACTATTATTTATGTTGGACCAAAACCATTTCTTTAGGAATGACATGACAAGGAGGCATTTGTAAATGGCACAGCGAGTTTAAAACAGGTAATGCATCACGAATATGCTTACAATGTAGTAGCCATGTCACACTGGAACTTTACGGCTGATTATGTTTCAGCACATGAATATATCAACCTGCAAAACATTTTGCTTCCTTAATCGTAATGGGTCTCAATGATGTGTAACCTATCAATTACTTCCATGAAAGATGTTTCTTCAAGTTAATTTTGATTACCTGACATGTGCTGCATGAACATTAGGCACTGGAAAAGAAACAGGTCAGGGAGAGCCCATGTCAATTTATGTAAATCTCATATTCCATTTTGCGAACTTTCACGTTTCCCTACATGACAACACATTTACAAGCTACAATTAAGCCAGTCGCTCCGACAGCTTCAATGCTGGTGCATCTGCACAAAGTCTTGTCTTTATACATTGAGCGTCCAGGATTTTCAGACAAAATCTCTGGACTGCTGAAACCTCTTGCACACATGGCAACTTTTGCTTTTGTAGACAGGCAACAACTATAAAAAAATGAAAACCTGGACTGCTAAAAGCTTGACACTGCCATTTCAATAAGTTGTCGTAGTATGCATAAGCTGGGAAAGTGAATTGTCGCTTAACTGTTTAAGTAAACAAACCACCATGGCTTTATCTGGTGATGTGTTGACGAACAAGAACGTACGACTCGTAGTCCAGGATGGCTTGGCATAACTATTCTGCAGTGTTGTGGTACAGCTAAACACGCTGAGAGCGAATTCTGTTTATAAAACCTCCCTTCAAAAAAAAAAAGAGTTAATGAAGAGTTGCGGACATTTCATTTGCAGCAGCCTGCTGTCTAGTGCACTCAGTCTTTCAAACATGGCAGCATTGGTTCGTTGAGCAATGGCATACAAGAGACCCAACAGGGAGGCGTACATGTTCACAAGAGAAACAAGTACGACTGAAATCCTAAAGACGTCGTCGTGGCAATGTCAATGGGCAGAAAACGCATACAATGACTGACAGCCCCAGGAGACATGACTTTGCATATAGTAATATGAAGCACCTATTGAGTAGTGATGGCACACCTACAGGAGGGAAGTCAGGTAAGCGGAAACAATAGCATGTAGCTTCAGCATGCCTACAAACAGACTACTATTGCCAGAAAGAAATAAAAAAAAACATTTCATGAATGCTTTTGTTCTGTATAAGATGGCAACATTATTATGGGCAAAGAAAGAGGGAAAAAAATTAGCTTAACAATATTAAAAGAAAATGTATGACCAGTGAAAGGTTTTCTTGTTGCTTTGATATGCAATAATAAAAAGGTAGTCTGCATACGGACAGCTTTATCATTGTCAACAAACCAAGATAATGTACAACTTTAACAATTTTGCACAGATTTTTCTGCCATAAAATAAAGTAGTTCAATGCAGTAAGCTGCAATGAGAAAAGACATAAGCTTTACTCGAAAAAACAATTGTTCACACTCAAAAGTGCCCGCACTGACACAATTTAACAAACACCAACTCATCAGGGCTCTCGAGAGGCAGGTGATATGAAGAGAAGAAAACAACCTTTAGGAATTCCCCCCCACTGCCGACAAACATGAAACGATGCGAGCACACGGGGGTGTCATCTGGAGTGGGGAAAGTTGGCATGATATGCAGGCTTGTCCGGGAGGAGCACACTTGAGACGAGTTTGTTTGCCTCAAATGTTCCACTTATCTCTTGCGCTGATATGTTGTAAGAGTTCCAGCTATGTACACACTCACACATGCGCACACACAAGCTTCGGCTTCAACTGTCACCATCACTTCCGCAGTTTCCAAAACAAGATGTGGCAGCCGACCGCAGCATTGTAGATGCACGCTCATTGCGACAAGTTGCATAGCGAGTAGTCTGCTGCCACCACACGGCGCTGCGTGCTTCGACGATTTGTCCACTCACGACAAGGCTCAACGCGCACTTGCGTCACACCAGCTGGCATTGCAATCCTATAGTTCACCTAGGCCCGATGTAGTTGGTCCAGCTTTGCCCACACCAACTGCAGCGAAAGTTTCCAACTCAAGCTAGCAGCTGATGGAAGTGCTCGGATCAGTGAGAGAATCTCGATCCTTCAAAATTCTTGGGGCAGCATGATTATGCAGCTGAACAGATATGACCTTCTGCCATGACGCAGATAAGATCAGAACCTTTTGCAGCACTCAAAGCTGGTAAACTTTTGCCAACTAGGCCACTAGCAGCCAGGGCATACCGGCCCCAACATTGTCCATTTCTGTTGTCTGGGAGACCGTTTTGCCTTATTTTTAACAAACCTGGATACGTGCAGAAAACAAGAAAGCAGTAGCAGCAATAATGACAATCCAGGGAATCATGCCCATGGTTTCGTATACCGAGTTCCCGTCCGTAGAACCTGCTAGTTTAGTATGTGCCTGGAATGAGCTAGCGAGTGTGGGAGCCTCTCCCACGTGGTGGGATTGATCCGTTGGGTCACCGCCGCTGTCGCTGCCTCCCCATTTTCCGGCACCGCCTCCAGTTCCATTTCTTAAGTTAAGGAAGCAGATGCCACGAGATCAAGTCAACGAGCAGTCCCGTGTGCCTAGACGACGCACCCATCAGACATGGTGGCGTTTATCTGTGCCCTCAGGGTCTGCACACTGTTCATGATCTTCTTCTGGTGGCCCACAAGCACAACACCAAGCGCGGCCAAGTCCTTGAGCGTGAGCCGCGACACAGCCTCCATCGTGGTGAAGCCGCTCCTCTGGAAGCTCTCATGGTAGCGCGCCATTTTGATGCTGCACAGCCACTCCTCGACAGTCTTGAACTGTGTCATGTCGGGAGCGTTAGGATCCAGTGGGTTCTGGTGCCTGCATTTGAATGACCAGAAATTAGAGAGGAACCGTTTTCATAATTGCAAAAAAATAGGTGTCTGTAGGATGCTTAAGCAGTGTAAATGTCAATAACAGCTTTGTTTCAGGTAACTGTAACAGAAAGGACAGGAAAAGTAGAAGGAGATGAGAGGGACAACAAAGAAATAACAACACAATCAAGACAGTTAGATATGCAATGTTAAGTGTGCAACGTGCATTGTTTGAAACTATTTCAGATGTGCCAAATGTACATGCATGCGATGTGTTTATTTTGAGATGCTAATATAATATTAATATCTAGACTTGTGTGAATATTCGAATGCTTAGAATAATACAATGAACATTACTGTATTTGAATTCACTTCAATTCAAATTTAAATTGCGGAAAACATTAAGGTACATATTTGAAATGAACGAATGGATGTAAACTAGTCTGCATGTAACTGCCATAAATGTGCTTTCACTGCAGCAAAGAAATGTTTAACCATGAAATAATCCAGTTAATTGTATATTAATATGCATGTATCCAATGTGAAGGTGGTCTCACTGCAGTGAAAACACCTATATATAAAAAATAAATCTGCGCCGCCACAAAGCCCCACGTCAAGGTTAAATGAACATATTCTTTTGCACCAATTCATCATTTTTTTTATTTTAAAAGCACGTTATCCCCGCATATATGTTCTAAGTATCGCAAATTTTAGAGGTTAACTTACTTTCCATATGCTTTATTATCGTAATATTTAAAGGTTAACCTAATTTATATAACTCCAAGTATCATACATTTTCAAGGTTAAGCTATTTTATAGGTTATCAGAGGCATTTTACCAAAAGTCAGATCCTGTCCCCATCCAAACTAGTTCCCACTTCCTTTGATCCAATATAAGAATGGCATTTGCACAGACTTTGTTTTAATTTTTAAAAAGTACTGAGCACATTAGTCAAGTCGTGACTAATATGACAATTTGTCTTCACAATATGCGATATATACTATTTGAATTTGATTCAAATTTATTCAACCGAAATTTCTCTTTGAACCTAAAGTCCACTATTTGCACAAGCCTACTATAATCTATACCAGAGACAGCAGGCTTTTAAAATAGTTTTTGAGGAGGACTATTACATATGTATTTCATACAATATGTAAACACACATTATATAATAGATGGGTTCCAGGGAGAGTCAGACCTGAATTGATTAGTAATGGGAAAACTAGCCCAGTGTTAATCAATTTGCCAAATTTATGGATGAGCTGCAGTGGCAGGAGGGCCACTGGTCCTCATTCTGGTACCCGTGTTTAGGCAAGAGGGCTTATTATCATCAGCACGTAACTGCTATGCAATAGGTACACACGCATGAGAATACCGTTTACTAAGTTTTTGCAAATATTTGAGTACTTCAAATGTTTGAACGAATACTAACATATTCAAATCTGTTTCTACTTGAATTTAAGTTGGTGGAAATTTTTCAAAATGAACGAAGAGATATATGTCGGTCCGCATGTAACCTCCTATAGAGATGGTTTTACTGGAGTGTAGGAATGCTGTACCGTTAGTACACCTTTCTAAAAAAAATCTGTACTGCCGAGAAGCCCCATTTCAACGTTCCATAAACATATACCCTCCCATTGTTTCTTTATTTTTAAGTTCAAAAAATTGTTATGCAGGCTTATATGCTCTAACTATAACAAATTGTAAAATGCTACATATTTGACAGGTTATCACTTGCACTCTGCCGAAAGCAAAATCCTGATACCATTCGAAGTTATTCCATTTTCTTTCAATAAAAAAAAGACACTTGCACACGTTTTGTTTCAATTTAAAAAAAACTGTACCGATTACTTGGGTCATGAAAAAATGCCTATTTTTTTTCTTAAATATGTGATATAGACTATTCGAATAAGATTTGAAATTATTCGAACCAAACAGATATTCACTTCACATTCGCTTGCAACCTAAAATTCACAATTTGCACAAACCTGCTGTTTACCAATGCTCACAAG
This sequence comes from Rhipicephalus annulatus, assembly GCA_013436015.1. Taxonomy (NCBI): domain Eukaryota; kingdom Metazoa; phylum Arthropoda; class Arachnida; order Ixodida; family Ixodidae; genus Rhipicephalus; species Rhipicephalus annulatus. The sequence goes on from WOVY01002808.1 coordinate 106,503, forward strand.
CTGTGTTACGTGTGGAGTATACGAGATTCCACCTCTGTAGTAGCTTCTTTCCCCTTTCCATTATTTTTATTTTAATGTACGTCAAACACCTTGTCACAGTGTCAACTTGAGTGGCCAAAACACGCATTTGTAAATCTGCACATCCCTCATAAACTCCTTAATGCAGATAATCTGGATGTAATTCTGTATTCAAGAGATAAAATTAAGAGAGAGAATTACACGTGGATTTCTTGCAACGGACGCCCAACTAAGGAAGAAAAAGAGATAAATGCTCACCTGTTCTGAGCAATTTTTCGTAGACTTTCAGGGCATCGTATGAGCTTGTCTAGCGTTTTCACAATGGTGCTGAACTGAGGCCTATGTGACCGATCTTTCTGCCAACAGTCTAGCATCAGCTGGTGAACCGCCTCCGAACAATCCTGCAATGAGTGCGACACCAAATGAGAAATACTAGAAAAAAAAGTAGCTGTGACGAACTAGTAGTCAAGAGTGGCCGAATAAAAGAAGGCTACAGCCTTGAATTAGCAACTGGACTTGTCCTCGTCAGTGACAGATTAGGCCAATAATTAATGTAACCTAACCAATCCCTGCTGAATGACAGCTAAGCTTTTGTAAATTTATTCATTCCAAGCAACTTGCACTCTTTCAATAACAGTAGCGTTGGGCTAGGCATTAGCACTACTACTCATTTTGGTGAAGGAATTAGGTTATTACTACTCATGAATGAGGAATTTAGTAAATGAATAAAGGCTTAACATTAGTGCATACAGAATACATAAGCAGCCTACTGCAATTCTCTCGTCCACTCTCTTACAAGCATTCGTAAACACTAACAGACATAATTGCACCATCAAAACTGACCATGGGGGCAGGAAGTCTGTATCCTCGCTCAATGCTCTTGATGACTTCCTGGTTTGACCAGTTCCAGTAAGGTCTTTCACCATACGACATCACTTCCCAGCAGACAATGCCGAAGCTCCAGACGTCACTCGCTGACGTGAACTTGCGGAATGCTATGGCTTCAGGTGCTGTCCATCGTACAGGTATCTTGCCTCCCTATACATGAACAGGAGAAAAGACGCAAGAGGTTATTTCAGTTTGAATGCCATATGGTACAATACCACAAGCGCTACTACACAGCCACAAATCTAGACTACACATTTCGCAGTGCCAGTTTGCAATGCCATCTTGCCATACCATGTCTCGCAGCGAAGTGTCACAGCAACACACTAACATATTGATGAAACAACCAGCAATACATGCTGTATGTGTTCAAAAGCGTTGCCAATAGATGGCACAAGCCCACTACAAAGGAGGTTGAATATATAAAATCTGTCGCTTGTATGAAACGACATATCAAGCTTGCACATGCTTTTCCTTTGTGAAGAGATGTGAACAATATGTGATCAGTGCACGCAAAAGATTTTCAATACTCTCTTCAACTTTGACACTAGCTATGACTCAAGTAAAGACAGTCGCTTTTCTTGAGAGTTTCTCAAAAAAAAAAAAAAAAAGAAGTTGTGGTGACTGAAGTATTCTCCATGCTAGACTGTTTCAAACTTCCTAAACTTTTTACTTTCAAGCTTTCAGTACTTCAAGGGACACTAAAGACAAACAACTGCACTCAGAAAAGTTTAATGCCATATGTTTCACTATCATCAGTTTATTATTAGGGAAGAAAATCAAGGTTGAAGTTTCCTTTTTAAATTTTGCACCAAAATCTCCATGCGTATTGTCAAACCATTTCAGAATTATTTTTTTCATTTCCGTGACATAGACTCTACAAAACATTCTGAAAATTTGTACGCCAATTCTATGGCCTCCACAAATGAGAATGTACTTTGTTTTCATCGATAAGAAGCTATGAAGGATCCAGTAGATGCCTTCAAAATCTATGACATCACAGTGTTTGTTTGATGAAGAACCGTCAAGGTGGCATCTCCACTCCCCTTTTTTTTTTGCACGTTTTTTCACTTACCAAGTGTCTTGTGGCAAGTGTGGCATTTTTGGGACTGCGAAGTTGTACTTTACTAATACGCAAAAAATATTTTTGCTCTTTGGTTTCAAGTGCTGCTTAGGTTATTAAGTATGACTAACATGTTCCTGCTTCATGAGCACTTGTTAGAAAAAAGACTACATTATAATGAGCATGGTAGTAAATGATCGTGAAACAATGATATGCAATACAAACCATCTGTGAAGAAGATGCTATGGTGCAAGCAATCAATATATGGTAGCCAAGGGGTTAAAAGATCTGTTTAAATGATACCTTTATATAGTATTATGTTTCTTGGCCAAAGTGCTGCATATGAAACAATACATGTTCAATAATGTCACTTATGGTATGCACCAAGAAGAGAGAGCACAATCTTTGGAAACTTTTTTTTCATAAGATATGCTAGGATACCTATACTGTAAGAAATAACTGTGGGAAAACTAGACATAAAACACAAAAGAGGAGGAACTTCAATAGATGTGAAGCTTTTGATATATGCCATAGTTGAACACCTACAAACCGAATGTTGCTACACTGTGAAAGCATTGGTATTGCCAGTGAATGTAATTTGTTGTCATTGCTGTTTTTCTCCTCAATGTATGGTGCAGCAGACCCACTAGCACCACTCTGCTTATAGATCCTTAAATGAGTACATTTAAGAACTATACATATAAAAAAGTAATAAAGAAATATAGAAACTGAAAGTACTGTGATATGGTGCTGAACTGGGCTAGTTATTGCATAACGAAAGGAAACAAACAGCGCAACAATGAGGAGTAAGAGAAAACACCAGATACATTGCCCAGTCTGACGTCTTCTCTAACACGCTCCTCTACCGAACTGCTTAATCTCATTCACAAAGTGAAGAAGAGAAACAAAACACACTTACGAGGCTGCACAAAATGTGCACTCACATGACTCACCCTTGTTGTGTATGCTCCCTCTGTGGCACTCTCTATCTCGCGGGACAGGCCAAAGTCAGCGATCTTGCACACAAGATTGGCATTAACAAGCACGTTCCTCGCAGCCAAATCCTGCAAAAAAGACATATGGTATGGGTCAACACTTCCGATGCAGATATAATATTACAAAAGTTTTGGGTCTTTGATTTGTGGGGTTTAACGACCCAAAACCACCATATGATTATGAGAAACGCCGTAGTGGAGGGCTCCGGAAATTTCGACCACCTGGGGTTTTTTAACGTGCACCCAAATCTGAGCACACGGGCCTACAACATTTCCGCCTCCATCGGAAATGCAGCCGCCGCAGCGGTGATTCGTTCCCGTGACCTGCGGGTCAGCAGCCGAGTACCTTAGCCACTAGACCACCGCGGTGGGGGAAAAGTTTTGGGTTTCACAAATGGTAGCATGCATCTTTGAAGCGGGCAGCACAAAAAACGCAGCTGGTAACATGCATGAATGCCAAGAATGCTATTCCCTTCTAATATGTTAGAATACCACGGTTTGACAAGGGCATGTTCTGTCCTCATATTGTGTTGTGCTTGTGTTATCATCGTCCCATTTGTCTGCACGCTATTTTCACCTGTACTGTCCTGATCTCGTTGGAATCGAGTACCATTGAAGGACAACTTTATTCACCTGTGCATCATTTCATCCAAGCATCCAAAAGAAAACGGCCACATAGTCAATTCTTCTGCCTGATATTAGTATCCTAACTTGGCAGTACATGTATCCTTCGAGTTCAGCGACATCACTTTTTCTTTTTTTTCGTTAATCAGTCGTAGCTGCATCACTGCATGTGCTTAAACTATGACAAGGGTTGCTTCAGTGAGCTTGTGCACTCACCCTGTGAACGTAGTTCATTTCAGCAAGGTACTGCATTCCTGCTGCAATTCCCCTCAGCATGCCTACGAGCTGAATTGTTTGGAATTTTCCATCATTCGCCTGTGTGAAAAATACAGAGGAAGAGATTAATAGTGGACACAATTTCATTCACAAATGTCACTGTAGTGCTCAGAAACTGTACCATTGCTTCAAGGGTGATCATATATAAAAAATATGGAATTCTGGAAGTGTTTTGATATATGTGTTGATGAACAAAAATGCTCATACATTTGACATGCCTATTTCAGTATGCATGCCCAAGAAGGTGTCACATGATGCTATCACGATACAAAATTCACCTATACCAATGTATGAATCCTGGTGCACTCTTACTTATCAGTCAGTTGTATTGGGTGCCACAACAAGACAGTATTGCGATGATGTTCTTGTAAAAAAATTACACAAGTTTGCCTGAAGTTACTGACGCAGGCATAATATAAGACAGAAGTTTTAAAAGAAATACAGGAATGCATGACCAATATATCAAGAAGAGTAGTTGAAAATGGTAATTTTGACATGGATGATTACATATATACAATTATGAGAATTTGTCCTAAGATGAATGCTTTCATTGAAACATAATTTGGAAAAGTAATTCAAACAAGAATAAATGATTACAGGAAGACAAATATTTGCAGGAAGACAATCCTACAGCGATCAAGAGTGGCTGAACAAAGGAAGCACTACCCAACAATGAGCAACCAGCAACGAAGTTCGTCTTTTACAAGGCCCCAATTAAATGGTATGCTCAGCTTAAAACAAATGCTTGTTAAAGCATTGTTACCAAAAGGGTAAGATTTAGAGCAAGTAGGCTTACAATGCAGAAAAACACTGACAAAGGTGGAATGAAAACAACAGACAAAGTGCTGCTTTGTCAGATAATGCTTTATCCATCTTTTCGATTCTGCCACATTTCTTGTGTACTGGAAGCCATGACAACAGGTACCGAATCAAGACTTGCAGCGTTTGGCCTCTATTCATTTCACAAGAAAGTCATGTCTTGAAGCCTAAACGTCACTCACCCTCAGGAACGTATCTAGGGACCCATTCTCCATGTACTCGGTGATAATCATGATAGGATTGCTCTTGGTGACAACGCCCTGAAGGAAGATGACATTCGGGTGGTCGAACTGCCCCATGATGCTGGCCTCGGTCAGGAAGTCCATCCGTGCTTTGTCGGAGGAACCTGGCTTGAGCGTCTTGATGGCAACCGTGACCTCAGGCCTGCCAGGGCATTTGAGCTTCCCGCGGCACACATCCCCGAATTCCCCGCCACCGATGATGGCCTCAATTGTGATGTGCAACGCATCAATTTCCTTGGTGAACTCTCGGACTGCCTGATTGGGATCCTCGTATGTGTGTGGGTCTATGTATGCCCTTGAAGTGGCTCCCGGGCAGTGGGTGAAGAGGGGTGTTGTCACTATTAAGAGGAAAAGAGAAAATAATTAGTGCTAAAGAACACTTAGGTAGGACGGGATAAAATAATTAGTGCTAAAGAACACTTAGATAGGACGGTCACTCGCGCTAGTTGACAGTGGTGATGCTCCAGACAAATTCTTAGATGTTTTCATTGCCATTGAACAATCGCACCTCTTCTGTAATCTGCGCTTTCATTTCATTTCCAATTAAAGGTTTTACATGTATACTAATCATAGTACTTATAACAGTAGTAGATTGAACATTTCTCAGTATTGTTTAGCCTTTGTATTCTGTAGACTACTAAAGGAATGTAATTTCAGAAATTATATGTCATCAGTACCTCCAATAAACAAGCGATTCCAGATTTGTACATTTAATGGATCTAACATATCAATGCAGATGCCTTTTAAGAGAAAGTGCCAGTGAAAAATTTTTGGAATTAACTTGTAAGTACACCAACAATACATAGGAATAAAGAAACATTACGCAGATTTCTCAAAAAATGAAATGCTAATACAATATTTAAAGTTAAGTACATTGCGATGGTCGCCTTGCAACTATCCTGACAATGTTGGTTATTTTATCGACAAAAAAGGTTTAGATTTCTTTAAACCCGCCTTTTCTTTGTTTAGGTAAACTGAAGTATTTAATTTTTGTCAACCAGTTTCAGCATAATCTGAATATTGCTACCTAAACACAGGAGCTAGAAGTCAATTAGGTAAACTGTTAGTTAAAACTTTTCTAGCCTCTGTAATGGGGCAGGAACATTTGCTGGAAGCTGTGGCAGAGCCCCAAATAGTAGTCTTTCTAGAACTTTTAAGGCTTGTAAGAAACATACATTGTGAGGCGTTATGATACACATGTGATATGTTATGCAAGGCATTATGATATACAGTAATATCTGTTTTGTTTTGTGGCTACAGAGCAGAATGTTACCGAAATCAGTCAGCAGCATCATCACAATCTTATAACACCCATAACTTAAAAAAAAAAAGGCCACAGCTTATGAGACACACTCAATTTACTAACCTTGGATGAGTTCAGATCTTAAGTGTTTCATACCCTTCCCACCTTCCCTGCATTTTTACCAGACAACAACTCTGCCAAAGTGCCTTCCCATACTTGTTGCAAAGAATATTCAAGGTGCTTAGTGCAGACACAGATGCTGTGCTCTCTCACAACTGAAATGTAACTTATGGCTTGCTCCCTTTTTGTCAGAAGGGTATCTTACTCGCAGCACTTCAAGGTATGTGCAGAAAGAAGCCTGCTTATATAATCCCCCCAAATGTGTCTCCAGATGATAGCGAGAATGAATTTCAGGCTTCCATCACCAACAAATTCATGATCGTTGGCTGTAAGGTAACAGTCTGTTACAGCAACCCGTTAGTCGAAGTGTTAAGCAACAGCTTATGATGCAACAGAAGAAACTAGAGAGCTGCTGAAATGCATTCAAGCGGGTGAAATCGTTGGCAGAAAGTAAGTTCATACTTACGCCGAGCAGTCTGAACGATTGGAGGGTGTTCCAAAGCAGGGACTACTATAGAAGCAGAGAAGGAAAGGCAAGCGTCAGTTCACCAGCACCCAGCTGCACCCAGTGGAGAAAAGTGGGCGGAAGAAAGAGAAGAAAGCCTACATAGTGCATAATAAACCTAAAATGTGAGTTACTGGCGCAATGTGCCCCCTAAAACCAATGTGTTTCTTGAACCTTTGCAAGAATTCAATGCAGCACAACTTAGCCAGCGTAGGGCATCGTCACAAAAGAAGTTTCAGACAGCTATTAAAGCTTACATTGACCTTTTGCTATTTACACATATACTTTGTTCAGTCTAGCTGAAGCGTATCAGCACCTGTAGATGATGCTTATCAGTGCCCATACACTTAAGGATATCAGCTTTCCTCATTTCATTGGGTTTGTAAATGACAAATATTTCTGTCAGTATTAAACATAAACATAACTTATTTTGAAAGTAAGACGGCAGATAACATTATTTCAGAGGATAAGTGACCCTGAAAGGGAGAACTTTCCTAAAAAAAAACAAGATAGCTAATCGGCATGGTACTCTTAATGTATGTCTTAGTGAGTAGTGCAACACTAAGAAGCGATTTCAAGACGTTTATGAAATGGAATTAGGCTGGAACACTTGAGCGATTACAGTGCTTCATTCTTAAGCAGTTATAAAGCAATCAATTAGGTGCAATTGCCCAACCATTCTCAGTGATGGAAAGCATCATGCTCAAGATAAGGAAAGAGAGGAAGTTGAAAACAAAAATTGGCGTCCTTACATTTCTTACCTTCCCCGTTACGGTATTCCAGAGTATCGCAGTCACTGGGCTGTTTCTTGTTGCAGTCGTCAGAACTTCTGAAAAAGATTTCGCAGTGCGACTTCTAAATGACTGCACGCAAACAGCAGTGTAGCCGTAACACAATTGCCATCAAAGAAAGGCATATTGATTTCATTGGCTAGATTATTAGTTTTGTTGTTCTATGTTATGTGAAACAGACGTGCATGCTAATATTAATCCATGTAAGCTACTAGACTAACACCTTTATTGAGATATACCATTTGAATATGGCATCTTGCTATATTGCTTCTTTCTTTCTAAATTGTTGACCAGCAGTTATGACAATCTAGTACATCGCAATGCATACATAGATTGCGACACTAACATGTCTTTTTTTTTTAAGAGTGCAGTACAGTTGTATCGCTAATATTAAATGAGCATCCACTAAGTACTAATTCTGGAAGCCTTATAAATCTTCATTATTTCAAATAGGCATTTTAATAACACCAGCCAATGCTCATTTATAGCTTTATGTGTACAAGTATATTGGAATAGCAGAGTCGGTATTGCCAAAAAAAATGTTCGTTGTTTTATAAAAGTAAAATAATTACGTGCATTTACACAAGAGTACGTCAAAGAAATGGCTCCAACATTATATCGCAGCACGCAACATACAATCTGGCTTCACAAGATGTAATGTTCTGTGCTATTGTCGAAACAAGGTCATCTCCAATGTGGTAACATAAAGTTACATTAAAACTCTTAAAGAGAATGTACAGTGACGAGAATCCCTTCAATTATGGCTTGGGTAGGGTGCAAGGGCAGAACTATTTTCACACTCAAAAAAAGAACAAACTGGCGTGGTGGTTGACAAGGATAGCATCGCTACCCGTTTCTATTTGACGAAACTTTTAGTTGGTCTCTATGTCAAGGCATGTTCCTGACACATAAACAAAACTTCTCAGCCCCTCTATGTTACCCTGTTCTTCTAGGTGCTTTTGCATTCATTAAATCGCACATTTTGCATAACCCTTTCCGAAATAAAGGCTGGAAACAGATTAAGGTATGTTTGACACATTTAGTGACAGGTAATATACCATTTATGGATAGTTAAGTGTGTCGGAAGTCATTTCCATAATATAAGCGATAGAAAATGAAATTAGAGCAGACCTTTTGATGTACAGGATAATCATGACGATAACAATGACGACTAGAAGTATGACTGCAACAGTGGCCCCAGCGATGATCCTGACTTGAACCTTGTCCTCATCACCCACCAGTGCTGCGTGCACACAAACAGAGGCAAGAAACTTGTTAACAATACTTGACTATAATGACTGAATATTCAACTGTGGCTAAGAGGCAAGTGAAAAATTGTGCATGTGTTAAGCAGAATTGGAATGAGCAAAATGCTATTACACTGCTATTAAGCATGCACTACGAAAAGACTGGCTTTTGCCTCACAGAAGATACTTATTGCACCATAATCAAATCATTTTTTGTGGCAAGTTAGAAGCTTCATGGTAAATTTTTTCAATATTTAGTTAACAATCATAATCATCATTATACATAGCAAGCTGTTTTTCTAGCTAGGCTCAATCGTATACAGCTAATATTGTTCTGTTCCCCTGGTGCATTCGAAGATTGTCTCTTCGGGTAATAGACTTGCACCCGACGATCCTGTTATTGATTTGAAATTAAATTTGTACATGTGAAATGTTACTACTTGGACAGCTTTTCCTTTTGCTTAGCAAATATTTAATCACTAACTCAGAGCCAATTACTTATTTCCAACTTCAGGGGTTCTGCCCTAGATGCCTTCATTCATCGAGATTACATTTCAATACCTGAAGTTGTGGGACATCTGTAATGCACACCACTATTATTCTTCCCTGCAATACTTTTCTTTAGACTGGATTTACATATAGGGAGATTGCACACAAAAAGGCTTCTATGCTGAGGTTATATCAACACACATATGTCACCAGTGTGAAAAATATGTTTTTCACATACTTAACTTACTTGCTTTGCTCACCAATATAAACTAAATGGGTGTGTTAGTACTGTGGGTTGACGTCTAGACCTGCATGGTTCGAAATGAACAGGAAAAAAAAGACCATGTGTAGTTTTTTTCTGTGCCCGTGCAAAATCACGCTGCTTCAACCATGACGCTGATTTCATGACCAAAAATGCACTATTGCAAGAATCGCAGCAAGAAGGTCTCACCTGGGCTGTGAGTGTACTGGCCAGTGGTCAGGAAAACAGTGTCGCTGTACTCTCCAAAACCGCGAGTCGTTTTGACACGCACTTGGAAGCCATACTCGGTTCGTGACCGTAGCCCAGTGACAGCGAGCTGCAACTTGTGCGACTGCAGCACAGTCTCATTCTTGGCCCACTTCCGCGGGAAGTAACGAACTTCGTAGCGATCGATCTCGGGAAACGGGTCTTGCGGGGCGTCCCATGCCAGTAAAACTTCGGTGCTTTTGATGGCCTTCGCACGAACATTGGAGATCACTGTTTGAACTGCCAGAAGAAAAAGAAATCGAGAATAGAAATGTGAGCAAGTGAATCTCTTTACATACAAATTGGCACTTTCTGCAACTAGGTGAAAATGCTGTGTGGTGTGTAAAGTGCAACTACAGCTGTAGTTCTGTTAGGAATGTGTGAAATACGAGCCGCGTGAAATGTTTGAATGAAGTGGGCATGTAATGCAAGCTGCCCTTTCTCAATTAGGCTGTGCTTATCAAGCATCAACCAGCCAGACATGTGTTTAAAAAAAAAAACTTGTGATGCTGTCACAATGCATGGCAAAAAACACTGATCAAAAGACAATGACCGAAATGAGCTCAACTAAATGAGCTCACTAGAGCTCAACTTTGTTATAAAAAACTTCTTTACCTCACAGTCAACTCATGCAGACTTTGCAAAACAAACTTCCATGTTTTTCCCTTCAATATAAGACCTACAAAATACACAAGTTTGCACGTACCTGATGCATCAGTCTTGACTGTGATCTCTGCAAAGTGGCCCTTGTCAAAGCCAGAGACTCCATTTTCAGCGTAAATTTGGAAGCGATACGGAGTGACTGGACGCAGTCCTGTGATGGTGACGCTGGTCTCGTTGAACCCCTGCCTTGATGGCGAGAACACAACACTCGGACTGCAGGTCTCACAGACGACACGATACGTCGTGTCTTCGCGGCCACCGAGATTGGCCGGTGGCTGCCATGTCAGGGTGACCGAGGACTGGTCCACACAACTTGCGCTCAGGTTTTGAGGTGCTCGAGGAGGTTCTGCACAAAAGAAACAGCGAAGTGTCAAGAAACAACCTAGCAATGTTCTTTCCATTCTTCTGTGACAAAAGTGTTTTGAATTTTGTTCACAAACTGCTACTGTAGCTTGTACAGAATCCAAAGCACTCTGTGCAGTAATAAGGTGACTTGTAAACAAGCGTGAACAGGAGAACCACTCAATGTGATTTAATTAAAGGGTTCTCATCAAAGACATTTCCAGTTCAGAAAACTTCATGTGGGCATACTGCCTTCTCTATCACATCGCATGAAGATCACCTAGTCAAGAGATTTTAGTAGAAAGCAGGAAGCCGGACAATAGAATATCAATGAATAAAGGTTGAAGAGTACGGAGAAAGTATAATATTGACCAAACGAAACCTTTAGAAAATCTCTAGATTATACTGTTTCTGTTCCATAGATATTCAATGAAAGTTTGCTTGCATTACTGCCACACATTTCCTGTTGTGAAATATTTTATAATGTTGTTTACTCTTTTTTAAAAGCACAGTTTCCAATATTTTGTGCTATATCAGCTTTGAAGAAAATACTGCTTGGGGAATTTAATTGCTGAGTGGGTGCGTATGAGAGGAAGATATTCAGACTCGGCATCTGATGCGGGGTCTCCACTTTTTCTGCTTTTGACAAGAACTACCTTTTATCTCCTGCGCTCTTGCTTAAAACTTTCTCAGCTATTAACACAGTCCATACATACCCACTATCTCAAACTATACAAACATCCAGAATTCATTAGCATATTGAGGTGAAATTTTTGCTTCAGTGAGCGTTTATTATGTAGAGAACAACATGTCAAAGTACACAAAAAATAATTATTGTAGAAATATCGGTGCAAGAGGCTATAAGCCCTGTAACTATAGTCGTTCAGCCAGCATGAAAATGGTGAATAGGTAGCACATGTACGTGCCAAAGTTTTGCTTGTAGGGTTAACTATGAGGCTTGATTTTTTTATTTGATTTTCAAAAAAAAAAACTGCATTCCAAGTGCATCGTCCAAGATGTAGAGAAATTAATTTTATTCATGCATTCAGAATGATTATCACTGTTTGGAAATTTAAGAAAGACAGAGGTGAGCAACTGATGCCACCAGCATACCTGACGCCATGATTGCATCAGGCTTTGACGAAACCACGTACTACCTAAAATTTTCACATTGGCAAAGCCAAACTTCCCTACAGTAGCTTTAGTAGGAAACACTTTGTCAGAGCAGATATTGGGAGGGGAAACTCACGCGTGCAAGGCATAGTCTTGGGATCAGTGGGAGACCTAAAGTAGCGCTCTTTGCAGCGACATTCCGTGGAGCCCGGCTGCGGGGCAACGCTGAATGAAGGACAGCGCAGGCAGGGACCGTCACCCGAGCTCGGCTTGAACGTGCCAGGCGGACACACTAAAGCAGCAGAGAAAGGCCACAGCACAAAAAGCAGTTAGGCGCTGGCAGCGAAGAGCAGCTGGTTAATGTCGGCAAGCACAAACAGTAGCCCAAAAATTAATACACACACGAGGAAAGTTTGTTACAGCAAGCTGAGCATCACAAGGTAGATTGGACGCAATGAATGCCGGGCTATGAATGGCTCGCTACAAGCAACACGCAGGACACTGGGCACCATATCACCTGATCACACGATAAGATGTAAAGGATGAGGGAGAAAAAAAAAACGGAACAAAAGCTTCTGTACAACAGAAGAAAGCCGTACCTGAAAAACTATACACTGATTGCTTTCTTGCGAGTACAAACGGGGCATTTTGTTCGATTTTCATCGCACAGAACACTAGGTAAAATATTTGTTTCAGGGATTTATTAAGCACTGATAGACGTGTGGTGTTTAACATCTCGAAGTCACCTAATGATTTTGAGAGATGAAGATTAAGTAGAAGACCAGTATTAGACTGGGCAGCATGCTAGTGCTGGTTCGCAATGCTGGCTTACTCAGGTTGTTGACCTCATCGTCCGCACTGCAATGTTGTTTGAATTGTGCACTTGTAAAAAACAAAGAAGCACATGAGCACCTAAACTTTGACTGTACGAAGTAGTATCGATGATTACTTCATATCAAAAAAGGAGTTTGTAAACTGTGCACCCATTTTTGTATTCACAATTTAGTATCTCAGCCAGTTTATCCATACAAAAAAAACAAGAAATGGCAGATAGCGAACCTTTGGTCACGAATAATCCTGGCACTCCTCTTGTTTGGGTGTCATGTCGAATATCAAAAATAAAAGTACACAGCAGCAAAACATGTGCAATAGGGAATGTGAGGTGACCGTGAGCAACTAGTTGTAAAAGAAAAAAGACATCCAAGCAAAAGAGTGCTTTATCATCCTGCTTCCCCTCCAACCCACACACACACAAAAGTCCTTGCAACCACCCACCAAAAAACAGACAGACATTAAAGCTGCAGCCAGAGCACCAGCACAAAACATCAGTAGCAAGAACAGAGGTCTACTTTCAGAAGCTCGTGAATGTACTAACAAGGAAGAAAATAGCAGAAAAAAAAAGAAGAAAGATCGGGAAGCGGGGCATTAAGGATATTTCGTATAGGAACACGAAGACGCGCGCAAGCAAACAAAATGCAATAGGAAATGTACAGAATGTGGGGAAAAAAATAAAAGTGAGAGACCGACTAAAACAAGCTCCATACCAGAGATATCTCACCGAAACAGCGCGGTGGCGGTAATGACCTCGCAGAAGCGAGAGAAGCTCGCGTGCAAAGCGAGAAATAAGAGCGAGCGTATGGGGAGATGGGGAGGAGGAAAAAAATAACGTTAAAGATAGAAGGCGACGGCGAAATGACAGCGCTGAGGGTGAGACGGGGCAGCCCGCAACAAGGAAGTCAATGGGACCCGAGAAAACACGGTGGAGGAGAACAGGAGGAGGAAAGATGATGAAAGGAAAACAAAAACACCGCTTCCTGGATATACGGGGCAATGAGGAGGCGTTACCGGGAACGAGAGCCGTCTGCGTTCTGATATTTCTTCTCCGGCTCCTTAAGGCGAACGTCTAAAGGAGCTCTCGGGGGAGACGTGAGAAGCAGACGGGAAGCCAAGGATGGGGAGGGGGGGGGGCTTGGGAGGCACGCAGCGTTTAACGAATAACTATAAAAAAAGAAGTTCGGGGGGGAAAAGAGGAAGTTGAGAGGAAGGCAGCAGACGGAAACGGCCGCTGGGTTCTATAGCTCCTCGTTTTTTTGTTTTTTTTTTTCCCGAGAAATACGAGAGCGGTAAGAGAAGACAGAGCGCGCGGGCGCGCCTTATCGACTGCCCCTGTTTACCGACGGATAACGCCGAAGCACGGCGGTGAAGCCAACACGGCGGCAGTGGTGCAACAGTTATCAGTTCCGCTCAGGGATCCAACACTCCTTATACGCCACGACACCGAGTTTCTTTCGCAGCTCTCTTATCGCTCCGTACAACCCTTGCCACCCGCCCGCGGCTCGGTGCTACTTCGCGTGGAAATGGGATATCTTACGCGTCGTCGTAAACAGAATCCTTGCCCCAAGTTTCTCTCTTCAATTCCCACAATTCTTCACCGCCAACCTTCTTCTTTCTCTCTCTGGCCAGAATCACACACACCGCGCTTCTATCAGTAGCATTTAAAAGCACCAGACTCGGTTTTAACGAGCGGAAGTGAGTGCACCGAAATATATACGCGGCGCTAACCAATTAAACTTATTTTTGATACCTTTGCAGCGGATGTGCGGGTTTCTACATCGGTGACTCGAAGCGTCGCGATCGTTTTTCGATCTTTCTTTGGAAGGATCTGAAAAGTTTCCGAACGTCTTTTCAACACTATCGAAAGCGCATTAATAACGCATTGAGCGTGGAATTTTCTGAGTATTATCGAGGCGCCTAAACAAGGCCAAAAACCATTAGGGTTGCAACGCTGAACGTGTTTACGCTCGAGGTTGGGAAAAAATAAACGAGTGTGTGAAAGAGAGGTGCTTGGTATAAATATTCCGTTTTAAAAATACTTTTGAGTAAGTGTGTTTCTTCACGATGATGCATCTCGCTGTATAGGTGTACATTACGCAGTACATAAATGGCAGAGAAAAGAGATGTCTAGTTTCCTGGCAGCCAAACAGCACAAGCATCGCGGCTCATCGACATATAAACAATCGCGCACGATTGAGTATTTTGATCCAGAAAAACTAAAACAAAACAATCAATAGGGGCACAGGAAGTTAAAATAGTTCTACATGTGATGAGTCAGAAGCGAATCAAAATGGCAGTAATAATAGCTCATGATACATGAACATCATTGGAGAAGCTTGCAAAGCAACAGAGTGTACTATATTAGAATATTTTTATTGCGTTATGAAGAAAGAACGTCAAAGATAAAGTATGAATGCACATCAGAAAACAATGACAAGGCTACACGGAAAGCAGGACGTACAAGCACTATGATAGCATGGTAACGGCGAACGTAGCCAAAGAGCAAGGAAACAGCCACGCGATCACTTATCACCAGACAAAAAAAAAAAAAGCAAACTTAAACCTCTCATGCTATCATCGTCCACACAACTCCGTCACCGCCGCAACCAACGTTACGCCGGTCCAAAGCAAATGGCCCGAGGAAATGGCACGCGGTTGTTAGCCAAAAGCCGAGAGACCTGGAGCCTGTTGTTATCACGCACGTTCCCTACCACGCGCCCACCCAGAAATTCGGTACTTGGTGTTCGCTGTAAAGAGAATCCCCATCCCAAGGCTGCCGACACATCGTCTCCTCCTATTCCCCCCGCGTACCGTCATCTCTCTCTTTCTCAAAATAGCAAAATTGTGCACACGGCCGGCAGCAACAAAGTTGAGCTCTTTCCAGCTACTGCCATGAAATCTGAAGAACGATGTCGTATTTCATCTACCCCCCTCCACCCAAAACTGCCCTAGTACGCCAGAGCAAACACCGAAGGTCGTTAAGAAGAAAAGAATGTCAGAAAAGAGAGATAAACAGAGACACGCATTTGAGGCGCGGGTTGCTCCGAGACACTATGGAACTCAGCGTCGTTTTGAATATGTCCCGAAACGCCGTGGTGGGCCAAGTTTTACAATAACAATAACCATAAAGCTAGCGGCGGTTGAAAACTACCCCACCAGGCAACGATGACCTGAGCTGAACGCAGGCGGAACACTACATTACCGGATTAAATGAGAACAGCAGAAACGACCATCAGAGGTGTCATATTTTTCTCACGTGTTTTCCCAAGGAAGCGCAGACGATGTCATTCCTGCAGGCGAGCTTGTGCTGTCGGAGTGCGGTTGGTCTATGGTGTAACGGTAGAGACTTTCCAAGTCGGAAATACGCAAAAAGGTAAGCTACAGAGACCCCGGAACAAATGGCAGAAGTTGCATCAACATAGAAGTTTGTCTTTTCGGCACTGCATGTAAAACTGTAGCAACTGTCACTACATCTTCGAATCAAATATTTCTCGAAACATCCGCAATGCTTATACATTTACAGCGGCAAGCACGCTCTGCATACTGCGTTCGTAATGCACAAAGCATGCAGCTTTAGGCGAGAGAGAAACAACGCTTACGTGCACTACTGAACCCAATTTTGCAACATGTGACTGCCTGTAGAGCGTGCTTTGCCACATGCATTGTGTTAACGTGGCGAAGCGGCCTCAACGGCGCGTAACAGGAATTAACATAGCGATTCGGGATTAATCGAATATAATTCATTCGGTCATGTTGCACGCATTAAACTGTATTATCTAATTGAAAGTTTCTAATGAAATCAGAGAGAAAGGTGACGCAGCTTTGCGATTACTGAAGAGAATAAAATAAAACAAGAAGCTTCGACGCACGAGTCCAGCTCTAATCACCGAGCGATTGCAAGCGCGCGTCCACAAATGAAACCGCATATCTACCCTACAGATGACGTGCTTTACCACTTGAAGGCCGGTTGCATCACAAATGCTCCCCAGAAAACTATCCGCTTTATCGAGACTACCCACAAGTGGCGTTTTCTTTCTCTAACTATTCGCTTGTCGCAAAAAAAAAAGGAAAAAATCCGTTTCACCGCAAGGGCGAAACAATGGATGAGACAGCAACGTATTGTAATGTTACACAAAGTAAAGCAAACAGCTTACGTTTTTGCATCTGATCTCGCGTAACTCTGCAAAACGATGGTGCAAGAAAATACGACCGCACCGGGGAACAAGACGGTTTTTATTCTGTTTGTCGTCTTTACGTGAAGTAAGCGGCGAGAACACAGCATGAGCAGTCTA
Organism: Rhipicephalus annulatus; assembly: GCA_013436015.1. Taxonomy (NCBI): domain Eukaryota; kingdom Metazoa; phylum Arthropoda; class Arachnida; order Ixodida; family Ixodidae; genus Rhipicephalus; species Rhipicephalus annulatus. The sequence goes on from WOVY01002808.1 coordinate 123,572, forward strand.
CTGATGTCTATAGATGGCGCGATCACCGGCGCTCGTGACCGCGCCTCTTTGATCAAAGTTCGCAGTTGCTGGTCGAACGACGACGCTCGGGGCGACGTTATCGATTTGAGCTTCGTACGGCACACGACGGCGAAAAACCCGCCAAGGGTGTCGATACAGTTGATATCGCAAATAAACCAGGAAACAAGACCAACATGTGCCCCTTACAGGGCAGCCACTTACTCTGGCAGGAGTTTCCGACGGCCCGGTAACCAGGAATGCAGGCGCATCCGCCTGACGGGAGCGTCCAATTGCCATCGCCTTTGCAGAGCATGCGCGGTGGCGACCCGGCCACGCGGGCGTTAGCCACGCATTGGCCCTCGGCCGTCACGATTGCAGTCACCTCGCTGGCCGTCGGCGTCTCCGGGAAGTGCGCCAACGACGTAGTCACGTTAGGGCACACTATGTAGTATACCTGGACAGAACCCACGTAGGCGCGAGTTGCAGGTCAACAATACCAATGCAGCAAAATGCTTTTAACACGCGTTACGTACATAAATTACCCTCCTTGCAACGGAAAAGCAACTGTATCTCATTACTCAACATAATAGGCCCTTCTTATCACGGGCAAGCATGATTAAAGTACGGCAAAGTCGTCCCCAAACTAGACTGAGACGAAAAGGTAGTCTGAATCGCACATGACTATACAGCGGCGAAGCGGACGGCTGTGGAAGCTCGCGCCGTTCGTTGGCTACAACCTTCTATTCATGCTTGCATGACAGCCTCAGGTTCTATCATGCAGTTTCACTATGATTAGTATCACAACGGCGTCGATCTCCGCATATTCTGGCAAAAAACAGGCTCAAATAGATGGCTGGCCGCTCTAGACAAGCGTGATTCAGACTACACACCTCCTATGCGTACCTTTAATGTGAAAATGCGACGCCGCCTTTTTGGTGTCTACGCCGCCTGATCATAGTATCGAACATAAGAAAGACGTCATGAACCTACACCATGCCCCGACAGCGAAGAAAAAATACCAGCTAAAACCAAGTACACAGAAAAGATTGCTTCGTCTTATCATTGACGTATTACAGGGTATAGCAATTATATAATTATTGGAAGGAGGTACGCCTTGACTAAAGAACTAAAACTGAAAGCATAACACCGAGAAGAACGGTGAATTCGATTTAAAAAAAAAACTGTTTCGCTGCAACTGCGTTTATAATTTAGTTAAACGGCTTCGTGAGGGCAACGAAGTGGCTAAATTAGAGGGAGGGGAAAACCTGAAATCAGTCTAAAAAAGGCGGCCTAAATAAAACCACCGAAAGAAGTAGTAACAATAAAGACGCGTTTGCACTGCAATTAAAATATGGCTTCCACTGCTTGCCTCCGAACATCTAATTACGTTTACAGATTCAATTACCATTAATACGTCGTCCTCGACCCATGCTCAATCTCAGGGTCGATACAGTTTTCTTTCTCGCTGTTCTGTCAATTTTTATCTCATTAAAATTTAAAGCGCACCTGCAACGTTCTCTACATTAATCCAATGATTTAACCACTTCTTGCGAGAAAAAAAAAGTAGATAAACATAACCGAACGAATGCTTTTTTTTTTGCTTTTTCAGACAATCGATAATGACTACGACTTCCTGCCATGTTTCGTTGAATGTAGAGAACTGTTCAAACATGCGTAAGTTGGTGCATGCAGCAGTTGTACACTGTCGTTCTTTATGAAAGGGAACACGCGAACGCGTGGCCTGCGCTCTGCGACGACTGCCTACAGCACCATCAACCGACAGCAAAAAGAAACACGTTCGCTTTCGGCGCCATCTGTTGCCGAAAAAAATAATGACGAGTTATGGCCAGTAGAGAAGCGCTGCTTGATTGCACACTCTCACTGCTCACACCTGCAGTGCGTAGTCCACTGCCAACATATCAAACGTTGTTCGCGACCACGGCGCAAGCTGCAGTAATCGCCCAATATCACTCACCGCGCCAGCGATCAGGGAACGTAATCTAGCAGCGCTGGTCTGCCTGCCATAACTCGTTATCTTGCTTGGCCATAGATGACGCGAAAAGCGAACGTGCTTTCTTCACTTGTCGGTTGATGATGCTGTAGGCAGCCGCCGCAGAGCACAGGCCACGCGTTCGCGTGTTCCCTTTCGTAAAAAAAATGACAGTGTACAGTTAAAACAGCGACTCGGAGTCAATGCTGAAGCTCAATACACGTCCACGGTGCAAAGGCGCCCATGTACTTGAATTCTTATCGTAGCTTTGTCGCGCAAAAACCTCACAACTTCAAAGACAGCGTGCGTATCTGGGCATCTTGCCCCACACAATGTAGTAGAGTACGATGAATAATTCTGGCTTCATTCAGCTGCCACTTTTATTTGCACAGTACCAGCCAATGCCCCTTCTATAAAGATGCCTGCGACGTAAGTCGAAAAGCTGATTTCCAACCCTCCCGTGCTCCCTCCTACTGCACTCTAAGAAAAAAGGCATAGGAGCTACTATAACGGGTGTCAATTTCGAGAGCTCGCAGCCTTCAAGATCAAAACAACGTTTATTGCAGTCTCGGAGGCAGCGTCAGCCGTAGAAGTTGCGCCAGCGGTGTGGTGATGGCGTCACCATCGTTGCGATGCTACTGAAAGTCGTGTTGTCTGCCCAAGACGCTCGGATTTCTTTTCTGAGAGGAGGGGGGGGGGGGAATGACTGTTGGGAACTTCAGGCGGCGCATGGAGGATGGGAACATGTGTGTTTTGCTTATTGACAACGCTTGGACTCAAAGGGGGGGGGGGCAAAGGGGGACAAGCAGAAATTTTAGATGCCTCCAGCTTCCCCCCTCCCCCCCATGCCTACTGCTAGCACCGCCCCGACTCAGAGCACTCCCTGTGGCGACTACAGTGACCTACGAGGGACCTTTCAACCCCACGGGAAGGCGAGCCTCACGTTGCAGGCATCTTCCTAGAGGAGCCGTTGTAACAGCTCAGATCAACCCCGACTAGTGTCGGCTGCGCGATGGCTAATACACCTCACCAGCCAGCCAACGACGCCGCGACGTCGACTCACCTTGACGGCGATGAGTGACAGGCACGCGCCCTGATCGCGGAAGGCGAAGTAGACGCCCTTCTTGGTGACCGGCACCGATCGAACCTCGGTGTTGATGATGACCTCGGCGTTGGACGTGAAGCGGCCTTCGTCGGCCGCGATCCTGTCCACGGGCTTGTACGACTCCGGCTCCCAGGGAGGCGGTTCGCGCGTGGCGGCGTCGAACTCGTAGTAGAGCAGCGAGAAGGTCTCCTTGCACGAGAGCGCCATGCCCGGGAACAGGTTGCAGTCGCGCATGCTGAACTTCACCTCGACGTAGATGCGGTGCGCGGGACCCCGCTCGATGAACGGCGTCCACAGCCAGTTGTTGACGCTGTCGTAAGCCACGTCGCACACCACGTACGAACGCCAGTTGATGCCCTGCTCGAAGTTGGTGAAGCTCTCCTCCACCCACTGCGACGGGAAAAGTACATTTATAAAAGGGCAATCAGGGACGCGCTAGAGAGTCTTAAAACAAGATACACGCGTAAATAAACCAAGTGTAACGAAGCGCAAGCACACGTAGGTGGTCTACAACGCTTACGTGCCGGGTAAAAAAAAAAAGCGAGGAACGTTGGCGTATATTACGGCAGCTGAAAGTTGCAGAGCATCACACTCGAACAAACTTTGACTAAGCCGAATCACGCGCTAGTCATGTGCACGGTCGTGAACTATTCATGGAGAGCGGCAAAGCTGTTTTGAGACTGGCGGAAGTACCAGCCGAGTGATATCTCTGCGATAAAATAAGAAACGGAGGAGGATAGGCGAGAATTTTATTAAAAATTGTGCTCGTTGGGCATACTCTATACACACGTCGAGAAGGAATAACAGATATAATCGATTAAGACACCGTAAAAAGCGTGAGGTGTCCAGTGACCGTGCCTAATACGAGTGAGTGTCACAGCTTGATGAATTACAGTTAATGCGCCATTTTGGCATGACACGTAAACATTGTCAGCGCAAAAAGTGCCGTGCCTAGAAGCATGATAAGAGGAGGAGCGTTATCTACTGGTTCCGATGCCTTCGTTCCGAGTGAAAATTATGAAGAAGATAAGAAATCCCTAGTTGAATACCCTCACAGTCGCAGCGTTGACGTGATGAGGCGATATGGAGTTGACGTCGGAGGATAAAATGCAGTAAATGAAACACGCAGCAGCTACTCTTACGTAAAAGCGGATTCGGAAATGCATGAAACTGCCGAATATTTTGTTTTTACTGGGGTGAACGTTCACGGAGAAAAAAAAGAAAAGCGAAAACTTCGTCATAACGAGAAAAATTGCGCTGCGAAATTCTGGCATCCATGCAACGCAGTATTTTCGATTATACTCATCTGCTGCGCTTAGACGAAACTCCCCAAAGGCGGAAAAAAAAGTAAATAACGGCTAAAGGCCGTCATCTGTTTCAAAATTGGCTGCATACGTAAGGCTTCGGGACATAGCAGATAACGTCGAAGCCTCCACTGTCAGTGCAACAGGCATTGTCAGAATTCGCGAGCATTATTAGCATAAAAATATAAACCGTATTCAAAGAACGGCAATACAAGCGTAATAAAGCGCTTTTCGCACCAATATCTTTTTTTTATTTCTGTTTCATTTTTCTGTCCTCCCTCTTAGTGAGCATTGATGTTTCCTTTCTTTCTACATTACGAGGTCGCTTTTTTTTTCACCTTAACGGAGGCAGCAAGACACTTTCATAAAGAGTGTCTCAAGCAGAGACTATGCGAGGCGAGAGACGTGTCAAGAGCGGCCTCAAATGAAATCAGTGACAGCCGCGCCAAACGAAGCAAAACCGCCTTGTCGTCTAGGGAAGCAATGAGGGAGAGAGACACTAGAAAAAAATGGGAATGTACAGAAGAGGGAAAAAAAGATAGATGTACACGTTAAGCACCCGTCTCCTCCCAGCAGCAACAGTAGAAGCAGCAACGCAGGCGTTCGCAGATGCACAGAACTCGAATAAATTACCAAGAAACCAGCTAAAAACGAAATCAGACGAATCGAAGAGATAAATAAATGAACGAGTTGCGACACACTCGAGTATAGAGAGAGAGGCGCGCGCGCCCCCCACGCGAGAATTACCATAATTTCAATCCCCGTGCGCGCGTTCCTGGCGGAGACGACGAAGCAGTTTGGGGGTTGTTACAGCAGCGCCGCCGTGCCAGGCGAATTCAATAACACGTGCCCGGCGAAACGACGTGGAGAAAAGCATTCGCGTACAAGCCAAAGAAAGAAGGAAAGGAATAAGCTAAACGAAAAAAAAAAGGGGGGAAGTGACTGAAGAAACCGAACAAGACGACTTTAGCGAGAGTATCGAGTAAAACTGATGAGACAGTTTTCTAAAGCGCTGAGGGGGAACCGCGTATGAGAGGCGGTGCGCAGGGATGGGAAAGAGAGAGAGAGAGAGAATTAAAGGCTTATCGCGTTCGAGCAGGAAATGACGTCCTGTCTGCTGCTCCGTCGCTAAGAAAGATATTAGGAGTAAATTTTGCCAGCCACTCTTGTCTATACTGCACTGCCCCTAACGCCCCTAGCTGCCAGTATACGCGTGACGTTCTTTTGCCGCTTGACGTCAAGAGGAAATTCTGTAGTGAGCTGCCGGTTGTCACAGCTTAGAGGGCGGCAAAACGAACGTCAAGAACCTTTTTTTTTTTTTTGCTGCGCGCGTGTCTTTGTGAAGATTTAACTCGAACATGCAGTCCCAAAGAGGATAAGTTTCCGGGAGTGCTCATGAGCAGTACATGGGCTGTGAGTTCGATACTGGAGCACATTTTCCGGGAGCCTGCGGCAATCTTATAAAGAGAGAAAAATCGAAGCGCCCGCTAACGATGGGTTACGAGCTGAATCGAATTGTTATCGGGAGTTATAATTCATATCAGGGTCGGGCTGCGGGCCGGAGATATCTAAATACAGAGGCCGAGCTACATTCATTTTGGAAAATGCAGATTGTACAGGACGGCATTACCGTTTTGTTGGTTATTCCTCAGATACTTCGCCAAATGCCAGAGCCAAATGCTGACCTGTACTTTCGTACTTCTTTACGGCGACGCTTTTAGGGCTGATACTTTAAAGTGTAACCCTAAAAGAAGGAAAAAGACAAGATACAAGCCACTAGCAGCGCCGACCATTATTAGTTTAATACGACCCAGGTAGCCCGCACGAAAGCTTCGTTGTTTTTGAAAATATGGGGCTTCGTCAGCGAAGTTGCTCATCTATATCCATTTCCGTAGCTTTGTCACTTCCCGATTTCACGTTGATACGAACGGACGTGACTTCACAAAATTCAGGTCATACAGGTGGGCCTCCTTTCCTACTCGCGCCCCGTAGTAGAGATAGGAAGCCCCGCCGTCGCAATATGCAGTCGTATGTAAATAATATTCCCGAGTTAGGAGCAGAGACCACGGACAGGTTCGAAGTTCGACTGTTTACCAGAAACCCTACTAGTTTGATTTCGAACTGCAAAGCTCTCTACGAGAGCGTCTACAGATAAAAGCCAAACGACGGTTTCGCGCACACGCTCCTTGCTTCTCTCTTTCCCTCTTTCACATACACGCGCAGGTGAGGAAGGCGCCGAGAAGAAGAATGTCAGGGGGGATATGTTTTCACCGTACAGCGGTATACCGTGCAGTGCGCGGCAGGGACCCAATACGGTTCGGCCGCATTGACGTCAGCAGCGCCGCTACAGTGGGTCGAGGAACAGAGGGGGCGTAGAAACCTGGAGATCCGAGGGCGAAGCGTTCGTGAGGGGTCCAACGCTGGCTACACGAGGGACCAGCCGAACCACATTCGATCGACGGCGGCGGCAAGCGGTGGGAAGGAATGCCAGGCATGATGATGAAAAAGAGGTCCGAATGCGAGTGCAGTCGGGGCGGGGGTAGAATAAGGGGGGGGGGGGGGGGTGTGCACCGCTGAGGAAACGGCAGCCGGCGGGGCGCCGCGCCAACTGGAAGTCGTTCGTCGGGAAGCCGACGGGAAAGGGGGGGACAAAAGGCAGACGGGGCGGCGAGGCGGGTCAACCGGAAACGGAAATGGCCGGTCGCGTGGCGGAAACGGCTTCCGCGGCACAGAAGAAGGGAGGCCGACGGCAGGCAAGCTCCTGCTTGGGCTTCGCCGAGCGTTGCTAGCACCACCGTCGTCTCGCGGTCGGGATGGAAGGAAATATGAGAAGAGGAGGAGGAGGAGGAGGAGAGAGAGGCAGTCTGGCTTAGGCTCCTGCACACTCTCACACGCCGACTCGCAATCGTCGTCGCAGGGCGTGCGCCGGGGGTCTCGACTCGGTCGTATAAAGCTATCGGACGGCGAGATCGTTTGGAAAACGCGCAGCCTTCGCGCACCCTCCCCAAACTTCGCTCAGGTCCCCTTCGTCGCCGGTTACGCACTTTTCCCTTCGCCTTGCCCTTCGACGAATAACGTTTATGCACGCAGCGCTTATCGCGAGAATATAGTGCGCGTCCCTTTCTTCTTATCTTCGCTTTCTTGTGTCTTTATTTTCACTGTTTTCCTTTACTGCGTTCGGTTACCTCGCGTTAGCACGCGAAGTTCGCGAGCGTCGATTCGTTTCAATGGCTGGCGCAGATGGCAGCCGCAGATTACGCAGAGAGGGAAAGGAAGGACGGAGAATCAATGCAGCCTGGTCGAAATTCAGATCGAGACCTTTAACTGATAAGAAACAGACAGGCGGTGGCTGCTGCGAAATATGCGTTTGATTACGGAAATAAGGATCGCGTAACCGCGATTGCGGCTGTCTAAGGCAATACCGGAGAAAACGTGTCATTCGTAATATGAAACTGCGACGCGACTGCGGTGGTAACGACTGCATCGCTAACGTGCCATCGTCGCCGCAAAAGGACGACTTTGCAATGTGGCCAGGTATTCTGGAACTGCACAATGAAAAACTTCGCCTCAAATGAAGAAAAAAGCATTGCTAAGCGTAATATTTCGAGCATATATTCTGCACCAAACACCATTTATGCCTATGGAAGCTCGGTTCTTCATTATATTCGTGGCATACTTTTACGTAAATATCCTGGCGCCATTACAAAACACCGGGAGCAATACAGACCACCCCTTCCTCTCGTGAGTGAGTTCCCAGTGCACACAAAAAGCACCGAAGCGGAGGTCAGAGCAAGGAGTCTTGGCGGCGCAGTAAGGACGACTCCCAGGCTCCGCGGTCAAGACGGGGCCCGGCGGACACGACCAGATGAGTTCCAGGGCGGGAGGCAAGAAAACAAGATCGAAGAAAATGCAGAGGGGCACAAAGTGAGAGGCACCACAGAACGGGCGAACCAAAAGAGCCCAGGCAACGCCCCCCCTCCTCCCAGTCGCAGGGTAAGCTGAAAACAACAGCAAGCCACCCTTTCTCTCTATCTCCATCTGCCCGGTGTGGCCGAAAACGTCGCAGTTAGGCCACGAATCGGCACAAAGTGGCAAAATGAGGCCTCTTGGCGCTACAGAACGAAAAGAGACGACGCCAAGACGTAACAGCTCAGACCACAGGTCGAGGAGACAAGAAAGAAGAAGAGAGGACGCGCAGACTCGGAGGCAAATCATAAAGAAGAAGAAGAGAATCGAGACGAAGAGAATCTGCGGAACGCGACAGCGGGCGGAAGAAAGAACATCCGTGCAAAGAAGCAAGACATGCATAACGAGCATTTCCCTCGTGCTTGGGCACGACTAAACAAGCGGCTAACAAGATCCTCGCAGAGATTTAGTTTTTTTTCTTTCTTGTGCTAGCATACGGCAGAGACAGGTGCATTAAACTCTAAATTAGCTGTATAAGGCCCACTGATTCGTTTTTCTTGCGGCATAACATTTGCAAGTGGGCACGTCACGCATGTCGTTCCATTACTGAAGGCACGTTCGCTGCACGTAAAAAAGGGGCGAGGCCGGGAACGGACCCCACAGGTGCAGTGTATACACTGGTTAATGGCAGGACGGAGCGAAACGAAAGAACATCAGGGAAAGCAAACGTGTTATGTAAACGCTAGACCTGTTACGTGCCAGCGCTCGGCTTAACCACTGTTAATCATGTATACGTAAGCAGTAGCTATAACTCCCATTGTGTGCGGTCCCGCCATTACGGAACCGTCGCTACTATTCAGGGGGGGGGGGGGTCACTTACGGGAAACGCTAAAAAAACCGTAATTCACTGTAGCAGTTATTCAGGGGGGCTTAAACCGGATTTTCAGAGTCAAATGAAGAGTGTGACCAAAAGAATTAGAAAGAGGAACAAAAAGGTAGCGACGGCGGCACGCACACACAAAGCGACCGTAATAAAGCGAGATCAAAAGCACATAAGATAGAACTGAGAGAGAAAAAGGGAAATGATCGAAGAAATGAATGATAGAAGGGCAGGGAAAAAAAGTAGCGGAAGGAAACGGTTTCTGCGAACAAAATGGTCGGTATAAGGACAAACGAGCGCGAAATAAAAGCTTAGGACGGCTTGAAGCGGAGTGGACGCAGCAAAAAACACCAACTCCTGCCAAAGAAAAGCAGCCACACAAAAAAAATCAACTTTCACGCACTCGAAAAAAAAATCAAGAAAACACAAGAGAACCTAGTAAGGCACACGCGCAGAAAAAATGGTGCTCGACGCGAAAGCTATATGCTGCCCCATACAGAAGAGACCCATTCTTGCACACAGCAAGCTAAATCGAAGCCAGAAATAAGGCGAAGCGAGGGCAAGACAACACGTAAGACAAGCGGCGCGGACTCGCGAGACGAATACAACAACCAAGAGAGAAACAGAAAGCCTCAAAACGAAGCGGCGGGGAAAGAGGCGTCTCGAAACGGTTTGCGAGACCGCAATCGGAGAAACGATGATGACCGCGTCGAAACGAGACACCAGGTCGAGATGGCAGCGACCCGCCCTCCTATAGTATCTCTTCCGTCTACCTGAGCCCTCTGCCGCGCAGGAAGCAGAGAACGATGGACGACGCGCGGAGTAATAACGCCGAAAGGGCGTTTCCAGGCCCGGAGACGCGTATATATACGCTAGGCGCCATTTCACTGTCGCGTATCCTATATATATATGTATGTACGAATGTCTTTTTTTTTTTTCCTTCATCCATTTGTGCATTTTGTTTTCTTTCCAGAGCAAATCGACCCCGTTTGTTTTGCTCTACGCACACGCGCGGCTTGAAGTAGCGCGAAATAAGTCCGGAAGGAGGTATTGGCATCTTACCGTATAGCTTCATTAAGTCCTAATCCTACGCTGCCACAGCATCCGAAAAAGGCGCGTCTAAGCAAACGGTATAGACGTATCTTTCGGTGCGTTTTATGCGAAAGGCATAGTTCTCCTGCTCAGAAATTCAAAGAATCGAAATAAACTGGTTTGTAACAGGTACGCTAGAAAGAATCGCGTTCAGGAATGTTTCGGGTACACAAAGCGATAAATTTAGAGATGCTAGACCGCGAAAATTCCCTCAGAATCCGAGGATGTCTGTTTCATATTATGAGAGAGCGCCAATTTCCTAAACTTCAAAAATACACACGGTGAAGCACGCTTCCAGACGCAGCAAACTTCTTGAAAGTGAAAAAATGAGATACACAAAACGGTGTTCGAAAGCAGCAGTACCGAAAAAAAAATCCGAAATAGCGAATTTGCAGAACTTTCTTGTATGTCCATGACAGACTGAAGCCCGATTAGGCACTGCACAGCCCACGCTATTTAAATAGATAGGTACGACGTGCACGAGATTTCACAGCCACGACAAAGTACAATCTTCAGGCTAGGGAAAAAGAATTAGCCGAGATGTGGACGAAACTAGTTTACATGCGGCGCAGAAAACTGCAGCACGATTCCAGGGTGGCTTCTCCCCCATGACACAAGAAAGAAAAAATCGGATGCAGGAAGGGAAACACCGGCGCAGCGAACGAGAACCACTGCGGAGCCAGAGATGGGGGAGAAGATGGAATACCTAGGCATGACCGGAAGCCACGATATATGCTAATCTCCGCCAGCCCCGAGACGGGCCACCCTGTATAACGACCATCGCGAGGCACCCCTCCCCTTTCCTCGATGCGCCACCGTATACACCGTATAGATATAAATCGCACGCAAAAAGCAGAAGCCCATCGAGCCGCGCCGGAATCCAGCTGGCTTACCGAGGAAGTCGGGATCAAACGCCGGATCCCCTGGGCGACTAAAACCCGTGGACAACTCGCGTGTGCATCCTCGATCTGGCGAATTTCCCGTCCCCTGTCCCGACCCCTCCTCCTCCTTTCGTCGCACCCCGAGCTACGACGAACGCCATGCACGGATACCAGGCGCTTGCCTGACCGCCCGCCCGCGCTATAAAACCGGCATTTTTATGACCGTCACGGGCCTGTTAATGGCCGCCGATAAGCTCGAATTACGTGATTTGTCGCTATCGCAACGCACGCGCGACCGAGCGCACACCCTGGGTTCGGGAAAATTCAAAACGGCCGTTCCGGCATGACGCCTTTGCTGCTGCGACGCGCTGCTCGTAGTAGCCGCAGGAAAGCCATCTCGTCAGGGCACACCCCTCCAACGTCACGTTGCCATTCATCTCCGTTCAATGTCGTACGTAGACCACAGTGGCACGTGCGGACGGTGGGCGCTCGCCGTTAAGGGTCCCCTTCATTGAGTCATCGGGCAAGGAGGACTATGACGCCGGTACAGCGAGGTGTCAGGGGTGCGGGGTACGACCACGTAGTAACTCGTTTTCCGGTGCGCAGAACCGTCTTATTACGGCGCGATGCGACTGCAGCGAGAACCCACCTAGCCTAGCGAGTTGTAGCCTGAATTATGTCAAAATGCGTTTCACGCATTTGGACATAATTGCATACTGCAGCATCTAAAGCATACTGCCATAAAGCATAACATAAACATACAAACGGACATAAAGCATACTGCAGCATCTAATGCAGTATGCTGCGAAATCACTACGGCCTCTAAAAGCCGGCTGAAATGAGGATAACACGTTAAAATACTATCTCACATCTTGAAAGATCATTTTTTTTTTATTCGGCAAAACACTGCCGTCGAAGACCCGACATTTCGTGTTACACAAAGCGCGCGATTATAGCTGCGGGGCAGAGCGCAGACACCGCAGGCGATGCAGACTACCGCAATTGGCTTGACAGTTCTTGGCGCGTTACCACAATAAGTATACGCTCTCGGTACAAAAATGCCAAGCACTTATAGGACACAATGGAAACATGCCTTGAGCTTAGACGAGTTTCCTTTAGGCAATGTTGCCACTTCTTGGCCGAACGAGAAGAGTACACACGGTGAAAGCGGCGTCGGCAGTTGTACCCAACCTCAATCCTTCAACGAACGCATGTACGCATAAGGATCGAGATCGGGTCAGTAAAGTTTTTTTCAAGAAATGAGGCAGCAGTGGATCTGATAGGCATCTGGGCGAGGTACTGCAACTGAGTTCCCAAGCCTTTAGCGGACCTTAACAATGGCGGCATGTTCGCAGCGTTTGAATTAACAAAAGAAAGAGCGCAACACTGTACACGTTTGTCTAGACAATGTCGAGTTTACAATAACAAAGCCGCGAGACCCGAAGTAAAAAAAAAAGAAAAACGAGGCAAAACTATAGCGACAAAGAAGAGCACGCTGCTTTCGACGGTTGCCGCAACTCGTCAAGTGCGCGCACTTCGCCTCTTGCGTTCCTCGTCTTGCGTACACACAAGACGCTGCGGACCGAGGGGGAATTCGGAGAAGAAAGAACAAAGCAAACAAGGAGCCCGCCGGTCTCACTCTGAAGAAGGAGCGGCCGCGACTCTTTTAGCGCGCGCTTGCGCGTCCACCGCTCTTGGGTAAACGCGCCAATGCCGCAACGAGGTACGGTTGCGAAAACACGGCGCTCCGCTGGAAGCGCGTCTGGTAAATAAGAACGCCGAAGCAAAAAAAAAAAAACAAAAAAAACAAAGTCGAGCAAGACGTCGCCGCCACGGAGCGCGAACTTGAATGCGCTGTCGCGAAGGCGGCAAAAGAGAACCAACTAAAAAAATGAATGGCGCGTTAACGCACGCGCGCGCGATTAAACTTGTTCGCGAGTCTCGTGTGTGTGCGCGTTAATTCGCACTTCGCGCGATTGCGCCGTGAATTAACGCTATCTCGCGGAGGAGACTGGTTTAATTCGGCGTTTTCTGGTGCGCTGTTTGTTTGTTTGTTTTTTTATTTTTCTTGTCTGCCGTTCAACAGACAAGACGGTTGATTTCAACCCGTATTTTACTATACTAATTACTTCCGCCTTCGTAAATGCGCCTATACTGGTTGTCAAATGCGCATCGCCATAACTAGCAACGCTTGGACCACCAACTTTCTTTTTTTTTTCTTTATTCTTACTTCACCACGGCGCGACGTCGATGCCAGCGTGATCTTTTTCTTTTTTTTTAGGTCAGTAGCTTCAGTGCGCGTGAAGTTTTATTTGTGCTGGCTTTCCCAACAGAGTTCTACATCTTTCAGGTAACAAAACACAACGTTAACCAAAACGTCAACGATGTGCGCCAAAAACTATAAAACGTGCATTTCTAGAACTCACTTGGCTGCAGAAAAAGAGAGAGAGAGAGACACAAGATAGTCGTGTCTGCTTTAACGTAGCTAACGTAGCTCGAAAAGGGGCATATACTAACAAAAATAAAAACAGGAAGGGCGCAGAGAAAGACGGACGAGATAGTAATCGTTATTTACATCAGCAAACAACACAGGGAAAAGTGCGGGACGAGTTCACGGGCAGCAGCACGAATGCCCGGCTGCGCTGTGGAAGCTCGATAACCAAACAGACCCCGTACAAGGCTGACTACAACGCGAAAAACAAAGAGGAGGAGGGGAAGAGGCACGATCACTAAAAAAGAAAAAGAAACGAGAAAGGCAAGGACGCACGCTCGGCTAACGACGGCGGCAAAACACCCCTAATTTGGACGAATTAAAATTTGCATCACAGAGGAGCGCCGCCGACGGCACCAGATGTCCGCTTCGGTTCGCTCGGCTTGCCGCCTTGATTGGAGGGAGAAAGAAGAGACGGGGAGAGGGAGAGACGCGGAAAAGGTAGGGAGAGAGTGAAAGGAAAGTGGGGGAAGGGGGGAATGTAGCCCAAGCGCGGCCGCGTCACTTATTTAGCCACGCAATTTGGCTGTCCGCAGCTGAACACTGTTACGTTGGCCGCGGTGTTGGCTTTCCAGAGTCGACACGCAGGCCTTGTTCAACCGAGCTCCGCACACCCGCTGCGACGACTTGGTCGCAGCTCGGTCGACTCGAACGAAGACCGCGAGGCGAGCTTCGTGAACTCTCGGCCAAACACAAAAGCTCCTCCGTGTATAGAGTTTAGCCTGGGTAAATGAAACTAACGAGTGCCGCTGTGGCGCTAGTGAATGTATACGTTCTACGCGCGTGCATGACAAAAGAACCGTGCGTCCGGGTGAAAAAATAAATAAAAGTGCCGCCGCTAAGCCTTCTTTTCAGCTCGTTGTCTCGGCGTCTTCGCATTCCGTCGCGCGCCGTGCCCGCTGGTTGGTTCGCCGTCATTCCTGTATCTGGTTTCCCAGAGGGTCCCTAAATGCGATTCGGTTCCCACATCCAGGTCCGCCCGTAGTAGACAGCCGACGCTTTTCCGCTTGCTCTGCAGTCGTTATCTCGAGAAAGACGGATGACGGTTCAAGCTCGACTCTTTAAATGGCGATGAGCAGCGAAGCCAGAACGCTTTGTTTTAGACCCCAGCATTTGTCCACGCAGGAAGGACAACGCTACAATGCTAAGCGGCAATGTACACAAAGCCGCGAGGCGAACCAGACCTTGCGAACAGAGCTCGGCGACCGTTCCCCTTCTCACGGTTAAAGAACTGTTTCTGGCTGTGCGCCTGTATTAAGACACTGCTTATGCCTATAGGTACGAAGGTGCGCGTCAGCGCACGATTACTGCACCACAGGTCTCACACGCCTTACTCAATTATTGTTCCTCGCCAAAATCTACTGATGGTAATGAAGCACATTACTTGATGGTAATGTGCTTCATTACCATCAAGTAACTCCTTCACGGTGCGCAATAATTACGAGAAGAAAAAAAATGCAGCGCTATTTCATCGGCCGTAGAATAAGACCACGGTTTACACGACATGGGTATGCTCGTGGTTTCTGTCCACAACCGTCTATTTAAGAGTGTTTGTCCGGTACAGAGTGGTTCACCAATTCGTCTCCTCGCCCAGATCGAGATTTTTCCAATGCCGCATGCTGAATGTGGCCGCATTCTTCATAACGCAACAAACACAAGTAGAAACTCACCCCAGGTGTTCTCGCTTGAGGCCCGTAAGGATACCGCGTCCAGTTCAGGATACTCTCTGTCGTTGTGTCGAGGAGGACGACTGCGAGAAGAAGAAGAAAAAAACGGCCGTGTTACGACGACATTCACGCGTGAAACTATCTAAAACGTAGTCGCACAAACATGCCACGACCATGGTAACAACGAAAATTTCAATATGGCCAGCAAAAGGTCGAAGTCATCACTGCGAGGAGCAGCGACACCCAAGCGTATACAAAGAAAAAGGAAGAAAATCAACAAAACAACAACAACAACAACAACAACAAAAAAGAACAATCTTTAACCTATACCACGAAGTTCAGAAAAACTAGTGTCAAACCGACGTATTTACGGTGTGTGTAGGCTTCAATAAAAGCACGACGTTCATCGCGTTCAAAGCGACGCAGAAACATTCAGATCAAACAGCTTGAAAAGACCCTAAACCACCTCTGAAAATACAAAGAAAAATCACGTAATTCTCTACCCGGCGTTTCCAGTCCTTGCGGCACAGTTCGCGACGTCCAGCTGTTTTGTTCACGCGGAGGCAGAATGAAATAAGCACTCGACTGGTCGATACACGATTTTATATTTGTTACGATTGGTCGTTTACCCTGCTTTGCCGTGCAGTCGCATGACCGGTCTTTCTAGTCTCGCATAACTATCGTATACGCGACAAGATGATTTCAAATCGTTTTCTGCGTTTGCAACTGCGCAAGCGCAAGTGGCAACGTGTATACGGAAAGCGCCAAATCCTGACTGGTCCAACAATCAGTGCTGACATTTCACGTGTTTTCTGAAAAAATAAGTGGCGAGGTGAACATATTCCCCGTGGGAAACGTATACCAAAAAGATACTGGTGTCTCGCTTCTGAACTAGGCGTGGTTTAGGGTCCTTTTAAGCAGAAACAAAAAGAAGGTACCATCTATAAGCGCTGCGGATGACACAGTTAACGTTAGTTCCAACTGTACTACATCAAACGCGTTCAATACGTTCACAACACCCATGCAAAATCAAAGTATAGCCACTCGATCAATTTTCACGGAACAATTGCCGTTTCTAACGCGACGTTCGCCATGAGGGGGGCTGGAAATCTATTTCCGTATGACTTCCAGGTCAATGAGTTCTCGTAAACGGCAGTGAGAGTACACAATACAGACTATACCAATCGGTTTCGATCGATCGCCCATCGTTCGCACAAGCAGCGGACTTCAAACAAAAGCAAACCGCGAGAGTTCCATAATCTCAGAAGTGTGGCAGCTTGGGCTATAGTTGGTGTCTTTCGTGTCCTTCTTGTCTCTGTGTCGTCGTTCTGTTCTCGCGCTATAACTATCCATAGTGTCGCCGTTCTTTTCGCGTACAAGCCGAGAAAAAAAAAAAAAGAAGTCACGAGCGGCGAAAAAAGGAGACTTCTTCGTCGCCAAACACGGCACCGAAGCTAATCTTCCGAAGCTCGTGTATGAAAGCGAGAAAAGAAAGCGATCCTACTTAAATTAGAAACGGAGGGAGGTCATCACGGAGGAAAAACCCGGACACACCCGGCTCACGGCGCCATATATCCGGGTAGAAACCGAAGAACCAATTTGAAAATATATAATATATAGACGAGGGGAGCGCACGGTGTAAGCCGAGTTATGAGGAGTACATGTGCCCTGCCCGGCTTGGCGAGACACCGCATACGACGCTCAAACGCCATCTCCGTGGGTGGCTCGTGGGTGGGTAGAAAAAAAAAGAGGGCGGGGGTGGGGGGCAACACGACACGCTCTCACAGCGGGCGCTGTCACCACTGCGCGCCGGTCCAGTTTATCAAGAAACTTCATATAGGCGTGATCGGGTGGTAAGCAGTTCGCACGTGCACAGCAAAAGAAAAAAAAAGGAGGTGAAGTGAAAGCGAGAGTGTATGGGGGGGGGGGCAAGAGAGGCGCGAGCGAGCCTCATCATTTGCATATTTTCCTCGTTTGAGGAAGAGAGAGTGCGTTTCTCGTTCGCTGCCGTCCCCTACCCGCGATTTCGAGACCGCCCCCCCCCCCCCCTCAAAAAAAAAAAAACCGTTCCTATATACGCGATATCCTTTCGGCGCGCTTCCACTGTACTCAGTACGTTGCACGCTTATCAATGCGACCACCGGAGTTAATCGTAATCACGCCTCGGAAACAGAAGAAATATAAATAGAGATCAAGTAGACGGACAGCAGAATGAGCGCGGTGCGGTGGGGGGGGAGGGGGGGGAGTAAGCAGAATTTGAGACGGGGAAAACACAGCTAGGAATAATATTTCGGGAGCACACAGCGAGACCCAGCGGCAGCATGTCTCGCTCGCCGTGTGCGGGGTCCAC
Source organism: Rhipicephalus annulatus (assembly GCA_013436015.1). Taxonomy (NCBI): domain Eukaryota; kingdom Metazoa; phylum Arthropoda; class Arachnida; order Ixodida; family Ixodidae; genus Rhipicephalus; species Rhipicephalus annulatus. The sequence continues at coordinate 141,238 of WOVY01002808.1, forward strand.
GGCTTGGGCCAGGGAAGCCGCGGCTCGGTTGAAACCCGCGCCAAATGAATGAACCTTCACACTCCCGACCGAGCGAAGGGCGAGCCGGAAACGTAATGCCCACCCGTTCTGCGTAGCTAGATGGAGCTGGCCGTCGTGTCTCGTATCCTCGCGATCAGGGCTGCGTTTAATTGGCCCGCGCTCGCCCCATCTTATAGCGCGGCGTTGTGTAAGCGCCCTTCCGTTCCGCCCGTGGCGCTCGTTGCGATTACGACTGCTTTAGAACAGCAGAGTCGTATAATCGCTACGCCAGGCGGCACGGTTGCCATGGAAACGCATATAATGTCGAGCTTTCTACTTCCCCACAGGCAGCTTTCCGAGCTTCGCGGAAAACTTTTGCCCTATAACCTAAGTATAGTGCAGAAAATCGAGCCGATTCAGTCGCGCACGAGAAACGAAATCGTCTTGCCCGCCTTAAACTTGACGAATTTCCATTTATGCTACGTCGTGAGTGTTTTATTCGGCATGCCGAAAAAAAAAAAAGCATACACACTTTTTTTCCTATACGGTGCATGAGATCGCGCATAGAATAAGACGCCGTATTGCACATTTATCAATACGGCACCAACGATATTAACGTAATGCTTGGGCTTCATTTATGTGATAGTAGTCGTTCTGGTTAACAATACCCTGGAAGACCTGACACCTTCAGTAACCAGCTTTCTTCTTACCATTTCCAATGTTATAAGTCGATTTCATAAAATGAACGTTTGTATATGACGGCAATATACCGGCAAGAATACACGCCACTAGCTCTAACGCAAGATTCTTGTTGTTGTTGTTGTTGTTGTATGTATGTATGTATGTATGTATGTATGTATGTATGTATGTATGTATGTATGTATGTATGTATGTATGTATGTGAAAGGGATAACTCAGAATACCATTCGTTATTCTTTCTCAAATGTGTGGACGTAAGATTAGCATGTTCCAAATGACATCTTACCATATTTACACGGATTAATCCTTTCATCTGCCAGCGTGCGCAAGTGTGTTATCTCTTTAGACCACAGGAACTGCGGCGACAAGCGTTTTACAGTATGCTCCAGCACACTAAACGAGCAAAACGTTCGCGTCTGGTGCCGCAACTTTGTACACGATAGCAAAAAGCGACAAGGCTGATGGATGACGAAGTTCCGCTATCATACTTCTTTTTTTATTCACATACTTCAACGCTTCCTGCTACGCGCCAAACGGCCGTTAACGCCGAGATCGCTTAACGTCGCAGCGCAGAAAGAGAATGACGCCACCGGTGCGCAGACGCTACGACGTGATGTGCGTCTCCAAACAGGGGGATGCACAGTTTCTGCGTGTTAAACTTTTTTTTTTCTCTCAACAGCTTCCATGCGGTAATACACAAAAGAGAAGGCATTCGAACACATCCCCCCCTCCCTTACTTTAAGCGATTGTGCACGCAATAATAATAAAAAATGGATGACAAGAATCGAGTGATGAAAGTGGGCTTTAATAACTGAAGAAAATTGTATTGATTTTTTTTTTGTTGTTGGGGGGATAGGAGGGAGCATTAAATTATAGGCTGCAAGCACTACACAGCACAAGCCCGCCCATTAGAACAGAGGAGGGGGGGGGAGAAAGAAAGCAACTTCCAGCATGTGCAGAAAAAATTTCAACAAAAGTGAACAGTGAAGTCCAAGACTACAAAATATCGCCGCCTGCACTCGGGCGTCGCTGAGTCGCGATACATATTGTATGACAGTATCGAGAAAGTGCCCGGAATGACGGTCGTAAATTATGAAGGACGAAACCTCGATTAATGCGCGACCACGCGGCCAGAGGACGGAAGCAACGTAGCGGCCGGCCCCAGAGGCGTAAGCGGCTAGGGCTACCACCCCTGCTCTCTGCTGCTCTCCTACCGCCTTCCGTAGCGATTCTTCCTTCACCTCCTACTTCGCCACATCGCAAGCGCGTTCACAGGGAAGCCCACCGTGGCGACGCGAGACAGATCCCGCGGCGCCTCGGAGCTCTACGTGCCGAGACTTTCAGCTACGATATACGGAAGGCATTACGGGCGCCAGCTCAAACTGCGAAGATGTTCGCTGGGATTCCGTCGCGAGGAGACAGCAGCTCTGTGCACATGTTTCTCGCTTTCTACTCTACGCTGGTAACTAACTCCTTTATTATATTTAACTCTTTTTTTTTATGGAAGGCGAAGTTCTGAGTGCGGAAGCATTTGATCCATACAGCGAAGGATTGCTAAAACAGAGAAAGGTAAAGCACACGAAAGCACGGTTAACGGTACACAAAGGGGTGCCAGCAGTGTACCGCGCTTGTTTCCCACGCCGCAGTAACAGTGGTATCGACAGTGTCCCTGTGTCAATATGCTAGTGACGTGAAGTTAAATACGAAAGCCTCGTCACGCTGAGAAAGCAGCCGCTGCGCCCGGTTGAGTCAGATTCTTTGGTATACCGTAAGTGCTGACTAATGTTAATTTAGCCTGCTTTGACATCAAGTACGGTGTCTTAGTATTGATTTGATTGATTGATATGTGGGGTTTAACGTCCCGAAACCACCATATGATTATCAGAGACGCCGTAGTGGAGGGCTCCGGAAATTTCGACCACCTGGGGTTCTTTAGCGTGCACCCAAATCTGAGCACACGGGCCTACAACATTTCCGCCTCCATCGGAAATGCAGCCGCCGCAGCCGGGATTTGATTCCGCGACCTGCGGGTCAGCAGCTGACTACCTTAGCCACTAGACCACCCCGGCGGGGCGACGGCGTCTAGGACATAGGAAAAAAAAATTAAAGACGATGCGACAAACGAGCTATATATAGAAAGGCTGTTTATAAAAATATAGCGCATTTACAAAAAAATAAAAAACAATAGCCTTTTGTTTCGCTTTCTACACGAGACCAAAACCAAACGAGTAGGCGCAATTCGGTGAGTATATCAGTCAACGAATACCGTCGTGCAATGCTCAACGTATAGGCCGAGTAAGATCGACGAGGTGAGCAACCCGGCGTGAATGTTTCGGGCGAAGAAAAAAAAGAAAAAGAAGGGGGAAGACACAGAGAAAGGTAACACGAAGATCGGCGCCTATTACTGCGCATTATAAGTCTAAACCCTGCGCGCCTCCCACACATAGCGGCGCCACCCTTCGTATCTGGCGCTTCGCGATCCCGACCCTCATCGCGATGCAAGACGTGAGCGATCAGTGGTACGCGTAGAGCTGGGAGCCACGATGAAGCGTGCGCTGAAGGCAACAAAACGAACGCTGGGCCAAGTATAACGGCAGCCCAGAACAGAGATGTAGACAAAAGCAAAAGATCCCCAAAGGAAATGATATAGAGATAGGCGTGACGCTGCGGAGATGCTGCTTTAATGTGTCGGGCGTCACCTCGCCCGGACTCCCGGCCACCTATAAGTGATGCGGTTATGGAAAAATATCACCGTATGTATACATGCACATATATCTATCCGTACGGCGATGCAACGCCTCTGCGTTCCTCCTGGTACGCCCTCCTTGTTTCGCCTTTGATTTATATGCAGGCGTTTCCCACAAGATAAATCTTTTCGAAGTTCTCGCTCACCGCACTTTCTAGTTTCGAAGTGTATACACGCCGGCGTTGACCATTGCTTGTCCTGACCCTAGGCCATACGATCCATACTTGTTGCCCAGGCAAACAACATAGTATAGGGCACCAGGCAATGTATTGCTTATGTCAGCAGAAGGAACCTCAGAAGGAGCCGAAAATAGGGTACCTTGCTGGTTGTGGAAGGCAGTTGAAGCGAAACGTTGACAAAAAGTATATTGAAAAAATATGCTCAAAACGCGAAAATCACGCCGTGAAAATTGAAACGAAATGTCTCATTCGCCAGCTCGTAACTGGAATATTACGCACTTAGATGGAGGTGGACTAAGTACAACACGACACAAGCACTCGTGTCTTTTTGCTTACACTGTCCAAAGTGCACACTATTTCCCTTTTGTAACGTACCAACAAGCCCAAGTTGGACTTCTGGTGTTCCTTCGGCAGATGTCTGCTCGAGAAAGACGGAGCAGGAAGCAGCGCCAGTCGAACAAAAACTGTCACGCGCGAAAAGAGAACCGCTCGATTGCGTAGTACGATCGCTCGATCTCAAACAAAACCGTCTGTTTGCTGGACTGAAAGTGAAGTGAACAGGTAGGGCCACACGATGAGAAATCGAATGGCCGGCTCTTGCGTGCGATATTTTTAGACCACTCCAATGCCCACCGTGTCTATCTTCGTAGGTCATAACTGGTAAAAGGGGCAGCGATTGCTTAAGAAGCGCCACAAATATTAATAAAATCATAGCAGCATAAGCTCTATCGGCGTAGTGATGAATTAGAACGCGATACACGAAATTTCGTATACCGAAAAGTTATAGATAATATCAAGCCTTCCCTTGTAAAAAGAGTTAAGCAGTCCACGCTATTTGCGTGCTGCAATACACACAGTTTGAAACGGCAGCCAACTAACCAGTCACGTCCCTAAGACCTAATGAAAAAGTAAATAACAAGCTACACTTGAAACAACGCGCGTTGCCTCGAGATATGAAGGAAAGTAACCAGTAAATTCCGAACAAGCTTCCTGTATACCACGAGATATCACAAGCCTTGCGTGGGATAGTGAAAACGGGGTAGTTCTGCGTCGAACGATAAGCACACACGAGGCGTAAACTCTCATTCTGTTTGCCGTTCCCAGAGTTGCTTCACCTTGCCTATTCATTTTCTTCATTGACTGTAAGACCACGGAGAACGACATTGCGCATTGTATACCACAACGTGAACGGAAAATCGTTTGAAGTACGCACACACACACACACACACACACACACACACACACACACACACACACACACACACACCACTGCAGCACAAACCGCTTCAGCTAAAGGCAGCCATACATATAGAAAATCACGCGAGCCTAGTATCCGGCCAGGGGACAAAGACGATATGAAATGTAGACGATGAGGGTGAAGCTAAGGGTGAAACCAGAGAAACGACAGAGACAGAGAGGACGGGCCGAGCAGTCTCCATCTTGAGGGGCAGTGAAGAGAGGTGAAGGGAATCGCTTTAGGTGGGAAACAGACGCTAAGCACGAAGACGAAAGCAACGACAAAGGACGACACAAAGAAGCGGACGCGTGGAAAGCGGCACATATCGCGCCCCCGGCCGGCTCTAGACGGTCGGGCGCGCGCTCAAGGGAGCGAGAAACAAAAGGGAATGAATTTGGCATCCGCCGAAGAAATAAGTAGATGGATAAATAAAAAGAAAAAAAAGACAAAAGGAGCGGCAAGGTAAAGATGTGGGGCGTGGGAAGCCAAGGGGAATGGAGCTGAATTTCAGTGCTGGAGAGACAAAGCGACGATACTAAAGCAGAGAACAACGATGAGGGAGAGAGGGAAGCGAGCGAAACGCAAGAAGTTCTCCAAGATGGCCGTCGAGCATACGGAAGCGGAAAAGTAAGCAGTGGTGAAAGCACTGAAGGAAGCAAGTACGTAAAGTGCGAAAGAAAAGGGAACGAAAGAGATACCAAGAAAAATAAACAGGAAAAGAGCGATAAGCGGCGAGAAAGCGAAAGCGACGGAAGATGTTCCAAGTCCGGCGCGGAACGAAATACGAATGGTAATGGCGGCGATAGAAACTCGCGACTTCAATAAGAAAAAAAAAAGAATGAAATAGACGGCTTGAAAGGCGGTAAGAAATGTGCATGGCTAGAAAGATGAAACCACTGCGAGGGGAGGACACCAAGAAGCGATGGGACTACACAGTGGCTAGCTTTAAAGACAAAAGAATAAAGGATAGCCTTTTCGTATATATCCCGTTTATTCGGGGTGTCAGTTATCCCTCTACGCCCACCGCCTTTTTTTGCTCGTTCATTCTCCTGATTCGAGTAATCCAATTCTGCCGCTAGCACTTCTTCTTCTTCTTCTTCTTCTTCTTCTTCTTCTTCTTCTTCTTCTTCTTCTTCTTTCTTCTTCTTCTTCTTCTTCTTCTTCTTCTTCTTCTATATTTGGTATCTAGTACGCTCTTTGAGGCAAATTCGATATTGAGCGTGTCTTCTGCCAAATTGGTCAGTATTTCTCGAGGGAGCCCGTAGAAGTGAATCATGCATGCCTTTCTCCGGGAATGAATGTTTTATACCTAGCTTCGGTCGCTACCATCTTCGCGGAATACGAAAATGAGCGGCTCGCGTCGAACCGCTGCACTGCGGCGTAAGAAGCAGAGATGAAGGCAGTCGAAACGGCTTCATCACACACGTGCTATTGACCCTAGCCAGTGGCGTGCAAGTTGCCATCGCAAACGTTATCGACCAAGCCACTCTGCTGTGGCGTCTTCACGTATACCGCACTACGAGAATTATGCCCGCAGATGACCCGCGTTTCTTCGCGGCACAGATTCAACGAAGAGCGCAAAGAGGTTCGCCCATCGACGTCGAGTAGAATTGAAATTACGTTCTTAAATCGATATGCGATAAACCAAGCTCGCCATTGGCCTTTGAAATAGCTGGCGCTGAGACCCGTTTCGTCGGCGTTAGCGCTCGTCTTAGCCGCAACATCCCTGTTTTTCACCGTTAAGGGACGCCATGCACCTAAAACCCAAACACCTAATAGCACGCGTCAGATAGCCGGGTCATTGTCTCATCTAACTAGTTGTTGTTGTTGTTGTTGTTGCTTTTGCGTGATGGTAACAACAACAACAACAGCAACAACAACAACAACAACAACAACAAGTGCAGAGATAAAGGGCGAGGTAGTTAATTGCAGTATTTGCGTGCACGCGCATTTTACCGCAATATCGCTCGGAGAAGGTGGCTTTTCCACTCTAACAGTCATTGTGCGGAGAAGCGCGCTTACAAAAATGCGGATGGTTGGAAAAGGGCCTGAACGGGCCTAAAACTGCTTCAGGAATACTAAGGCGAACACGAGGCTTGTTAAAGCCAACTCGAAGCTCGTTAAGAACGAGCCAACATTAGATAACGAAAGTGAGTCATTCGGAGGTACGGAAATTGTGCGCGTGTATGTCTGGGTAGGTAAACTTAGAAAATGCTGTCATCTGAGGGAGTTTTGATTCCCCTACGTAATGGGACAAAAAAAGATTGCATTCGTTAATGCAAACTTTCAGCGATGTTGCAGCACGCGTGTCAATCTATCTAAACAGCTTCCGCAAGGCGCTTGCAGGTAAAGTGCGAGAAAACAAAGACAACCTCTGCTCGAAAACCGACTGAACCTGAACTTTTTTCTACAGAGCAGGTTGCAAGACAAGGAACAACTTTCTGACGCAAAATAAGGCAGCGGCAAGTTCAGAGAGACTTTAATTTCGGAATTGCCCAACAAAGAAGAATCTTTTGTAGAGCATCCCACCCTTCATTTATTGAATTTGTCTTCAGTCAAAATAAGCCAAACACGCACAATCGGAGAATAGCATCGACGGTGAAAAAGCTTTGAGGAGGGAGCATGTTTGCGTGTGTGTGTGGAGGGAGAGGGGGGGGGGGAGAGACAAAGCCCAGTGCAGCGAGCGGTCTACAAGTACAAGGCCGTCATGATGAATATTGCGCGACGCGCGGGCCTCACACAACGCCCATTAGTGCACGCGAAGGCGTGCACACAAAACGAGAAAACGCGAGCCCAGCTTGTTTCCTTAGACTCCGCCACCAGACGGCATCTGCGGTCAAGATAAGAAAGTCAAGATAAGGAAGTCTCTGACGGCAAACAGGGCAATCTGCACGGACGTCGACGAGCCTGCTTCGGAAATGCTAGCTAGGCGCGCGTACGCGAAATTCTGGCACGCGAATGGGGAGGGGGGGGGGGAGGGATGGGTGAGCTCGTCGACGGGAAAAAAGTCCATGCAACGAGCGTGCGTCGTTATGGTTCCAAAATTCGGAGAGAGCAAGGCACGTGGTGGGAAACCGCTTGCGCCTGGTTGCGGTATAGTTTTAATCGAGTTATTCCATCCCCGCTGTTAATTTTCCTCCCGCGAGTTTCGCGTATACGTCCCGCTGTGTATGGCAGGGTGAGAGGAAGGGGGGCGCCTCAAATGGCGGGTGCAAATATAGTAGAAACTTCGCCAGACACCCGAGTTTGTGGATGCCAGCGCGCGAGAATGATTGGGGACGAGAAATAAAGAGAGCGAGCGGAATTAGAGAGGATGGGGAAAGAAAAGAAGCAAAACGCGACGCGAGCGAGCGCGAAGATTGAAAACGACCAGGTTTGGAGAGGGATGGGAGCGCGTTATTAGCGGAATGGGGGTATCGTGTTCCGGGAAACCGCGCGCCTTCGGTGCCAGCGTGTGCTTACCGTTTGCGAAAGTGCGTGTCTGCTCGCGCGTCGGCTTGCAGGAGCATGCCCGCTTGTTTGTTGTTTGTCGTTCGTGCTGCTAGTCCGTCTTTTGCTTAGTGAACAGAAAACGGGCGTTTGTAAACGTGAATGCGCGTGCTTTCTGGGTTTCACGATTGCTCGTTGACGTGAATGCGCGTGCTTTACGATTGCTCGTTGCCGGAGCAGGCGTTACGAGCGTAAGACAGAGAAATAGAAGACGAAGGGAGGAGGGAAAGAAACAATCTGGGCGTGGCTGGCAAGCGCGAATGTGCAAGATTACACACAGAGCAGGACGCCGCAGAAGTACATGTACTGTGTAGTGCGTCACTGTTGGTTCGAAACAAAATATCGCGATGGGGGTTCATCCCCTTGGAGGCCGTGATGAAGGCACAGCCGAGAGTCACGCACGACGACAAAACACGAAACATTTCGGCACAAGAACCGTAAACAACAAAATCGCTCGCGTAAACGCCCTGTTTTGGTCTGAACGTCGCCCGTGCGTAGCTCTCGATAAGCAGCAACTGTTTGTAAGCTGCATGTGTGTGTGTGTGTGTGTGTGTGTGTGTGTGTGTGTGTGTGTGTGTGTGTGTGTGTGTGTGTGTGTGTGTGTGTGTGTGTACATGCGCACATTCGTTTGTTTGCATCGCGGTTACTCTGCTAGCTAGCGAAGGACGTCTAGACGCCTGAGAAGCGCCGTCGGCTTAATTTCCGGTCAATTCGGGATCGCAATGCCAACCGCTACGACGGCTGATATCCGCCTCGCACCTCTATAGGGCTTCGGTTCGCTCACTATAGGACTGATTAGGTGGGTCCGGTGAAGGGGTTGCTTGTGGAAGTTCTTAACGGTGAGGCGAGGAATCAATACGATGTGTTTCAACTGGCACTGTTAAAGCAAAACGAGCGATAGCCGAAGTTTGAGAAAATAAACATCCCACCAACCATCCATTCCCTTACCTTACCGTCGACGTATTTGCGTTAAGGTTTAATGGACTTGCACTTGATTGTGTCTTTACAAATTCTGACTTTGCTCCAATGATGCGCGTCCGTGCCATGAAAGAAGAAGCGGAGCGAGTGAACCTAGCTATGGGCGCTCTCACCGGCCACCACACAGTTTCGCGATACCACCGACAGGTGGCCCTAGTCGCCCACGCGCACGCATATCGAGATTTCTCTACCCTGCAGCGCTCGATGGCCCAACTCCGCAAACAGCGGCATCATTTGCTTACTACGATTTTGCACAGGCAGGCGGGAATGAACTTCTGTCACAAGCTAACGACTAGATGACATTGCAGTGAATTTTGCCGCAAGTGCTGCACGAGTGGAGAGGAAAAGAACGGTTCGGAAATGAAATATCGGGGCACTCCGTATCGGTGTTTAGCGACGCATATCCACCACGGCTCAGAAAATAAAAAGTAAAGGCCAGGTGCGCTGTTCAACCTTGCCCCTTTATCTTTATTTCCGTAATTCCGCGCCTTGATGAGAATATTGTAAACACCAGTCCGATAACACGATTCTTAGTGGCAACACCAGAGCTCTCGTTTCGCCTCTCTAAAGGTGAACAAAAGAAGTCTTAAGACAAGACTATAGGTAAAGACAACAGACAAGGCGCTGGTTTGTCGTCTTCCATCTCGCCTTGTCCAAACTGCCGTTTCGTTCCCTTTCGTAACGCACCTCCCCCCCCCCCCCCCCGTCCCCCGTCAAACACACTGCTCCACTTAGTAGTAAGACGGTAAGTTGGGCCAATTGGTTAGGATCTATCGTGAACTTACTTACAGCGCAACACCAGAAAAAAAGCAGGATAGGGAAAGAGCATCGTTTCTTTCTCTTGTGCTCTTTCCCTGTCCTATATTTTTTCTGGTGTTGCGCTGTAAGTAAGTTCACGATGGCTCCGCTTAGTATCTCGCTTTACAGCTGGAAGCTTACACTAATGAACAACTTGGGTTAGAAGCCGGGGAACGCAAGGGCTAGCTATAGAGCGCCAACAAGTAGTGGCAATAGATCGCGCAAAAATTGTACGGAAAACAGTAAGGCGAGACACCACGGGCCCCGTTCTCACGCCATCTCGCGTGGCAGTCGCGAGTCGCACGTAAATCATCACGCGCGTCAGCGAGGAAAGCCCCCGTCAACGACACTCGCACGACGAAACCAGCTGGCGCGGGTCAGAGCTAAACCGCGCGAGACGAAGAAACGAGGGGCGATATAAAGGCACGGGCCTTCATTTTCTCGCCGCTCAGAGACGTCGGCAACAGCAGACAGGGCTGAGGGAGATGAAAGGGGGGGGGGGGGGTCTCGCTTCTCGTGGCGGCCGACTGGGGCGCACCTAAATCAACCCGAGCCCACGCTCGAAGGGCGGTTACGAGGGGCAGCCAGTTCCTCGAGTCAAGAAGTATATGTGTATATATATACCGAGACTGCAGCAGAGTCGAAGATTCTTCGGGCAGTAAACCTGGCGGCAGCAGCGAAGAAAAAGGTCGAAGAAGAGACCGCAAACGGCCAGATATTAAGGGCACAGCGGCGGCCCCTTTTGCCGATTCCTCGCGAGTCGTTCGTTTAGTTCTCCCTCTGTAGATAATTTGCGTCACGCTGCAATAAACGTGCGCAATTAAAGCGTTTAAAGGAATTCTGCGGGCGAGGGAGAAATGAGGAAGGGGGGCCGTCGAGAAACGCCGAAGTAGCCAAGAAAGGAGAGAGGAGCAGTCGAGACGGGGAGATACAGGATGGTGGTGGCTGCTGTTATCTCGATGAAACAGGTTGTTAGCAGCGCAAACATTGGACCGGGCCTCCGAAGCAGTTCAAACGAGCCGCTCCTTCGCGGTTCGTGTCCCCCGGCAGCCGCCGGGTCGGCCTCCGATGGAAGGAAACAGCTGCGACAGCTGCTCCGGCGTCGAGCGAACAGAGCACGGGGGCACAAGGCGCGCCAGCAACTAAGGGGAGAGAAGAGACACAGCCGAAGGAACCAAGTGGTAGCCGAGAGAGCAAGCGAAGCGGCAACGGACTCCTTTTGTATTATTGTTGCGAGCTCTCTTGACCCACACAAAGATACGCCCACCGTGTCGTAATGACTCAGAGGAAGCAAGCTAACTCCATGTTTTCCGTCTGTAGTTTGGCTGCTGTCTGTATCAAGGCATGTGCGACCGTCAGTGTAAACGTTGGTTTCACTCGACCAACTCAGTCCGTTAGCGCGTCCTCTACAGGAGCTAATAATAATAATAATAATAATAATAATAATAATAATAATAATAATAATAATAATAATAATAATAATAATAATAATATGGATTTCTTACATGCCGAAATCACGATATGATATATGACTGTCAGGGCCCATATCAACAAAGAAGTCGCACGTCAGAGCTGCTCGCAAGAGAAAGCATCTGCACACCACGACACAGGAGATATCCTCACCGACCGGCAGTCAACGGGGAAGACTTGTGAATTAGGCCCCTCGTGTTTCTTTAACGTGCCGTGAGATCGTACAATGCACGAGCGTCTAGAATTTTGGCCTCCATTCAAATGCGACCACCGCGTTGGGGATCGAACCAGTGGTATTCGGACCAGCAGCCGAGCACCGAAACTACTTGAACACCGAAGCGGACAGCGTAACAGAAGTCAGGAGTGTGAGAACGCTGCCAGCTTTCGATTATCTCAATGCGAAACAGTGCCTTGCCAGTGCGACATGCCACGAGCATGACGAAGCCACGTAACCTTGGCCACGGAGGCAAAAGACGAGCAATAAACGAGCCAAACGAAGTTGAGGCAATCGCACCGTGCCACACTTGGCGTATATGCGCATGCGCTGTAAGACCACCGGACGCGCACAGCACCCTGAGAACGCCTCGATATTTACGGGGGCCGCTCGTTACTTTCCGTGTCCACCGAGTTGAGAAGCAGGGCATGGCGCACTAGTCAGGTTAGCAGTCCCGGCCAGACCAGAGCACGCATATTCCCCTCTCTCTCTCTCTTTCTCCTCTTCACGGCATGTGTCGCAAAATGTCGAGATTGGAGCGAGTAGAGACCGGAACGAAGAAGCCAAAGCGGCGATAAATTTTCTTCGATAGCCATCTCACGCGAGTTCCTCGCAGGCGCAGCGGGCAATTCCACCGCGGAACGAGAGGCAACGCAAATATACACGCGAAGACAAGTAAAAGAAAGGACAACGAGAAAACACGAAAGAAGCAACAACAACCAAAAAAATGGCGGGGGTTGATGCCGCGACGTGACTTACGTAGATTGGAAGCTATAAAAATATCCACCTGCTAGACGTCCTATAGGTTTCGCGTTGCGTTTTTTTTGTTTCTTACTGATTTCGCGATTCGTTTGCCCTTCCGTGGGGCGGTCGTAAAAGCGACGACTCCCGTCCGGGTGCTAGGCCTAACAGTGTCCCTTCTCGCGCAGAACAAACAGCCCTCGAACAATGGCAAAAGCCGCTCGCGCCAGTCACAACCGTGCACGCCTGCAGCCGCGGATATACACTGCGCGCGAAATCCGTTCATGCGGTCAGGCACGGCGGAGAGAAGTTGCCAGTGAGTCGGGTGAGCGAGAAACTACTGTAGTGCCACCACATACGATCCGCCATTGTCGTTTCGGGGGCCAGAAGCGGCCGCGACAATCCCATGCCACTTCGCCGCCGCTCGCTGCCGCGGCTAGAGAAATTGATAGCCCGGAGTCTCCGGTGTGAGATGGCAGAGAATGCGGAGCGCGGGAACGAGAAAGAAAGGCAAGAAAAAAAAACAACAAATACTACAGGAGGAAGGTCAAGGACAACTAGCTGCTCGGCACGGGCGACTCACGGACAACAGGTGCGCGTCGTGCCTGCTAGCGCCACCACGCGGCAGCCACCGATGTCGGGCATTCATGAAAGAACGCGAACGTAGTATCCCTAACGACCTGTCTAAAAAGCAACGACCGTCCGGCCACCGGTCAGACGGCGCGGACGCAGAGGGCTCTCTGTATACCTGACAGGTACGCTCACGTCGTACACATACGCGCCGAGGGGCGAGGCCACGCGAACATTAACGCGATCGCAACAAGATAAACAAAGAAGACGAAGCTTCGATGAAGAAAGGCAGAGATACCCTGGCTTCGCTGCAAACGTGGGGTGAAAGAGGGGGAGGTCAAGCTGAGCTTGGCGAGGCTACTTAGCGCAAAAGCTAATGTTTGCTTTTAGTCGCGCGCAGACCTGCAATTTCCGATGGAAAGTGGCGCGCACGAGTCTTTTTATACTGCCCAGCGTATGTGAATAACGCTAGGTCTACAGAAAAGAATGCGCGGTGGCCGAGCTGTTTAGGCCACCGGGAAGGGGAACGAACGTGGTGGTGGTGCTTCAGAACGTATACGCATATAATATCCGTCCGCCTAGCGACTCTCGTCGCTCCGCGAAACTGTGAACCCTTTCCGGATACAGCGATAGTGTTTTCACTCTGGGATCGCCCAAAGGAAGCAGTTATTTCTGCAGAGCGGCAACATTCGACCGTCGATAGCGAGCTGCATATCTCGCGAGAGGTCTGCAGAGAGACACAGTAGTTTAAATCCGCGATGAGCCAGGTGCCCACTTGGAACCGAGTACTATAGACGTGTGGCTGCTACCAGGCTTGACGAATGCATATATATATATAGCGGCTTCGCGTTAATATACACTGCACGCAAGTAGCAACGAAACGTAAGTTTTTTGGGTCAGTTTAACCAGATATCCATTATTACTTCAGCAGGAAAATCAAAGGGCACCGCATCGAAGGTCCGTATGACTATTAGCTCATAAAAACAGGCAAATTAGTCATATATATTCCTGCAAGACTATAGGCAGATATGAGGGAAAGAGAAGCGGATTTACAATGAATCAATTAAATAACGCCTGCATTCTTTCACGGAAACTTTAAATCAATTTTACATGAGCGCTAAGCGGATGACGATTTCTCGGGCAGTTAGTAACAATAACATTTATTCTTCGCAAAGGCTCGGCATGCCAGCAATACCAAATTGCAAAAGACGGCGACAAATGAAAACGCCACTGAACGCCTCGGCCGGATACATAACATTACGCGGAGCGTAACATCCTGCGCGTCCCAGGCATCGACAGAAAAGGATAGGTCAATTGTCAACTCCGGCGTTAGCCGAGAATGCGCGAATCCGCACAATCAGTTATACGGTTATAAAGGGGTGGAGCGTCACAGTGCTAACAAGGGAGCTCGGCCCTGAGCGTAAGATCTCTTCTCCCGGCATGGAAGCGACGACAGCGTTCAGCAACGCCCGCACCAAATCGCTAAGTAGCGCGTCGACCGAGCCTTCCAAGCCGCGCACACGGGGCCACACAAAAAAGGCGCGCCGCGAAACGCCCAGGGGCGACGATGCCTTCCCGACTCGACCCCACGACGCGCCACCACCGCACGCTGTAATTTGACGCCGTTATGATGCGGTCTTCCCAACGTCGGTCTCCGTTCCGAAGGCCTCTAGAGCCATCATGCGTCGTTTCCCATTGAGGACTTCTTCGTACGTGGGAGTGGCTCGTGAAACGCCAGGAAGAAGAAAGATGTGCGCTGCAAACTGAGGCCGCCTGGGAGCAGTGCCGAGCCCCAATACAGCGGGGCCATGCGGGCATGCCTATCAGGAAACAGTGCAAAACCGAACGAAGTAGCGAGAAAAAAAAAAAAAAAGAAGCGCAAGCCGCATCGACCGACCGTATTTCTTAGAATGTGTGTCGATTCAAACCTGCCCGCTTATACGATCGCCGCTCGAAACCTACAATCGATTGTAGTGCGTTTTCGCGATCCGCCCCATTCCATGCATACTTATAGCATACAGGCCAACGAAGGCTGGTTGGCCAATCAGCTTTTTCAATAAAAGAGTGCTCCCCTCTTACGACGGTGCACTGGGCTAGTTAGCGCGATTTACATATCCCCCTACCGGCCTAGGTCATAGGACAAAAACCGCATAGGGTCATAACGAATGAGTAATGGCCACTTGCCGCACAGACGGCCGAACAAGTTACTGCCCCATCTGCATTCATCGCCACCGTCTGGCGCCACTAAAGAGAGAGCTATAATTCGCGTAGCGCGCACGCCTTATGTCGCTGTAAAAGTCCATAATGGTTTTTCAGTGTACATGAGATGGCAGCGCTGAGTGCGACAATTTTTGTACCTGAAACACAGAAAAACAAACAAAAACTAACCACGGAAAATCGAGCCGCAACTACAAGCTAATAAAGCTGAAATAGAGTGTAGTCTCAATTGTAGCACTCAATTTTTAGGTGGTCAAACACAGAAGGGAAAAAGAAGAGTGTGTGTGTGTGTGTGTGTGTGTGTGTGTGTGTGTGTGTGTGTGTGTGTGTGTGTGTGTGTGTGTGTGTGCGAGAGAGAGAGAGAGAGAGGGGCGGCCCAGGGCGTTACGAAGGGGGTTAGTTATCAGGTTTTTTTTTCTTCGCTGCAAAACGTTCTAATAAAAAAGTACCTCCCCATCTGAGTTTGGCAATCTCGACAAGAT
Source organism: Rhipicephalus annulatus (assembly GCA_013436015.1). Classification (NCBI taxonomy): domain Eukaryota; kingdom Metazoa; phylum Arthropoda; class Arachnida; order Ixodida; family Ixodidae; genus Rhipicephalus; species Rhipicephalus annulatus. Next base: position 157,058 of record WOVY01002808.1, read on the forward strand.
AAGAAAACGAAAAGTACAATGGCACAGCAGTCTCCCTAGAAGTTAATTCCTGAGCTTAAGCCTCTTTGCGTAGGAAATACTCTGTTGCGCGATCTCGCCGCGCTGCCCAGCTCGCTTGCAGCTGGAAATAAGTCCTTTTCATCACCATTACTACAGCGCGGCGACAGAGAGAAGCAAGAACAAAACAGGAACAGGCGAACGAGAGGAGAAAGACAAAGGCAGAAAACGGGTGGGACGAGCTTGGGGGGGGGGGGGGGGACTGGTCAAATTCGCCCCGCGCAAAAAAAAAAACCTTCTCTCATCCTAAGTCGTGTAATGTTATGCTTTCTCTCTATTTTTCTTTCTTTCTCTGTGTAGCTTTGCCGTGTCTGGCAGTCGAGCTGAGCAACTCAGCAGCGGCTTCATCTTGTTGTGCGTTCCTCTTCATCTTCCTTCTTACGTCGTTTTTATTTCTGTTTCTCTTCCGTCTTCGGTCGGTGCCCAGCGCACCGGTCTTCATTATTTATTTCTTCTGACCTTCCTTCGTTCCAGGCTAACGCCTCTCCGCCGTCTCAGACGGCGTCGCCGAAATTCGCGCGTGCCTGCGCTCGGCTCGCACACGCGCTGGTTTCATTCTCCTTCCCAGCCAGGACCGAGAGTTAATCCATTTTCGAAAGCCCTTCATTACGTTTTCTCGGCCGCGAGTCTTCCCGTGCTGAGATGGCTGCGGCATAGAAAAGAAAAAAAAAGAAAAGAAACGAAAGCGTAACCCTTTCCCGAACGAGCACCCAAGGGTGCCCCGTTCCAGCTAATTGCGTGCAGTCGTGCGGGCGTTTTCGAGAGCGTCGAGGTAAGGCCGTTCCGTTCGGTAAAAATAGCTCCCCCTACAAATGGTTAGTTGTTGGGTATTCCTGCCATTTGCTATTACGGCGGACGAGATTCGGCGCCGCAATATTGGAGCACAGCCTTGATATTTTGTACCTTCAACGGCTAAATGCACAATGCTACGGCATACGCATAACGACTGGATTGGTAGGTCAGTGCATTCGACACATCATAGCCTTATTGATTCCGCTCGAGTAATACAAAAATAAGAAAACGCTCGTTGCAAAAATCCAAGGTGGAAGGGCTCATATGTCGTATGTAAAATCATAGCGTACCCATTGAAACAGCAGAGCGACAACCACAATTTCACGTTCGGACAAAAGAGCAGAAGCAAATTTTCATCAACAATAAAGCAGTAGTTGTATTTACTTCGTATATATGTATGGATTGCAGTTTCGGAACACTTACTGTTTCCTCAGATACCTTTTTTTTTTCGCTTTTTAGCTTTTAGTAGCGTACGCAGATGACTGGAACGATTCGCATATTCTCGAAGAAAGTGACATTCTTCCGCAGCACCCGTGTCGAAACGCAGCTGGCAGTGCGTTGTACTGATGGCAAAGTGATTACAGTACTCGGCTGCAGATTCGAAGGTCGCCGGTTCAATACAGGCCACGGCGATCGTATTTAATGGGACGCGTTACATGCTAGAGTCCCAAATAATGCGCGATGTAGTAACGCACGTCAAAGACCACCAGATGCTTAAAATTTTCCGGATCCCTATACGACGGCGTGCATGCCTCGTATTCGTATCGCACGTAAGAGCCTATAGACATTATTATTTCTTCTTTCCGTTATTTCCCTTTCTTACGAAATTCGCACCTCCGAAGCCCGATTTCTCGTCATATAACACCTCTTCGCTAATTCACGCCAGAACGAGAGCATGCGGATGCAGCTAATCACGGAAAACGAATAACACAAATACAATTATCAAGCAAATAGAAAAAAAAGTCCACCACAGAACATTGCCATGGATTCGACGCGAAAACAAAGAAAAAAATCGATCGGGAAATAAGAAAAATAAAAGGAATGAAGGAGCAAACTCCTAGTTACCACGCGAACGCAAAGGTATTGCTGGTGCAGCCAATCCTTTTCTTTGCGCAGTCGCAATAATTGCTCGTTTTAGAAGCTGTGAGCAGCACGAGGCTGGCCCAGCATTTTCCGAGAGTAAGCTTGTTTCACCTCCTCCTTCTTCTTCTTGCTTTCAGTTCGGCCAATACAACACTCGTTCGCGTGAGCTGCTCTTCACAAAAACACCCGGCGCGCGTGTATATTACGCCGACGCACGACAAACGACATTCGTTGAAAGAGTGAAAGTTCCAAGCGCACACACAAGCCAGTGGGCGCGAGCGCGAAAGTAGCAGAAAACGCGAGACGAGAACGTCAACGAAAACGTGAAAAATAAATCGGGAGTGGTGCAGCGAGAAGAGAAAGCGCAACCACTAAAACTCCGCACCAGGCGAGCGGCGAAGTGTGGTTAGAGTAGTATAAAAAACGCGCACGCACGCACATACATACACATACAAACACGCACAACCACATAGAGAGAGGGATAGAAAGAGGGGGACATGAAGAGAGCAATGAAACCCGTATACAGTAACAAAACGCAATGCCCGCTCAAGAGCACGCGAATGCGCACGTGCGAAAGTTACACCACCGAGGCACCGCGGAACAGACACGAGGGAAAACAAAGGTGCAGCAATTTCCGGAGGGCCAAGCAGGAAAGAAACTACGAATAAGTTAGTCAGAGAGAGAAAGTATGCTTTGCTTCAGCAAGCAAAGAGTTGAAACTGGCCGATGGAAAGACCGCAATATAGAGAGCGACGATAGAGAGAATCAGCTCGCGAAGCAAGGGGAAGAATAGTGGTGGGCGTCTAGAAAGGACAAGACAAACAGCGCGGCCCTAATAAGAGTGGTGCAAAAGAGTGCGAGAAAGACGCGAGCGAAAAGAAGCGCGGAGGTCGGGCGAATGCAAGGAGCTTTCGGGCCAGATAAAATAGCTTCCGAGACGAAGCGAGAGAGCAGCGCGCGCGCCCGTGGATAAATAGCCGAAGTAGCGAGAGCAGCTAAAGGCAGAGCGGCGATTACGAAGACAGAGAGAGAGAGAATCAAGCAGCATGGCGAGAGAAAGAAGATGAAGGAGCCAACAGTGCCGACATTCACCCAGGAAAGAAGAGGCTTGCAACGCAAAACAAAAAACAAACACCCAGATGCCGAAGACGTTGCGTATATTAGCGTACGTTGCTGCAGGCACCCGGAGGGAAAAGCAGGAAGCGCAGAATACGGCGATGCATAATGATTAAAAGAACAGAAGGGGGGGGGGGGGACGAGGCGAGTGGTGAGAGAAATAATAAAGAGCGCAGGAATGGAGGGAGCCAAGGAGGAGAGACAGGTCTTCGAACTTGGCCCGCGCGCCAGCGGTCGTGGCGCGGTGTCGGCGGCGCTGCCGCTTTTCAAGCGCCTCGTTAACGGCGACGACGCAAGGGGGCGGTGGCGGCAACCTCCTCACCCAACGCCCGAGCAAGGTGCACGACTATGCCACCCCAGGCCGAGCCAGCCACGCGGCCAGGCAACCGAACGATCGCAGAGGAAAATAAAGAAACGGGGGCCCTCACGCGAACGCGGATCACGATAAAAACAAGACGAAACGTAAGAAAGAAAGAAAGAAAGAAGAAAGAAAGAAAGAAAGAAAGAAAGAAAGAAAGAAAGAAAGAAAGAAAGAAAGAAAGAAAGAAAGAAAGAGATTCAGGGGATGGTCTCGCGTAGGTGGCAATTAAAGAACAAAGAAGCTATTAAGGAACGCAATTAAACGGTAGAGCTCCGGCATTCGCGGCCGGAGGTATCATGCTCGAGAAACGGCGGTTGTCCTGCATCTGCGAGGCAGGAGGTCGCCCGTTTATACGGTGTGGGAAAGACAGCATGCGTTGTCATGCCAGCACACCACCGTGAGCACGCACGAACGTTGTGCATAAACGTCAGAAGAGAGCCTTGCAGGCGAAGCATTTAGAAATGAAGGAAAGTGAGTTTGCAAGTATATAGGCGACGAAACTGTTAATGTGCATGACAATTTAAAATCAATACTGCTACAGCTTACAAGTGAGCCCAAGCAGTGCTACAAGAACAGGGCTTCGAAATTAAATGAACTATTTAAAAAAGAAACAGAGATTTCAAGACAAAACGAAAACAGGGCACAACACACAGCAACGGAGAAACCGAAACCATGCTAATACACAGTTTTAAACCCTACACCCGAGTTTCCGCTAGCTCGCAGTAACTCGTACGTACACACCCGTACGAACTTAAGAGGCGAGCAATGGTGCGCTTTCGAAGCGAACAAAACATTCGAGGGCTCTACAGGAACGATCGCAACAGCGAATAACGACAATGGTTTCGAGGGAGTATAGCCACGCCACAGGGTTTCGCCCAACTGAAAGCAGGAGGCGCGCCATACAAAGCAGGAAAGGGGGGGGGGGCGCTATTATATTCCGCCAAATAAATCGCTTATCCGTTTCTAACGACGAGACCCCGCCAAAGTCTCCTTAACCGCGGCCTCCATCTTGCTATACACAAGACGTCAGCAAAAAGAAATAATAACAAAGGAGTGCGGTTTCAGAGTGGAACGCTTGAAAGCAGACTGTCTGTTCAATGGAAAATGAGGGAAAAAATCGCACTAAAGTTTGTGTCGAGAACGTACGGGGTAGGGGGGGGGGGGCGAGCTTCGTGAGTGGAAGATCGTACCCACACAAACGTTACAAACACGAACTAAGCAAAAAAGTACGCGCACACACGCCTCATTGAGGAACAGCGAGCTGGTAATACACGTAAGGAAATCCGGGAAGAGACGGGGTGATTCGGGAAGCGACCGCTAACAAGCGCCGTGGTTTGCGCACGGAAAAGAGCCTGCGGCGACGCGCAAGCACATCGAACGCTTTCTCTCTTCGAGCCAAATGGAGCGTGTATATATACTGCCGGTACATCCAATGCACATACGACGAGCCACACCACTGCTGCTCTGCCTCCCCTTCAAGTCGTCTCCGGTGTCCTTGTCAGTTTCTTACGAGCGACGCACCCACCATCTCAAGCCACCATCCTCGCTTCTTTCACGTCCGTTCGACCCTAGAATAACAGGATCGACAAACAACGTACTTCGCCGGCATTCTGAGACAGGGTGTTCCTTTCCTTTTCTATCCCTCTGGACTGTGTACTGTATAAGCCGGGAGGGGCGTGCCATACTCCGAGCGAGTATCAGCCAAGACGTTCCATGCTAGGGCACGGAAAGTAGCGCGCGGGCTCGAGTGTCACCGACAACGAACACAGGGTACGCGTTACAACGTACGACACAAAAGCGAGAGAGAGAATGAGCAGGCGACGCTTCAGCGCAAACGTTTGTTGTTGTTCCACACCGTATTGAGCACGAGCGCGCGACGACAAGTTTAACCGAAGCGACAAGAGATGGTACAAGTATGGCAAGAGAGAAGAAAAGCTGAAAGGACGAAGGATGCGCTTCTTTTGTGACGGAGCCAGGTATACTTACTGCGGAAGCCGCAGAGAGCACAGCGCGTTGTCTGCACTCTTTTATTTATTTATTTATTTATTTATTTATTTATTTATTTATTTATTTAACTCGAAGCTCTGACAGATGGGCGACGCCGTGCTATTAGAGCCCTAGACGTCAAGCGAACGCGAACGTCGACAATGTTTTTTTTTTCCCCCTCTATATAGAACACAGTGAGTAACGCACATGTTTTTCAAAGATGGACTCCTAACATAGAAATGTCGCTTTCGTGGCGCGAGCAATTCATAAAGACCGGGTGAGGTGAAACTACGCACGAGTACTTCCTTGCCTGAAGACTATATACGAGAGACGTGACGTCATATAGCTGAGGTAGTGATTTCATACGGCATGGAAAATAAACAATGAATGAATTAGGAATCGGTAAGAAGAATGAGATGTCGGAGATGGCGCCGCTTGCAGTCGTTCCCGCGGACATTCGCCGCCGGAGAACAATGCCCTTCCTACCACGACAGTCGCCTGCGGCGTATAGCGGCGATTCTTTCACTCCGTTGTACGCGTTAATGATTCGCTTGTTGTACAGTTAAACCGGAACCACAACCGACATATATGGTCAAGCCTGTATACGCATTCGTTAGGGACTGTGTGAAGTAATTAGCTAATATGAGCACTCCGTCATAGTCTGCTGTTCGCGATTTAATGGTTCGCCAGCGCGACAATCCAAATGCAAAGTGCTTGTGAATGTTTTGTGTGTGTGTGTGTGTGTGTGGTTGGGTTGAAGTTCGCCGTGCGTAAGAAGAATGAGATGCCCGAATGGCGCCACTTGCAGTCATGCCGCTATATGGTACAACCACAGATATTCTTTTTTCGTATTTTCCGAAAGCCTCCTTTTCTCTGTGTCGCACATAGTATCACCTCCAAGCAATGCGGCCACTAGACAACACGCTGGATGGGCACATATAGCATTGGACCCACTACACGAGCACTTTCGAGGCACACAATGACCAGAGACAAACGAACGGTGATTTAGAGCAATGGAATCCATACAACGCTAACGTGGAACGCAAATAATACGCTATAAATGGAGTAGGTCAGGCTCGTTCCACTTTCCCAGTTCATGCCGGCTAATGCCCTCCCAAGCTCTTTTCGGGGCGAAATCGCCCCAAGGGCGGGCCGAAACAACAATTGAAACTCGCGCACATTGGCACGAGCCTTCCAGCTATGCGTGCGCACGGAAGAGCAGCAAAATGGAACGCGCCGAGACAGGACAGAACGTAGAGACGACAGTTGTGCTTCAGCCGGCCCGGGAGCACACAGCAGGAAGTTACTTGTAGGATGGCAGCACACAAGCCGCGAATAATGCGTTTGAAGCCATTGCGCGCAAAGCAAGAATAAGGGAGGTACAACGAAACACAATGAAAGATGAAAAAAAAACAAATAAATAGAATGACAAAGAAAACAAAAGGGCCATGGGAGAGAAAAATAAAATTTACATAAAGAAAAGCGGAGGAGGCGTTGCCTTCAAACGAGCGTTGAGAAGAGCCCTTGCCCGTTCCACCGTCATCGTCGGCACCGCAGCAAGCAGCTGTCCGGCATAGGCGCTCGGAGGGGCAGCGGCGACAGAAAACTGGAATAACCGTCTCGAGGAACGCTTACACCCGTAACGCTCGATCCTCTATTATTCGCTACCCCTCTCTGTCTCGGGGGGGCTTTCTTTTCTTCGCGTTCTCTCGGGTCGCCAGCAGCGTATCCTTTCGTTTTGAACCGCCTGCAACGCCCGTTTTGTACCGCGTCGCCGCTATCATTCCGCGCGCACGCAAGAACACTCGCGCTGAGGCCCAGCGCAGCTACCACTTTGGCTCAAAGGCGCGGTCCGTGCTCGTGGAAACGAGATGGTTTCCCTCCGGGGCCAAGCCGGGACAAAACGCATTTGAGAAGAACGGGGCCGAGCAGGACGGCCGGCCAGACCATATAGAGCACGGCCGAGTCGTTTCGGTCGTGTGCATCGCGGCGACAACAGCAGCCTTCTCCTCCTCCACCATTTCTTCGCCATAGAGCTGGTCGTCATCGTGCTTTTCTTTCTTTCTCTTTTTTTTTTTCGCGCACGAATGGTCCTGTGCACATCCTATATACACCACCGCGAACGTATACGGAAGAAGAACGTCGACCGCGAATGCGTTAGCGTGCGTGCCACCGCCTTTGCGCCCGAAAAGCCCGCAAAGAACCGAGCAGCGGTCGTGGAGGGCCCCTCCCATGCGACGAGACGAGAGCGTACTCGTGATTCACTCGATGTGTGTACGATGTATTGCGTCGCAGCATGTGCCCCGAGGATTCATTGTTTTCATCCTGTGCACTATCCGGGCTCGCAGCGGCTGTAGTTATTGTACTCCGTGTTGATGGTAGCTTCTCTTCCACCCGGTCTCTTTAGTCTGTCGACGTGGTATCTGGAATATTTCTCTTCTTTTCTTTTTCTTCTTTTTCTGTAAAGCATAGAATTAACGGCTGCCGGCCAAACTCGGCGAACAATTACCCAAGTGTAAGTTTAGGATGAGGGTCACAAACTACACAACAGCTATACAGTCATGTTTCTTGTTTATTGGTACTATTATGTATCCGTAAAGCAAAAAGTATCCGGCGCTATGTGCCATGACTATCGTACACAGCTGCCCGTAGAGAAAGCAAGGGGACCATAGCGTGAATTACCAGAAAAGAAAGTTTAGGAAGCCAACGGCATCAGCAGCACAGTCATTTCATTTTGTTCTACTCAATCCTTGACCAGTCCTAGTGAACGGATATAAATGTAATATGCATGCACAATGAAGTAGCAACAAAACAACGTCTGCAAGATTTTTTTTTCCGCTGTGGTGTAACCTTTAACTATACGCCTTTAGTGTGAGACAAGGCATATCGAGGGCCTCCATCGTAATATTAATGCGTATATCAATCGATCATGTGGTCTACACTAACAAATACGGACACATTTCAAAAGTCTGGGCTACATTACTGTACAACTCGCACTGGATGAAAATGCATCCATCCAGCGACCGCGGCAGTGCCCCATAACAACAGCTGCGCGGTTTCACGTTCATAACTGTTTCACCGTGTCATGCGCAAAGGACACTCAAAATGGACAATGAAAACAGGCGCTTAAAGGAAGAGCGATCATTAGGGTCGTCCGAGGAAAGGTAATGGTACCGTTAATACTACCACCGGCCCACTATAACGCACAACGAACTTCAACTAACAATAAGAGACATTCAGAAACACTTTGCATTTGAATTGTCGCGGCGGCGTCCCATTAAACCACAGCCAGCAGACCATGACGGGGCGCTTATATTAACTAATTACTTCAAACAGTACCTAACGAACACGTATACAGGCTTAACCATATACGTCGGTTGCGGTTCCTGTTAAACTACACCAGGCGAAGCAATAGCGCGTACAACGGAGTCAAAGAATCACCGCTGTATACGCCGCGCACGACTGTCGTGGTAGAGGGGGGCATTGTTCTCCGTCGGCGAATGTCCACGGGCATCGTTGCCGCAAACGCGTCATGGTCAGAGAGGGCGGGTCAGTTTCTCTCTTTTTTTCTTCTTCTCCTTCCTTCCCATTGCGAGACACATCGTTAGAATCCGCCCACTCGCGTGAGGCCCACGTCTCGTGGAAGGAAGCGGAAAAGAATAAAACCGCGCGTTGCGACTGACGGGTACATACGCAACCTACAGTCTTCTCAGGCATAAATAAGAAGACAAAAAATAAGCAGAAAGAGGGAGGGTGGGAAGCTGGAGTACAAGATGCGTGCCAGGAAGACAAAGGGACAAGAAAGGGGAACTTTCGTGGGGTACAATGAAAACAGGAACCAATCTTGTCGAGGAAGCGAGCGGGGGGGGGGGGGGTTCCAACAAAAGGGACTCTGGGAAATCGAACGCCCGCCCGTATACGGAAGCAATTGCTCACAACAACGCCGCCGTGGCACTTCGCCTCGTAACTGGTCGGTATACCATTGATGTGCCACGACGGTGCGGTATACGCATATGCTACAACGTAGGGTATATTACACACACGCGGATACCCGTTATGGAGGACGCGGCACGGTCACACGGGGAAGTCGAGAGGCCACGGCGTGAGACCGTCATTACGGTAGACGCGGAAAGAAAAATTGGAGGTGGCTTTTTGTGTTATTCGCTAAGAACTCGCTGAACCGAATCCGCCGGCAGTTTCGAAGGTGCGCGAGAATAGCATCGAACACGGCACCACGAGGAAGACCGGGTGTTGTTTTGCATTACGGGGATGTGATATTATATAGCCATAACTTGGTACTACGAGATTATCTGAAAAATTGCAAGTTTTACAGCAAACACAGCTCCGTTGCAAGATGTACTGTGGCACGTTGGGCAACTTGAAACCGAAGAAATGGAGTATTCTGATCATGTACGCCATGATTGGTTTCTTGAATTTGCATGCTAATGCCGCGACGCGTCGCTATAGAAAAACCATGACAGCTATGGCCAATGAATACAGGTAAACGTTTCGAATTGGCGTCAAGAAGCCGCGGAGTGCGCCAGCGACGTTCATTTAACGCTGGTGAACCAGTATATAGGCCTACATGCTGGGCATCGCGAAAGGCGGATCACTAACACAGCTTCATCGAAATACACTGAGATAAAAGTTTTCAGCGGTCACTGACTTCAAAGGACGCACACGCTTAACCGAATGTCTTAAGCACTTCCTGAAAGCCGAATGTGCGTCCTTGACGACTACGTGGCCTGCATCTGAATTTAATTAAAAAAAATAGACCACAGATATTACAACGCCACCGTCTGTCTGTGAGAGTGACATAATATCAGTTTTCTTCGTATAAGCAAACGTGATTCGCACGTGCGCACACAGACATCAGGGCGACAGTCACTGCCACTCACACCCGAGCACGTTCACGCCACGTTCGTCGTCACAAGAGTTAAAATACGTCTGCTGGAAGTCGAGGGGAATCACAAAGGAGCCAAAGAGGCCCCATATGCTCATTTTGGAGACTTTCCGGTGAGAAAACGAGAGAGAGAGAGAAAAAAAAAAGAAAGCCTATCCCTTCATGTGCACTGTTTTGACAAGGATTCCATGTACTGAACGGAAGGGATGGCGGTGACATGTTCGCCGTTCCAAGCCGCTGCCATCGCGCACGCCAAAAGGGGGAAAAAAAAAGTGAGACGACGAGGCGCTGAAGATGCGTCGTGCGATGTAGAACAAGGTAGGCCGGCAGAAGGTGCGAAAGAGAGAGAGAGAGAGAGAGAGGACATCGTTATATACGACGCAAAGCGCCAAAACCGCAGAAAATCGTCGCGCTTGTACAGTAGGGCACGGGGCCCACACGTTGGATGGCAGCTGGTCCGTGTCTCCTTTCTTTTTCCGAAGTTCTATGCAGTAGCCTGAGAAAGTTGAGTGCGTAAACAAAGGCCCGCAGTCACGCGCTGCCACTCTGTCTCGCCTTTCCTTTCCAAGACAAGATGTTAACGAATCCAGCTATGGTGCAGCTGTGTTCAGATGAAGCTGCTGCGCGTCTTTCGTTGGAGACGCACAGCACCTGCGTCTCGTCTTGAGCAGAACGAGATGTGTACGTGCATACACGTCCAACTTGTGCGACAAGGGTGCGAGGGTCCGCTGTTCAACGATACGGCACTCGAAGCTCCTCAATGCACCGCCATCACCCATGGTAACCAGGCGGAGGCTACTACGTATACCCTGAAAACAGTACCCCCTCCCCCAAATATTGCAGTGTTTATACTGTCTTAAGACAGTATAACACTGCAATAACACTGCATGCTCCACGCGTATACATAACACTTAATATAGTCGTCACTTCGCACGACTGACGCGACGACTTGTGCGAATATTTACGAAAAGACGATTGAGCGCAACTCCGAAGTGTTGTACTTCGTGGCAGATAAGCAATCGAATTCACTGAATATCAATTTCACTTAGAGAGAAGTGGCGTAAGCGGAGGAGTGGGCGGACGGCACATACGTTGCCGCGAGCACGTCTATAGCTAAATACGCTGAGCGTCACACAAACGATCGTTAGCGTCGAAAACTGACGCAACGCATGACTACACGATATGCTAATCAATGCCGTGTTAGCAGCACTTATCGCCGCATGCCGCCATTGAGACGACGAGTGGCCAAAAAAACAAAACGTGTATAGACTGAACCCGTCTTCCAGATACACTAATGTATGACGTCATTTTGTCTCTTCCCGAAGACAAACAGAAAGTACTGAGAAGCTTGAGTCATGCTTAGACTATCTTCGTGTGCGTACCAGGTTAACTCAAGTCCTGTAGGTTCCGACGTCATCCTTACGGTACTATACTAAAGGAGACATCTGCTTACCATTTCTTTATCCAGCGAGGCTAATATGCCACGTTCGTCTGCACACAAGGTTGCGCAATAGTTCGTATCATGTTTGTGCTATGCGTGAATGTGTAATTTCAGACGTCACTTTCACAACATGAAATACAGCACGTTAATGAATCGCTATTTAGTACAACTCTTCGCCTAATAAACAATTGTATCGGGCCAGTTGGTAAGGATCCATCTTGCTAAGCTTTCTGGCCCCGCCGCGGTGGTCTAGTGACTAAGGTACTAGGCTGCTGACCAGCAGGTCGCGGGTTCGAATCCCGGCTGCGGCGGCTGCGTTTCCGATGGAGGCGGAAATGTTGTAGGCCCGTGTGCTCAGATTTGGGTGCACGTTAAAGAACCCCAGGTGGTCGAAATTTCCGGAGCCCTCCACTACGGCGTCTCTCATAATCATATAGTGGCTTAGGGACGTTAAACCTCACATCAATCAATTGCTAAGCTTTCTTTCTTCCTTTTTTTTTCTCTCTCTCTTTTTTTACAGTTGAAATCGTCCCTATTACACTGGCTGTACTGCAAATCAGGTGCTCCTTTTCAGTATGATACACGCGTACCACATCATTTCCAAACTCTCACCACGCCATTGCGCTTCGTATCACCACTGCACGCAACTGTCCTCAAAGCAAGGGCCCACGCGCGCGGCTCCAGTTCCCTTCGCGCCTTTTACACACACGCTGCTCGACGACAAGGCTGCTGCCCTTCGCGCGGGACGAGCTCGCCTTCATTAGGAGAATGAGCGGCCGTTGTTCTATCCCTCGCGGCGGGGCCCCGAAACAAACGGCGGTGTCCGGGAGGTTGAAAGAAGAAAGCGCAACACCACAGCGCGACACCGTTGAGACCTTGCAGCTTATAGCGGCGTCGCCTCTTCTCCGGACCTCCCTGTCCTTCCTCATTTATTCCTCCTCTTCCTCCTCTTCTCCGGATGCCATGCGACGCGTCGGGGGCGTCGACGTCACAAGGCGCCCTTCGCCCGTCGCCACACACGCACACACAAAGCTCGCGAGAAAGGCCCTCCAAGCGCGGCCACCCGAGAAAGTATTCACATCACCCGGATACAGCGAATACGTGTATACGTGCGGGCATGCTCACAGTCGTGCCAGCGCCGCTTAGCGCTCGATTTTCTACCGGTGCGCTCTGTCCCGGTGGATTGTTTTTGTTGTCTGAGCAGGGCAGAACCATGTCGGTAGTTGGAAGGGACCTGAATCCGAGAAAGTATTCACATCACTCGAATACAAAAAATACTTCTTGTGTACACCGTACTAAAGGGCGTACAAGAAGTGCTTGGTGTGGTCGATTTACGGCCGGTATACGCATTATTCCGCGGTGGATTGTTCCGCTGTTGGAGCACTGCAGTGCTATGTAGGCCGTTTGGAATAGACCTCGGTCCACAAACAATGGCTCGTGAATGGGGAAAAAACAGATACGGCGCAAGTACACCCCGAGTCGGTCAGGATCGTTTAGGGGTGGAAGTGTTTCGTGGGAGTCCATCGTCACGGCGACACAACGCCCCTCCGCGACGTTCGACTACAACACACGAGTTCGAGGGTGTGGCCTCAGTGAGCACTGGCCGGTACGCCGTTGCCCGGACGATCGCCAAGGCCAACGCGTAGCGGGCATGCACGATTCCGAGCTACAGCGGTGTTGTTCCGGCGAAGCGAGCGACCGAATGCTTGTGACGACCGACCGAGGTAAGTGCGCACGCGCTGTCCGAAGACGACGCAACGAGAATCGACGATCAGATGCGAGTGCTTTCCGTTTCAAGTAACGTGAGGTGTCGAACCCAATCACTTACTCGATGTTGCGGACTCTCGATTCCAAGAGCAATGCGTGTAGCCTATACAGATAGAAAAGCAAAGGGACCACTCCTGCTAAACGCTGAATAGTGACAACTTCGACCTATGCTACGCAGTGGTCTCTTAATTATTGTTAATGTAGTGTCCTTTCATATTTAATCAGTGAAAGTTCCTTAACTTCTAGCAAACTACAACCCAATCTTGATGTAATACACGCAGTTTGCGCACTTAGAATATTGGTATAACATACAGCGACACGCCAAGTGAATTCACTTCTATTCTCAGTACCATCTGCTGATGTCATCGCTCGTCCAGCTCTGGCGCGAAGGCGCAAAAAGGAGAGAGGCGAAATCTTCCGCGCTGCTATATGTACTACATCTGTCACGTTAAGCCGAAGGCGTGCCCCGTGCAGCCGTCCAAAACCAGTACTCACATACGCGCGTCTACCCACCGTATAGAGTGGTTCTCGCAAAACAAAACAAAACAAAACCCTTTCGCTGCATGCCCTCCGCCCCGTTTTTCCGCGACACGGCGTCGTATGGGGGAACGAATGTTATGCGCATATCGTTTATACGCATCGCGTACGTACCAAATCTACGCTCATGCCTCGCGCATTCATTCACGTGCTCACGCACCGGCGAGCACCGGCGAAGGCGACGCCCGAAATCCGGCGCGCTTTTCAAATTTCACGCCACGTCTAATTTCGTCAGCGGACCGCCTCCCTCCTGCGCAAGAGTGCGCGCGGTCGTTCGACGCGCGCCTTTTGGCCGTTTCGCATCAAACTTCTCCGCCGCGAACCGTCCTTATTTTCATCCTTCACCTGCACCGAGCCTTCAACATGCGTGGGTGCGGATCGAGCAGCAAAGAAATGACGCGACAAAAAAAAATATAAACGAAAGCGCACTCGCGAAGCAAAACGTACACGCAGACCTCCCCCCTTTCTCGGTTCCCTGATTTTTTTTTTTTTTTTTTGCTCTCACGAAGCTCATCTACCACCCCCAACATTTCTTCGGAGGGGGTTTATTTATCATTTCTCTATTATATAATTTTCTCTATCGCACTTCAAGTAGTGACGCCGCGCTGGATTGATAGCACGCGCGAACCGGAAACAAGGGTAGGGGACGTGTCCAAACTTTCGTTTGTTTTACGTTTCTTTTTTTTTTCTCCACCCTTCACTGCAGTTCCCGTCGTTTTTATTTGCGTAAGAGGGCGTGACAAACGCGATGATTCTAAAAGCGTCAGTTTGATAAATTGGCTCCGGCGTGGGTGGGGTTGGGTCCCCGGAGAGGGGGAGAAAGAGATCTGCCACGAAGAAAACTTTTGATTAAAGAAAGGTGGGGACCAAAGCGATAAACAGAGCATAGAAATTTTTTTGAGATTGGTATGGATTGAAAAGCAAGTACGTACATTTACAATTTATAGATAGGGACGCGGTTTTCGCGAAGCGCAAGTTGCGAGCTCTATGTGAGGAGATAAAACGACTGCGATAAAATCACCCACCCAAAGACCGTGTTAGCTGAAAAGAGCCATGTCTACTGTCTAGTCACAGCAGCCGTTAGTGCAAGCCGGCGAGCTACATCAGCGCGTGAGCGAAGGTGTCAACGTGTTACCCTCGTATTCTAGAACCTCCCTTCACTCAACGCACCTTCACTTGAGAAAGCCGATCGGAGCGCCCTCTCTATGTACGGCAAATCACTGCATATCGGAGATAGTTTGCTGCGATTCTAGGATAACGCAGCGTCATTTTCAGCCGAGTGGTGGCGTAGTGCTCGTCAAGTAAAGGGCGAAAACCGATTGATTGATTGATTGATTGATTGATTGATTGATTGATTGATTGATTGATTGATTGATTTGTGGGGTTTAACCTCCCAAAACCACTATTTGATCATGAGAGACGCCGTAGTGGAGAGGGTGAAAACCGAGTCGACGAAGAGCGTTTGTGAATACGAGGGTTAGACACGCTGAGTTAAAGACACGCTTATGAGCTAAATGTGATTTTGCCGTTCGTGGGAAGACACCACTGTTATCTGCGTGTCCTAGGGACACCTAACGACGGTCCTATTGTAACTTTAAAATCCACGTAAGAAAAAAAAAACTTCGCAAACACTTTCTTGGTCGCACAGCCTAGCTGCCAGTTCACGTTCACGTAACATATGTTACGAAACCCAGAGTCCGTAAATGTGAAGTACAAAAGCTGACGGCATATCCTTGACAGTGCGCTTTGAAGCGGGAGGGGTGTGACGCGTGTATAAGATAGCTTTCCCAAGTGAACCAAAGCAGCAGCCCTCCCCCCCTTTCCCAAAAAACAAAGAGGAACATAACGTACAGCCGTCAGCACCTTTAACACGAACACTTCGATGCGTTGCCAGATCTAGTTTGATTGATGCTAGCCGCGAAGTGCTGGGCACTTTTGCCGAGATAATGGCTCGGTAGGCTTGGATAGCATGTCGACATGTATGGTTAGCATCTTGGCAACAGAACGCAAACGTACGTGCTGTCAGCGCCAATCAAACAGGTGCAAGAGACGCAGCGGAGCGTTCGTGTTAAAAGGTGCTGACGGCTTTACATGCCTCTTTTCGCTATCCTCGCATTACCGTGACAGCATTATCTGACGCATCATTTTAAAACCTGTAAGTTGTGCGTTACACCTATTTAAGAGCAACGGGGCGGCCGGCGCCAACTTACACCCACATCGTACGAATGAATTCTCACCAAATCCAACAAGTTCTTGGTATCAGAGCGGATGCTTTATACCTGCACTGCACCACCACAATGATTTCACCCACAGTTGCAAGCGTCGCATTATACGGTCGATTCATCAAGTGTAGCATACCGTCCATGCCACCTGGGTGAATCGTGCCCCATCTTCACTGCATGGCCGCACTCCTAATAGGCATTCCGAAAAAAAAAACATCGCCACTTCGTGGCGCGGCGGCGCCAGCGCAGCATGCGACGGAAGAATGTCCACACGCGCTTCAACGGTCGCTCGCGAGCCAGCAACAAGTCCCACGGACCGAAAAGCTCGATCAGTCACGTCACCGCTTCGCCGAGGCCTTTCCGAGAAAAGACATTTTTTTTTTCTACGCCACTCGAAAGCTTCGTGTATGTGAAGGGCGGAGGGGGGGGGGGGGGGGGGTAGAGACAGAGAGAACGAGGAGAGCGCTATTTCCGGTCCCATCGTGTCCCGCACATGCGACCAGCTTTGTGTGCCACAGCGACCATTAGCGAGTGCCGCCCGCGTTCCGGGGCCTCCCGAAAATGAACGGCGTTCGTCTGCCTCCATTTCAGAGTCAATCCCCGTTCTCCGGGTCTGTTAGGACGGCTCTCAGCTCAAAGTACGTATGAATGAACGAAAACTATGTAAACAGAATCGACACAGTGCGAGCTACCATAAAAAAATATAAAATTCACGACACTATATCACACAACATGTGGACGCTTCATGCACGGTGCAATACAATTCTAAAGTGAACACTTTTGTGGTGTGGTTAATTATTGTAGATGCCCTCCAGCAGTTGCATGTGTTGACTGAAGTTGACGTCAGTGCAATGAAACAGGTTTGTAGCTAAAAAGGCGCCTGTGCCACGAGTCATATGCGGCTTATACGGGCGAGTATATATTTTAGAGTTTAAGGCCAAAAAGGAGAAAGAGAGAGAAATAAATAAAAAAATAAAAAGGAAAGGCGGAGAAATTGATTCGGAAGTAGTCAATGGTTTGTTACCCTGCACAAGGGTAAGGAACTAGAGGGCTCGGAAACAATCGACAGAAAGAGAGATATAAAATAAAAAACGAAACAATGAACACACGCGCGCGTAGGTAGGGCGTTCCAATCAGAGACCTTCTATGAAGAAGGATGCGTCGATCTAGCATCAACGACCATTTTCAACATCACTCATCCAGTACCAGTGACAAGTGGGCTTGATTTCACTAGTGCCTGGATGATAACATTAATAAATACCGGATTCTCCTTCGTAAGGAACACGGAACGCACACACCGCAGCCTAGCACTTACGGCTAATTCAACGGCGCTCAACTACGTTACTCGAGTCAAACGTGCACAGTCTAACACACACAGTGGGTTCACGAAGGTACCAAGTGCGCAGTTGGGACACGAGGCGCAATACAGTTATACAACGTGCGTCTGAGAGAAAGAGATAACGCAAAATAGAGACATGAGCGGGAAAGGAATAAACACAGCAGCCGAATGCATGTTGTCACGCGCAAGTGCTCGCGCGTTCGAATACACGATGAACGATACCCGCACTCAATACCGACACGCTAAGGTGTAATCAAAGCCTGAGAGGACCTCGAGTGTTGGATACAGTACGGTCTGCAGCACTCGCTGACTTGCCGCGCCACTCCCTGCACGGCAGAAGAGCCTGATTCCACTTCCGGTCCCCATCGGAATTGGCCTGTAGTAATTATGTCTCTAAATACGTGCGAATGTCGGCGCCCCTCTATCTGTTTCGGGCACGCTGGCTAGCGTGCGTGTTTGCGCGTGTGTTATATTCGGTGTTGGTGCGTGGCGCATTCCGAATTACCCGCGCGTGAAACAAAAGTGCTGGTGACGTCAAAACAACAAGAAAGGAAGGAAAACCGATACGAGGGAAACGACCTGGGTCACACACCGGCACGTTCCTATATAGTCGATCGCGAACGCGAACACCGGTGACCCCGCGGTTTCCGTTCGCAGTCAACGTGCAGACGCACGCGACACGATCGATTGAGAAAAAGAAAGAAAACGTGGAAACATAAAAGAGAAAGTTTGGCGCGTGACTCCCATCGGGTCGAATCTGGAGTACTTCCTGTCGTGCACTATATAGGCTCACTGGCCTCTCGCTGCACTGGACACAACACCCACAGCTATAGACCTATTCCATGATAGTAAACAGGGCTAGACGCCGTCGATATACTGAGGCGCTTGTGGCGACGTCGTGCTGCATAGGCTCCGCCCAGCTCAAAGCTCGCCACCACCCTTTAGGATCACGTGACCCCGACGCGCTGGGTTCTGAGGCAGCTTTGCAGTTGTTGTGATAACTGTCACGTGATCATAGAGGGCGGTGGCGAGCTTTGTGCGCGGCGGAGCCTATGCAGCACGACGTCGCCACAAGTGCCTCAGTATATCGACGGCGCCTACCCGCACATTTTTTTTTCTCTCTCTCTCCTACCCTACCCTTTTCTCTTTTTGCCCGATAATGCAGACTTGCAACAAAGATATCATTCGTGTAACAGGTATACAGAAACCTCACTACAATTTTTTTTTTCAATCGACAAATCATTAGCGTTTCGCGAGCGTTTTAAACGAGGAAAGCGATGCCAGAGATAGCACCGCGCGCAGCGGCGATGTGTACACTCACGCGAGTTCAATTAACCAGGCTCGTCGTTGGAAAACATTTGTAAGCAATACGGTGAGTCGGGATTTCCGGAGACCCTGCCTCGCATTTTCAGAAGAAATAAAAATGTCAAGCGACGAGCCAGGACAAACGGCGTTTTACAACAACGACGGCGATGGGCGTTAAGGGCCGCGTCGGAACAGCGCGCAGAAAAAAAAATATTTAGAATATACATACTTTAAAGAAGAGCCCACATAAAAACGCGGACACACACTCATTTCAGCGAGAATGCGGGGGGGGGGGGCACTCATGTCCGACTGAGAGCATTAAGATCAGTATCTCGCTTTTGCCCTGCCGACCGCGTATATACACCGAGTGTTGGCTGCACGCATGCAAGCGGCCTTCAGTGTATATACGCTGTGGCAGTGTATACGGTATGTACGCGAACTTCCGCGGGGATGGCGCCCCTATGACCGTACTAAAGAAAATTCGCATGCAGAAGCAGCAAAATAAGGTGTATACTTTGCACTATATATAGCCCAGCGAATATAGGCTATTCCCATATATAACGCGAACTGGAACGCTGCCGAGAGCTACTCGTATTTCTTTGGGTTTTTTTTCCTTTGCTATCTTCTCTCTCTCTTTAATGGCATCCTTTAACTTTGTACCCTCACCCCTCACATCATGAATACTGAGCTCCTTCTCTCTCTATCACACACACACACACACACACACACACACACACACACACACACACACGCACACACTTTATTTCAAGGTTGCCCCCTCTTCGTTACAGCAGGCTGTTGCGGCGCGGCCATGACTAAAATGTACACGCCCTATATGCCGTAACGGGTACAGATGTGCGTACGTATTCATGTCTAAAGTACCCGCCCATGGCGGCAGCCTGCAGAGCACTCGAGCGACCAGTGCACACATACTACATATTACAAGGCGGTGACCGCTACGCTCCTCATATCGAGGTCAGGCTCGTTTGCAGACGCTCCTCCCGTCTCGTTTGCTTCTGACCGACGCGTTCTTTCGTCGCCCAGGCCCCCTTATTGGCAGCCTCTATTAGTCGGGAGTCTTCGGCGAACGCCGCAAGTGATCACCACGAGAGGCGCCCACGTCGCGGCATCGGGTGGCCGAGACGAGAGCTATAGGTCAAGTCAAACATCTCTCTCTCTCTTCTTTTCTGGGCCTCCGTTCATGCCTCTATATAGATATGTCGGCGCTCCTCTTATAGCATACGTGCCCGAACTTCTTGGATCTTCCTATATGTCGGGCAGTATCTGGGAGCCTCGGGTACACGGTCCGGATAGTACCGCGCAGCATAGCTGGATGAGCAGCTAGCTTTGTGCATGCGCCTTCCAAATTATAACGACAATCTTTGCCGCCTCTTTACTGGATACTGGTGCAGCGAATTATTTTGGCGACATTGTTAGCCACGTTCTGTATAAAGAATACTAGCAATGCATGTTGTGCACCGGCCCAGCCAGCAGCGCACGTATTGGACATATTGCGCACGGCCAGTACAGCGCGCTTGAAGTGTCCTGACTGCGGTCGCAACGTAATTTTGCCATCGTTGTAGTTAATATAAACAAATGACCACCTTCTACTAGAAGCGCGAAAACCGTGGAATAGTTTGGCCCAAATCCAGAATACAAATCAATCCAAATACGTCAATATGTAACATAAAGCGTGAGTCCATCGTTGCCTCTCGTTTATTTAGGGAATTATGATGAGGACTCATTGTTGAATAACCCACAATCCCGATTTCATACGGTTTTCCGACGCGCTGGCGCCATTTGTAGCTTTCGACGCCCTGCACGGTATTGAGCTGAAATTAGGACCACGTCCCATACGTCGCTGCCAGTATTAAGAAGAACATAAGCAATAATCACCCCGGCCTAGAACCTCAGAGACAAGTCAGGGTGGGATCGCAGTTACACACGGGGCCGCGAAAAGGGACAAACAGATAAGCAAACTGGCGAGCGCGCCATCGCTCCGGACAAATCCCGGGGCACCGTCGCTAACGATCGTCACCGAGAGACGGCCGCCTAATTCCGTTACTCTTTCGCGGCCGGTAAGGACGGGGCGCCCTATTACTTGCTCCCCGAAGAACCTTAGCCGAATGGCGCGGCTCTGACGTATACATCGAGCCAGTGAGTCCGTACGATGTGGGAATTGCGTTCGTTGGCGGCGCCGACAACTAAGTTCGAACCTGCGAGGCCGTCCAGTGGCTGGGCCGGTAATCACGCCCTCTTGGAATCGGTAGTCATTCCTATCATTGGGGCCTATCTGGTAGAACGCGGACTGGGTGCATCTATATACTAAACGCTGACAAATTAGTTTACCGCGCACTCTACTATATAATCGTTACGGTATACGAAATTGCAGCTATTGCGTGCAGCGGCAGCTCTTCATGTGGAAGGACAATCGCTTGATGACAGTACAACTTCTCAAGTGCGTAAATCAAAGACATGCGCAAAGCGACAGAGATAGATAGGGAGAGAGATGAAAGACAAAAAAGGTGTGCTACGTATGTTAAACTTCTTTAAACTCACCTTCTAATAGTAAAGAAACGGAAATGCATTGACCGTATGGTTTCACCGGTGTACAAAGAACTCACGGTGATGTATCACTATACTAGTGATTGCACGTTCTGGAATGCGCGCTTCAGATAATGTAAAGGCACTTCTCAAAATGGCGCCGCCTATACGCAGCACTGCACGGAACTAATAATCAACAACCCGAAACCCGTAACTACCGTTACGATAAGGTTGGCTGAACCGTGCCGCTCGGGCTCCGCTCTTCCTCATTCGCGCCGACTAATTTGCCTCCGTTAATTAACAGTCCAAAGCCTAACTCCGCTCTCCTGAGTTTGTCGTGCATTCTGCAAGCGCGAACTATGGCTACACGTATGTATACCGAACAAAAACAAAGAAGGGTATCGAGTAATGAGAGAGGAGGGAAAGAGGAGAGAAAACGGGGGTTAATATGGCTCGATAACCCGTGTACTCCTTGCAAAGCATAACTTCCCGAGAATCAACTTCGCACCAATCAAATACCGAGCAACGACCCCGTTAATTGTGACCGCAAGTGCGCCCCTTCCTCGCTGCTGGCAGATTGGAGGCCTTCTTTCTTCTTTTTTTTTGTTTTTCTATTTTTCAAGCACGGCAGTAACGACAACTTTTTTTTGTTTCGTTCACCAGCGTATACTTCCTAACGATCCGTAACGTTGTAGCATATACCGTGGCCAGGCACCTCTGCGACGCATTCATTGATGCGCAACACGCCAGCAGCCCGGCTCGGTTCCGAACTATACCCGAGAAGCTGGCGCCGGGTATCGTATCTCTTCGGACCCGACGAGAAACGCACCACGCGGGAACGTGGGGCAAAACCTGGGGTGTCTGGTGTTGGGAGGGGGGGATGTGTGGTTGAAGCACACGCGCGCACCCTTCGGTTTTTCGTATTTAATTGACGTCCTCATTTTTCGTCCGCGCATCACCACCACTGTCCGCGCACATGCGCTGTTGCGCCTGGCGCTCCCGAAATCGACGCGGGAGGAGCCGTGGGAATAAAAATAATAATTAAAAAGTGTACGTTCTAGGCAGAAGTCATAAACGAGGCGGAGGGAAACTTGGGACCCCCTAGGGAAAGCTAATTCTCATTAATAAAGCTCGCGCATCATTAACCAAACGGGGTTGGAGCCTTAATGATTCGGATATGAATCGACATGCGAGAAATGAAAAGAAAAAGCGAAAGCCTGGCTATCACGAGGATACAAATAGACGACAAAAAAAAAAGGCGACTGAGAGGGAGCACAAACTGCATGGGGAACTAATGCCGCCGTGCCTGGTGTCGTCTCGTGCCGATTTCGGGTAATTCGCCCGCTACTGCCCAAAGCCTGCGATCAAACACGATGCATATAAACAAGCCTGATTGATCGTTCAATACTTCTGACTTCCCCCCCTGAGTGCCAACCGGAAGTGCATCCGGGCACCACGTCGGCTACCGGTACGTGTAGTTAGTTTTTTCTGCCGTTTGAAGTTACTCGTGTTTAGCGTGGATGAAAGAAAGTTCGGCGTTATAGCTTCGCGTTTGTATAATGCAGTGGTACGCCGACTATCACGCATTTGAGTAGAAAAGTTGGTGTACCGCTCCGATAAGGCGAGTTGTGGAGTTTTCCATGGTTGCACGTCCCGTCCCCGCGTTTACTGTTTAACTAGACCACGATGGTCGGAGACATACGATCACCGACCAGTGGATGATCGAATGGTGCACATATAGCCCAGTAATGAAACCATCCTGCGTATAGCAAGCGCTGGCGATGTATGCCAGCTGTTCGTATAACCATACAAAAACCACCAGCTACTTCACAATTCATCCTCGAATTGGTTTACAGTATACGGTGACTGTAAGCCGTTCTACCACCCCTCTTTACAGGGGTGCAAAGGGGTTTAAACATTGCGCGCTTCTAAGATGAAGAATTCAGAATGTGGTTGAAGGTAAAAGCCCATGACCTTTAAAGAATTGGTGCAGTGTCATCACTTTCTTTTTCCCGGTATTGGTGGAAAGCGGGTTTGGTAGTAACAGAAAGGACGCCATGCCCGGTCGTTTTTATCCGTGAAAATGTCTTTCTTTCGACTGGTATAATAGACCTATATGAACACTCTTAAGGGTGCAAACATGAATACCTTTGCAGTGCACAATATCTGCAAGGGTCGCTTGTGCAGAAACAACTAAACTGAGTAAGCAAATTAACACAGTGAACACTAATTAAGATGTCAATGTAAAAACAGACCTCAGAATGACCGACATCATAACCAAAGTTTGCGTCACCTCAGAGACATGACATGTACTATAGCGTCACGTAAACGCCAAACGGGCTACCGCTTATATTCAAGTAAACCCACTCTAAGGCAAGCATATATATACTAGCAAAATGACTCCGCCCCCCCCCCCCCCCCCGCAGCGGGCTATAACGACCGCGCTCCGACGAGCGTGCTTTATTACTTGTGATTACACGAATATCCGATTCATGACGAGTGCCGCCACGATAGAGGCTTCGCGAAAAACCGAAGAGGAACCGCCTACGCGTTCGACATGCATGTCCGTCTTCACGTCGTAAAAATACGCAAGAACGAGACGCCCCAGTGGGATGCTTCGACAGTGAACGCGAGGACGAGTACGCCACGGCTGTTATTTAGGGTCAGCTAATTTTAGGGTCACTTACTATTAATGTCATTCCAGAAGGAATAGTAGCCGCGTGGACGAAATTGGCTCGAGACATAGCAGGAAGACGAAGAAGAGGGCGAGCGAAACGAAAAAACAAGGACGCCGTACAAGTAACGATACCAATAACCGTAAAAAATGACTCGTAAAAAGGCAAGAGACCCCCCGACGGTTTATTTGCCTTCCCGACATCGAAGTCGCCGTAGCACGTTGCGTGTTGCGTTCCTCATTACGTATTCCGTGTCGAGAGCCGCCGCACGGCGGACAATGAACGATTCACGTCGTGTCCGCTAATTTCGTGTAACCGAGCCGAAAACGCTCGTTACTGCGCGTACGCCGATTGATCTCCCGACATCGACGAGTTAACGTATCGGCGGGCCGTCCTCTACCCTTTGCAAAGCTTGCTACCTGCCGCGTACTTGAAGACGAAGTGTGACCCGGTTTTTATTTGAGCATGTATATACGACCACGCGCAAAAGCAGCGATGGGACGTAGACTGTGCGGTGTGGCGGGAACTTCGGAGGTGTCAGCGTATACTGCCTCCTAAATCATAACGGGACTCCTGATTATGACAGCAGAGGTGGTCATGGCAATTATGAAAACGCATAAGTACATCGCTTACAATGGTGAGCACTAGTATTCTGACTGTATCACGGCAGTTCCTTAATGAACAATATAAACACAGCGTCCTCTGCCTCGCCTAAGCCAGAAGGGAGAGAGAAAAACAATGAGCAAGGAGGCTAACGAACTCTTGTTGGGTTGACTATGATATGATTGATATGTGGGGTTTAACGTCCCGAAACCACCATATGATTATGAGAGACGCCGTAGTGAAGGGCTCCGGAAATTTCGACCACCTGGAGTTCTTTAACGTGCACCCAAATCTGAGCACACGGGCCTATACAACATTTCCGCCTCCATCCGAAATGCAGCCGCCGCAGCCGGGATGCGAACCCGCGACCTGCGGGTCAGCAGCCGAGTACCTTGGCCACTATACCACCACGGCGGGGCTTGGTTTGACTATGCTACTAGGAGATAACAAATGAAAATAGGTAAAATCAAAGTAGGTAGTTCATATGAACAAGCAGAGTACGCGATAGCGGTTCTCCGGAGTTCTAGAAGTTCAGTCGATCGAATTTAAGTAGCGCAATAGTGTTCTTGTGGCGCAGTGTGAAAGCGAACGCCAAAGGCAAAGGTCCCAGGGTCTAAAAACAAACAAAAAAAAAGGGCAGCGAACAGGCAACCGTGAACAGAAAATAAAGGAAATTGTCTCGCAACGGCGCGGTAGAATAGGGGAATCCAGAAACGACCCAAGAACACCCATGGCCACTTAGCCGGACTTCAAAAGTCGCCGAAAGATGGCGCAACGAGTAATTCAGTCCCTGCTTTACGGACCTAGTCTTGCCGCCACGGGCGCGGCGGCAAGAGTCGGTGGAGTGGCGAACAGTGACGTAACCGCGGAGTTTCGTAACGAGAGTCGCGCGAGAGATTTCAAAAACGCGGCGTACTTAGCGAGTACGCGACGACGCACCTCACAGGGCGATACAGGTATATTCGAAAGGAAAGCCTTTCATCGCGGACAAACTGAGGGGACCGACTGATAAAGGAAACCCGGTGACGATGGGCCGTGCCGCCGCGGCATTCCTGAAAGGCAGCGTCAGCGCACCATCTTCGCGACGTTATCTTATTTTCGAACTCCCCTACTACTCCTGCTCTTTTCATCTGCGATCGGCTTTTGACTCTCGTTTTTTTTTTTTTTTCGCCCCACTCTAATTGGTGTGTTTCTTTTTTTTTTTTCCGCGTCGCGTGGCATCTGAAAGCCGCGCATCCGCCGACAAGCCATAAGCGAAGGAAAAGGACGCTCCTCTACGCTGAACACGGAGGAAGGTAATACCTCTCCTTCCTACGTGACGCCGAACTACGCTCACGCCCTCCCCCAATTTGGCGTGCAACATAAGAGATGAAGACGTCGCCACGCCAAGCAACCGACTCCTCGGAAAAGGAAAAAAAAAAGAAACAGACAAACAAGAAAATGCGTAAGGCATACGTCTCCCATCCCGAAAGCTGTTTCTCCCACCCCCCTCGCGCTCAGCTTTTCGAGCCAGCCCAGCAGCGCGCATCATCGAGTTCAAAGTTTGCCGTCGTCGTCACCGCCGGTGTTGTTGTTAATGCTGTTTGTTTAGGTCTCTGTTCTTCCACTTCGTTTCGTTCGTGGGCCCTTCCACCACCAGATGGAGGAGTGAGCGAGGGCGCACGCCATTCATTACGCAGTTTTTTTTTTCTTTCTCGACAATCGCTACGACGCCAGGACTGCGCGGCGCCTCCTTCACTGTTCTTTCCGTCTCTCGAAGACAGTTTACTACTATACGCCTCTGGCCCGCGGTTTATGGAAAACAAAAACTCGAATAATAAAGTGTGAACTGCCACGGAGAAAAGGAGAAACAGAAAAGGTCTAGACACGGGCGACAGCTTCGAGAATGCTCCGAGCGAGAAAACGGAGAGATAAAGAGGAGAACACGTGAAGGAGTCCATTCATCACGGGGGCGATGATGTGTTGTTGTTCCCATTTGGCCGCAGAGTGCTAACCGGCTAGCGACCACTTTTCTAAGCGTGGAGGCGAGGAAAGCCCAAGACGGAGCATTCGTGCGGAGGAAGAAGCTGCGTACGCTGTTGCAGCAGCAGCAACAGCGCACCCTTAAGGGATGCGTAATCAGTCGGCTGTCTAGAAGACGGCCAGCCGTTGGCGCCCACCACTGCACTTTTCGAGAGAATTGGCCCCTGGCGCGAAAAGATCTCACGGGCAGTCGCGAAAAGGCAACGGGCGCTCGCCCGAAGCATTGAAGCGCGCGTAACGAAGACCGCTAAGCGTTTAAATAAGGAGTGAAGGAAGAGCTGTCTCGCGACGGTCAGAACGGCGAAGCGAAGGTCTTCCATCTGATGGAACGGCCACTCTGTGTAGTATTTCCCTCACGCTGGGTCGGAAAAAGAAACACGGGAACTCGGCGCACCACTTCATTTCTACGCTTCGCGTGCGGTGACAGAGAGTCTGTTTCTGTGACAGGCCCAACTATGACTTAAGTGTCCTGTCTGATACAGACCTCTCGCGTATTTATTTATACGACGAAAGTCATCAAGTAGTCTTGGGAACTTGCACACCAATTCTTTTTCCTTCAAGGACCCCAATAAAGTTTTTTCATCCATTAGCCCTAGCTGAACCACCTGCAATACACGAAGTGAATCGAGACTTACTATTTCTTTCGTTGCATCGAAAAAGCACGAAGCCACGCACCCACGCAAAGCACAACATTACGACAACCAGGAATGAAAAAGAACTGAGGTCATATTTCAGCGCAGGCCTTGGAGCAACGAGGTTTCCTCATAGTCTGACAAGGCTTGGATTAATCATACACGAAGTACAGGGGCGTTCTCTGTGCACAAGACGTAGGTCGCTTTTTTTTAATTGGGCTTCTTTTTTTCCTAGGCGGTACGGCACCCGCTATTAGAGCAGTGATGAAGTATTCTCGTGCCTCTAAAAACACATATACAGCCCTCGGCAGCGCGTAAGACTCGTGGAGCCTTTCTCGGGACCGTCCTTTTTTACGTTTCATCCAACTACACGACGACACACACCCATTCGCTCAGCCGAAGTTCATTTCCCTAGGCGCGTATTCAGATTGGGCAAACATACGGCGCCGGGACGGGCATACACGGAGGATCTCGTGTGTATCCAAATGATAACCCCTCGAGCGAAGTCTTCCCTCTCAGAGCTGGTGCGCGGCAGTGCACTCATTTCTCGACATACCGAGCCGCAGGCCCTATTGCTGCAGCAGATTCGACGGCTCTCTGCCTTCCATTTCCTCCGCTCCCTCGCACTTGTTGTGCTGTGCGCTTTTGCCCCGGCCCCGAAGGCAGTGCCCGCCGCGACCACCGCCGACTGCCATGCCGAAAAACCAACCCTCGCGGGGATCGTGCCGGCGAGCGAGCGCCTCCTATTCGGTTGGACCGCAAAAGACGGCTCGCAAGGAGGAGGGGGAGAAGTCGAGGTACCGCAGCAGCAGCAGCAGTAGTAGTAGTAGTAGTAGTCCCTTAATTTCGCGGAACGCTCGCGAGTTGGCGAGCACACCACGAAGAGCGGCAAGAGAGAAAGCCGACCGAGCGGGCGAGGAACTTGGCCGTAGGCGAAATAAAAAAGGGAAAGATAAAAAGGGAGAGCCGGAGATCGCTAAAACATACAGATCAGCCGAAATATAAAAAGAAACGACGCGGAACAAAAAAGAAGGATAAAAAAAAACGTGGAAATAAGGAGGAAAGAACCTCGGAGGCCAGAGTGCAGCAGCAAGGGAGCGACAGAGAAGCCAGCGGCGGCAAAGGGAGCAGAGGCGGCGGCGGAAGGCCTAGACAAGACGCGATGAGAGAACCCATAATTCATGCGGTGGCGACGGAGGCAGAGAACGGAGTGGGAGAGGAGGATGAGATGGCGTAGAGAGATGCGAAGACGGTGAGGAAGGCGAACAAACCAGTCCTTGGGTCGTGAGGCTCGCACGGGGAAAGGGGGGGGGGGGAGTGGAAGTAGAAGGCACAAAGAGAGCTCATGAACAATGTATGCACGCCGAAAGAAGAAGAGAGGAAGAGTGCACTCGTGAGCGCGCACGCGCATACACACGCACGCACCTAGAAACAAGGGTTAGCACAGTTTGAAAACGAAAGAAGTACAGAGAGTGAGTGAGGGATGAAGGGAGGGAGGACTTTGTAAAGAGTGAACAAGTGCAGCTTGTATCCTTAAGTCAAGCTTACCGCTACAAGCAAAATTGATACAAGCGGAGAAGGAAAGGGGGTAATATCAGAGGAAGACTAAGAAGAGAGAGGAGGGGAACGGGGCAACGTCATCCTCGGAACAGGCTTCGTCTCTCTCTCT
This sequence comes from Rhipicephalus annulatus, assembly GCA_013436015.1. Taxonomy (NCBI): domain Eukaryota; kingdom Metazoa; phylum Arthropoda; class Arachnida; order Ixodida; family Ixodidae; genus Rhipicephalus; species Rhipicephalus annulatus. Next base: position 186,112 of record WOVY01002808.1, read on the forward strand.
CTCTCTTTCTCTCCTCTTCCGCCTCACCACGCGGTGAGGCGGCGGGCGATCTCCGTCCGATCAAACAAGCTCCTTGGGGAGTTCCATGGCTTCGTTATCGCTCCAGCCAGGCTCTTTCTTGCCTTGGGGGCTCCCATTTGTAGGGAAGGACCTCGGCGACTTCGGAACGACACTTTCGCCTCTCCGGTGAATCCACGCAAAGAAGGTGTTAATTTCGACTGCTTAGTGTATACTAGAAGCGTGTAACAGCGCAAGGAACGGGATAATGTCTGTCTCACCGCCGTATTCAGAAACGCTCCTCGACTCCACTTTCATCCTTCACTTGACAGAGTTGAACACTGCGCGGCAGCTCGGCTCAAAAGTGACGCTGCGCTACTCAAGAATCGCAGCAGATTATCGCTGATATGCGTTGACTTGCGGTGCCTAGAGATGGCACTCCCGTCGGCTTTCCCTAGTGAAGGTGATGCGTTGAGTGAAGGGCCGTTCTAGAATACGGGGGTCAGTCTGCTTGTCCCGATTCTTTGCGTTGTTACATAATTCTTGTAATCGTACAGTGCTTAGACAGGCACAAAGATGACAAGGCAAACTACGAGTCGACGTGGGTGGTACCGTATCACTCAGTGCGCTCGCCGCTCAAAAACACTGCAACGGATGCGTCTCCTCCCCCTCCCCTTCCTTCACTGCGTGTTTTCCCAAATGTGACGTAAGCAGCGTGTCGATTACAAGATGCTCGACACGCACTGTTCTTAGGTAACCTTCCAGTGATCACGTTTCTACTATAGGCTGAACATTACATTTCATGCGAGACCCAGCTTGAATGCGAAGTATGTTCAAGAACTATGGCAATAACAACATTGGATACCACCGGGTCAGCCTAGAAGTTCCTTGATGACTTCCGGTTTTGTCCACCAATGTACTTTATTAGCACTGGTGGATCACAAGAGCTCTAGAAAATAGCCCGCTATTTTCTACAGTTTCCTTCCCACTTTTGACAAAATATATTCAAATAATTGTTGTTCCTTTGTACATTACGCACGCTTCTTTTATGTGAAAAACGAAAGAGAGAGTTTCCTTACGCTTGAAAAGAAATGGAAAAACGTGCTTTCAGTTTCAACGTTAGGAGCTGGTAAATGATGTGACCGGAAGTTTTTTTCGGTACAACGCTTGCCACCTTGAAACCGTCTTTAAACGGAAGCAGCTGAAACTGTTAACACCCACTAGCTGCGTGTTTGGTCAATTAAGCTCTTCTATTAGAGTAAACGATGGCGCAAAGCGTTTTAATTCCTCATCGGCCACTCCAACCTGGGACTTTAGAATGGACAAGTGAATCGCAAAAGAGATGCAGCTCATACACCGAAAACCACGCATGCAACATAGTAAACGTACATAGGGGAATCGCGTAAGCCATGCATCCGAGAAATAGCACAGCTCCCAGCTATACTGAGGGGCGGGGAGCTTCTCTCCAGCTTCCCACGCGACGCCAGACACCGGAGTCTGTCCAGCATTGCGTCTCGTGGCACTTGGCCTCTTGGAGGATCACTGGAATAGCAGCTCAAGGGCGCGTCCAACAGCAACTATACGAACGCCGGAAAGACAGCTCTTTGAGTACTCCCGGTCACAAATGATAACATGCGGCGAGGCGCCAAAGCCCACCCGCCTTCTGAAAAGAAATTTGAGCCAACCGATTCACACGACCAAGAAAAGAGGCCTGGGTGACCGGTAGCCAAAGAGCTTCAGGCCACACTGCTGTACAAGTGTATACTTGGCAGAGCAGGCGCAGCTTTTGTTCCCGCCTAACTTCGCCGAGGCCATTATGTCATTTGCCCTTCCCCTCCTCCATCACCCAGCAACGCGGCCTTTCCGATTCTCATCCCGCGCGCTTATTACAGTGGTCCGAACTAGCCTCAGTGCGGTGAGGTGCGAAGATAACACGGTCGGAAATATAAACACAGCTGGCCCGAGCGAAATAGCGGTGCGCCGTCCAAAGTAGCGCCATCTCTGGGATATGAACTGCCGTGACCCGTTATAGAGCACGCCGAGGACTTGCATACACGCGCGAACCCTGCATGCGGACGATCCCACGTTTGCCATTGAAACGAACGGTGTGTTCGTGTATCGCGTAGGGCGCAAAAATACACAGCGCAGCTTGATTGCGACCTCGGGAAACGCTCAAAAACCGTGCACACGTACGAGCGAGGTACTGGACACCTGATTTGGAGTTTCTCAGGCCCGCATAAAGCTGTTTTTAAACACTTAGGTCACCGCGGGACACACACAATATATACCCAAAGAAGACACCGAGAAGAAGCGACGAGTAAACCATGGGTGGACCGCGCATGGACTTATGTTTATGTCTTGAAAGAACGAAAACAGAGCAAGTAGTAGTAGTAGTAGCAGTAGTAGTAGTAGTAGTAGTAGTAGTAGTAGTAGTATATTCTTGAACTTTTAAAGCACAGCCACGCCGGAGTATCGACCGAGAGGAATCGAGGACAAGCAGTTCAGAAATTATCTCTCTCTCTCTTTTTTCTTTATTCCGCTTTTGATGAATAGCAGACTAGAGAATCTCAAAATTCTGGCGCACACACTTGTCAGAGCCCTCATATAGATTCACGAGATAGCTAGCGCACACTCGGTGGTGTCGTAAGCGCGTCGACAAATCAAAACACGAACATTTTGGTTTTACAGACGTCTTAATCTCCAGCTTGTTGCGAAGAATCTCGACCAACTGGAGATGGTCCGAGACGAAGCTAAAAAAAAAAAAAAACTAGAGACGATCGTTACGCGGTCATCACCCTGCCTTTTCAACGCTTCATCCAATTTCTTGAGACACGAAATATATATATCCCTACGTATGCTCGCAATAAATGAAGGGCTTGCTTCCATAACAACAAGCGTCGGCATCTTCGCTTTCGCAACGCCCTCCGAAGCCATACCAAACCGCGATCTCTGTCTCTCGTCCTTGCAGCCAACCAGAGATTATAACGCCCAACACAGCACGGTCCTTCATATGAGGTTTCTATAGAAACCATGTCTCCGGGACCGGCGCCCGACCTCCTCGGAGCGTTTATTACAAATCGGGGCCGTCCGTCTGCGTGTTGTCTCTCTCAAATATCTGTCAAAAGAAATAGAAAACACGAAAGCGGAGCCGTCGCGTGATTGCACCAAGCAACGGCAACAAGCGGCAACCTCCCAAAGGAAACGGCAGAGGACAACGCAACGCGAGACACCGACAGGGAATTCTATACTCCCCGCCTGGACCAGCCAACTGGGGGTACCTCCCCGTGCGACAGTGAACACCCAAGCACGCGGACCGACGACGTACACAAGACAAATAAAGTGAAAACGTCCACAAGCCATTTCTCGACAATGTCCCCCACCCCTCTCACACCATCGGCCAGACACGGTTAGCGTTCTTTCTTTCTGCATTTTTTTTTCCGCCAGCAGGTCCCCAGTCATCCAGCCTGCCTCCCACCACCTCCTGTGCTTCTTTCCCAAGAGATGAAGCCATGGCGGCCCAGTCCATTCCGTACAGCCACTGTCGATTACTGCTACGGCCTGCCTCCTGTCGTAGCAAGCCTCTCCCTTCTTTTTTTCTTTGACTTTATACGGGGATGTCCGAGTATTTACTTGACCGCGTCAACTCTGCCGGCGATGTTGAGGAGGAAGACGAGGAAGAGTGTGAGACAGGCGGGGAGAACGCCGCAAGCAGGCCATAGGCCCACGACTGAAAGCAGCACCACTGTGCGATTCCCGGAAAAAGAAGAAGAAAAAAACAGAGATAGCAAAGAGAGGGCAGAACAAGAAGGAGATGAGGCGCCACTCCTCTCGTGTTACTGATCCCTTGACAACCATCGCGTAGTCTTCGAATTATGTTCCTCGGCCCATCGAACGTCTCTGCTTGCGCACCGCTCGCTACGAAAACTGTCCGCCGGCCCCACGGTTTCTGCTCTTCCTTGCGCAGTTATTATAGCTTCCTCGCATTCTCCTTCATCTCTTTTCGCAACAACTCGGTCTCCTTATTTGCTTCCGAATTCTCTCTTCGGATTGGAAAAAAAAAAAGAAAAATGCGCGCCGATGTGGCATTCGGTGGGCGTTTTTTTTTTCTTTTTTTTCGGCTGGCACCTTTTATCTCCCCCTCTTCTTGGAAGCTGCCAATGAATGGCGGAGAAATCATTCGAAGATAAAAACTACATATGCTAGTAGAGTTGGTTTGCTTGTAGACTTGTAAAGTTCGTTCGTTTAAAACGCTCTGCCGGTGTTTACGTTTTGGTGCTAATACTTGTTAATCGCACGTTTCTGTACATGCTTCCTGGTACGCGCTTCGCGTGTTCATTCACTTCATGTATTAGTATAACAACGAGGTTGCAAAATACTCCGACATCCTACGGTATACCTATATTTGTTTTAATCATAAATGAGTGCAGAATTCGGGATTAACATTAACCAATTTGATGTTCCCTGGCACGATAATTGTCTTCGTTAACCTGAGTGTTCTTTAAACTTAAGCGAGTCTAATCAGATAACTACGGGCCAAATAATGTTTAAATAAAGCAGCAGGATGATTCGATATGTCCACCTTCTTATTTACATTCCATTTGTTCTAATAACTTCCCCTATACATTCCTTGGCATTGTTGTCTGTTAGATCTAATAAATATTGCGTCAAAACACGGAAAAACGAGCCCTTAGATATACACTTCTTCCCTTATATATATATATATATATATATATATATATATATATATATATATATATATATATATATATATATATATATATATATATATATATATATATATATATATATATATATATATATATATTCCTGTATGTCGCATGATGTATACGCGCTCTCGCAGTCGACCACGGTTCGGCCTTCGGTTTCCGTCGCCGCGGGAACAACACCGAGCGACGCGAATGTGCAGGGAACCATCGATCAAAACGCCGAGTGGCATAGATCACACGCACCCCGAACCCGCTCGGCGAACATTTCTGGTCGTATGTCACACCGACATACACGCAGGGCCGGCACAGCCAGAGAATCGCCGCCACGGCCCGCGAAAGCGAGAAATACTACCGCGCAATACGTCACACACCTGTCACGCACGAGAAACAGTTTTTAAGGGAAAGCTAGATATAGAACAACAGCGCACAAGAAGGAGCTCACAAACGAACGAATTCAGCGTAGCACTATGAGAGGGAAATTGAGAAAAAGGAAAAGTAAACGAATAATGTTGATAATGTCTGGGGTTTACGGTCAAGCAAAACCACGATATGATTGCGAAAGACTCCGTAGCGGCCGGCTCCATAAACGTTGACCATCTGGTGGAAACGTATAAATAGTTTAATCAGGTTGTACGCGGTTTGCTACTCTATACCCACGGAGGGATGGCGAAATAATAGAGAAACCAAAGCGGTAAGTTAGAGCAACTAATAGGCGCGCACACAGACAGTTCCTATCAAGACATGTTATACTGAAGTGTACACACACAACCTGACGCGGGAAATGAATTACTGTCGTCGTTTGACAGGGAAACGCATGCACATAAACACGTATACGAAATACAAAGAATGGGGAATGAGCAGGTTGCTAACTCTCACCGAGACTACACCTGCGTGCCTCACCTTTTGAGATGAGGAAACAGTAGGAAGAGAAGTAAAAACGATTGAAGTACTCAATTGGATGAGAAGATGGGCGAAAAGTAAAGTAGGGACACGAAAAACAAAATGCAAAACAAAGGGAAAGCAACACGGTGAAATCGAAACACAAGAGACACTAAGTAAGGAAACCGCTAAGGCCCGCTGATCCATCACTATAGAACGTTGTTATCCAGTGGGAGAATTTTGTATCGACATCTTGAGACACCCGACTCGGAGCTACTTATAGTTCACGAACGTTAGCTCGGAGTTTTGTGACAGAAGGGCGCAACTTTTTAGAGCAAAAAAATAAAGCAAAGAACATAACGCAAATCGAAACAAAATGCGACTATAGCCTGCCGCATAGTGGTCCTATTCAATGCAGCGATACGAGTTCATTCGAAGCCCTCAACTGTTTATGACTGCACCGGCTAGACAGATAAAAAAAGTATATATATTTTCAGGCCTACTGCATTTGTCTCCGTGACGCTTACATGCGTGCGTTTAACAGCACGTCACGTAAGTCACGTGTCACAATACAGCCTCTTCTAGTATAGCCCACCCCAGGTTGGTCTATAGTTTCTTCAAAACGAAAAACAACAAAAGAAGACGCCCAGGGGACCAGATCATTATATGATATAGTTGAGACGCACATTACGTGGTATTCACTTCGAGGCACTCCTAATTGTTGAACCTTCAGTTTTGTCTTGCATACCTTACGATGTCTGAAACGTGCACCTATACGCAACAGATATCGCACCTACCAATAGCAAAGAACTTTAAAGAAAGCGACACGAACAGAATTACCAAGAAACGAACAACCGATGCCAAGAGTATAAATTCGGAAGATTAGAAACTACGCGTCGCTTTAAATAAAGAGGCACGATCGTCATTTCTTTCTTTCCTGCTTTTTTTTTTTTCCCCGGCTCCGCGAGGTGATACCAAAGCATTCGGTATTACGATTCTCTCAATCTTCTCCACTTAACTCTGGGACTTAAGAAGAAAAAAAAAAGAAGGAAAGAGAACTATCAGGAATGGCAATATTCTTTAACGAGCCGCTCATTCCCATCCTTCATCCGCGATTCTTTATTCTTTACTGCTCTTTTTCTTTTCTCTTTATGCGCGATCTCGTTACGCGATACCAGCTTCTTTTGTTACGTCTAAGTAGGCTCATTTCTTCCGGCGGCGCTGCCAAAGCAGTTTTCCAGTTTTCTATCCACCGAGGATGAGATATAATCTTTCTTCCTTTATAATTCCAGAAAGCAGTTTACAAAACGTGTGCTCGTATGTGTGTATGTGTGTGCGTGCGAACGAGAGCGCTTGTGTTTTTTTTTGTAGCGTGTGTGTGTGTGTGTGTGTGTGTGTGTGTGTGTGTGTGTGTGTGTGTGTGTGTGTGTGTGTGTGTGTGCGTGCGTGTGTGTGCGTGTGTGTGTGTGTGTTTCTGGGTAGTACTACAACGAGAAAAACGATGCAAGAAGATCTCTTATAGATCGACACGACGGCAGAAATTGAAAATAAAAAGAAGAAAAAAATAAACAGCTAGAAATGCGTCCCCCTAAGTGATCATGTATGCTAAAAAACGAAAGAGATAAAAAAAACGCGGGATCACAGGCACCTTCACGTTTCCAAGTACACGAGAACGCGATAAGCTCGTCCCCATGCACGTCTGCGGTCGCGCCATCTACGCCACGTAACCCGAAGCGGGCACACCGCGCGCGGCGACAATTACGTCAAGGCGCCAAGCTTCGTCGCTGCGCGCGGGATTCGAGAGCTTTCAGAGATAAAGAACGAGCGTGAGAATGAGGGTGAGAGAGAGAGAGAGACAGGGTGCATATACGGCGTCGGTTACGGGAAGGGGTGGTGGCGGATTTAAATGAATCGCGCGCGCACCTAATCGCCCGGCAAAACGACACCTAGCGAGGACACGGAGCGCGCAGTATAACCTGTGCACGGCAATTATACGTCGAGACACCGAGTAGAGAGAGCGAAACAGCGAAACTAGAGAGAAGAACGGGGGGGGGGGGGGGGGGGACTTCCATCCATGCAAGATTCTCGTATTCGATAGACACTTATTGTTTCTTTTCGTTCCTTTCAGTCAGGCATGACGCTTTTGATATGACATAATAACGGCGTTAAGTTCATTTTGCGGAGTCAGATAACGCGACGCTGGGATGTTCTCGGCAACGTCATACCGGCGGCAAGTTGACATAAGATTTATCGTTGCGACGCCCAGTTCGAGCTTGGCTTGTATATACGCGTTCGCTTGCGGAAATAATGAGGGCACCGAATTGATAACGAGGGTGATAGCGTTGGAGCGTGACACGCGTGTCAGTGAGTGACACGCGTGTCAGTGATACTGTTTTAAGAGTAATTGGAATAACGTGTCCCATCTTTTCCACCTCGGGATAGTCGTACCGACTTGCAAAGCTGGATCATCATTTAGACTTGATGCACAAAGCAAGGTTGTTGGTTTACGTGTAACGCGTTTTCGTTTTCTTTTTTTTTTCAGAGTGTTGTTAACTATGTTATGCCCACGGGCAATGTTGCGAACAAAACAGTTAAAATCACAATAATAACGCATTACTGCTTAGGCCACACGGGAAAGGTCAAGAACACTCACAACGCTCCCCTGCGACTTTTGAATTTAGCCTTCAGAGCCTGCTGAGTATAACGGCAGAGGTAATGCACAACGGGTTGCCAATCGTGAAAAGCCGGAAGAAATGTGATTATGAACCATGAACATGTATGAACTGTTTGTATCTATACGCAGCGGCAAAAAAAAAAAAAAACCCAATGATGTCCTTACCATGTTGTTGCGCAAGAGGCCACCGCAATATATCGCTTTGTACCATCAATGGTGTCACACTGCCTTTAGAGCTAACGCATTCCTTAAACTGCAACACGTTCACATTGATAATAGTACAAGCCTAATGTTAAAAAAATAGGGTGATATCGGTAGTGAACTGGTGAACAGGGTTATCGAAAACTCGGTGTTTCGATAACGACTTTTTCTTCCCGCCCTTCGTCCGACTTCTAACGACGTTCTGTTCCCCGCCGTCGAATGTCGAATTGCGAAGCGAATGTCTCGTGGATCAGACGAACGGTAGAGCGGGGCGCGAGAATCTCCCCAACTCGGCGTAGCGTCCCTCGCTAGAATTCCTACCGAGCTGTGCACTCGTACTGCCGTGCCTGTTCGAACCAACTCGAACCGCATGCACGATTAAGCGAGGCACATCGAACGCCTCTATCCAAAACCACCGCCAGCTTTCTCGTATCAAGGCAAACACGTTTATTTTCGACAGGTTTGCTTCCTACGTTGTGTTTTGCCCATATACTTCTTTTTTTCCTCTCCATAAGCAGGACTCATTTTTTATGTGACCAACAACTGTAGATTATATCATACACGTTCTGAAGCAAAGCCCGAAAATGTTTATAAGACATTGGGAAAACGAGAGAGAACATTCGAGAAAAACAAGTAGAGGAAATAAATGCAGCAAATTCGATTTGTTTTTTTTCTTTTTGTATTCCGGGCAACAGCACCACGATAAAAGCGTGTACGTAGAGAAACAGGAGGGCAATAAAGGGAAATATAAAGAAGAGGACACAAGTGTGCAAGTACGGGCAGCGGGAAGAGCGGCAGCCGGGCACGTACTACGACGAGACGGACGACTAGGAGGGATCGGAAGTTTTATCGCGCCAGTTTAAACATTTAGTCGTACGTATACTGCGCACCGCCGCGTTCCCCCCCTCCCTCGTCCTTTCCTTCCAAACTCGGCGTCGGTGCAGCTCGTCGACGCAGCTTGCTCTCTCTGAGCGCGATGATCCCGAGCGGATGGGCTGCTATCGTGTTTTCTCGAACGTAACTATAGTCCCGCCGACGCCTCACCCATTTACGCACGTCGCGCCTTTATTTTTTATTTTATTTTTTGCGCACAGCAAATGAAAGCGGAACGTCTAGTGCACGAGTGTCCGTGGGAGCGAGGCACTATAGCGGTTATAGGCTGCGGCCTGTCTGTCTCTACCGTGCTCTAGAGCTAAGCACGAAGACGCACGTTCGAATACCAGCTGCACAAGCCGCATTTTTGTTAGAATCGAATGGCCGAATCCACTCATCTGCATACAAGTGCACCTTAAAAAGTCCCAATAGCTTCTTCCTGTAGCTGTGCAAGTTGAATTGATTGATCGATTGCTTGAATGGATTGATCGAAAGAGCGCTAAGAGAATGCGATACCTGGACGATGAAGAGGCCCTACAGCGGTCAACCTCCGGATTAGTTTTAACGAACTGAGCTTCTCTCAGAACACAACCTAAGTATCAAGAGTTCAAGGGCTTTTCGCCAGCGGAAGAAGATTAGGGTAAGTGGAGAAAACAAAGGCTGGTTAAACGTGAGTAAACGCGACACATCAAAGAGCCGCAGGGGCGAAGACGAAGCGATGAGGCGAATAAAGGAAGGAGAGGCGGGTTTATTGATTCCGTCTAATGCGTCGGGCAGCGGCGCCGATCATAAAAATCTCCGTGAAAGGGAAAGACTCGTAAAATAAAAGGTATACGCGCGCTCGCCCCGAAAATACTCGCGCTCGGTGCTCCGGTGATGCTGCAAACGCGGACGATGCGGCACAACCGATACGGCCGCACACACGCACACACATTTGCGGACACGACGGCGAAGAACGTATGTATATATATATAAGCTAGATTTCGAGTTTTTGCGTCTACGTGGGAGGAAGCAAGCACAGTCTGCTCGTTCGCTGCGCCTGCGGCTTTGATTTCCCTCCCATTTCAATGCATTTCTTTTCCCTCACGTTCTTTTAGGGATGTGGCTATACAGTGCGATTCGGCTGGAACGGCCCACTTCATATACAGCTCCGATTCGCAGACGCATATGGGACGCTCCTATCGAAACCGCTCTTACACAAGCGCTTCCCTATGAGCGCGATTCTTTCGCGTTGTTTGAGAGGATTCGTATAGCCGCGAAGTACGTGCATGTGCCGGACTGCGCGCCGCAGGATGCGTTTTTTCGATCGATCCACCGTTTCATCAAAGCAGCGCGTGATGCATGCCTTTGCACCGCACATACATGGTGTAGAAGCACCCCTTAAAAGCTATCGCATCATCTCGTTGAGGGGTATTCATTATACCCTTTGTATGTCTCAGATCTACGTATTTACGTCATACTGTCCTAATGACTGTTACTTTTCCTCATATATTTTTTAAAAAGCGTGTGCGCGACTGCAGTAGTGTATCTAGGACAGTGACGCAGCCAGAAATTTGCTTGGCATATGGAAAGAAAGGTGTAGTTGACCCCCCTCCCTCTCCCCCCAGATTCCCCGGCTACGCCAGGGGTCTAGGAGTATGCGACAAGTGCAAGCCAGCAAGGGACTGCCCGGACTGGGCGAGCGCTTAATTCTGGACATGACGCCATCTGCATTTTCATTATAGCTCGCGTTAGCTGCAAACTTCCGTTCATGATTGAAAGACACATACCAGTCCTTGCCCACTTTTGAGAGAAGAGAGAAAGGGGGAGGTAGGGAGAGAGAAACCGCATACAGAAACGGCCAACTGTCCTCTATATACAAGGTTGATTCGACTGTACAATAAAATCGTGAGTCAGCAACGAGCAGGCTGATGAGATAGTTTCTATAAAAAAGCCTTTCTCAGTTTGGAAGTGCACAGACGCAGCAGTTGAGAAAGAAAAGGGAAAAGAAAAACAAAAAATAAGGGTGATTACAACCTTGCTCCTTTTCTTATTATGCCATAACAACGATGCACACTCAAGTTATTCCACTGCTCCTGGTCCTGGCCTTCGCTTGGATATAACTCCAACCAGGTCGATCATTTCGTTCCAGGCTTTTTTCTCTTCTTTCTGTCTTTCTTTCTTTGGTCAAACTGGAAGCATCAACACGACCGGGCTGGTGACACGAACGCAAGCGAGGGGCGACCGGCCTCCGTAGCACGGGCGCGGCGACGATCGAAGTCCCGACCTAAGCTACGCACGTTCGTCGACGACTTGTCAAACGCGCTTGCCGGCGCGGGACAAGGAAGAAGAAGCGAGGCGTCACGTACAACGCCACCCTGGCGAGCGAGCGCACGCACGTATACGCGCGGCGCAAACAGGCGACGTGCCTCGAAAAAGAAAGAACTTTAGATGCACCAGTGGTGACCGGCCGAGACGTATCGATCACAACGGAGCACACATATAGGCAACAAATCCCGGGCACGTTGCTGAAATGGCGCTTCCACGAAGGAAAAGAGCATCGATAATGGAAGACGGAGCATTGCTAAAGGCGCTACTCTGAAGTGTATGGTGTATGTGTACGGTACAGCGTTTTAAAAGAAAAAAAAAAAACCCTCCTGGTTTGCTCGGAACAAAGTATGGCCAGCCACAGCTTAAACTGGAAGAGCTGCTTTCGAAGAGTACACCCTAAGATAAGAAATCGCAGCGACCTTCGTAGTCTTTCGTATATATATGAACGACTAGTGGTTGACAAAAAATCACAGCGTCTCTTATCGCATGCAAAGACGGCTACACGGACAATGTTCTTTTCTTTTTTTTTTAAATTCAATGCATCATCCCGTGATGTGACGTTCAGGGTGACGTGATCACAAGATTTTTCTTTTTCGTCACTTATGTTGAGGCCGACTGCGACGGTCACTATTCGCGCTTGATGAGCTAGGTATCTGAGGCGTTCGCATTAATACCAATCGAATCGTGGAGTGTATACTAATATTGAAATGCAATGATAAGCGCCTTAACTATGGTAAAAAAAATAATAAGAGGTAATAAGGGAGGACTAATCACGAGCATTAGAACTACAAGCCGTAGCCAAGTGTCGAACATCTAACGATGACGAGTGTTTATAGTGCCTCAAGAGCAGAAGTGTACGTGCGTCTGCTCAGATTTGGGTGCACGTTAAAGAACCCCAGGTGGTCGAAATTTCCGGAGCCCTCCACTACGGCGTCTCTCATAATCACATGGTGGTTTTTGGGACGTTAAACCCCACATATTATTCAATCAATCAAGAAGTGTGCGTGCAACCGACAACTCAACCTGACACTCACAAAAAAGAAGGGGGGCCACACCCAGTCGGCCATTTGGAAACGCGTGACCGCGAAGCTTAAGCTGTGGTACGCCGTTCCATGCAACGCTCACTGAACGCGATTACGGCCGACGGCCTAGCGACCTAATTCCCGAACGCTCGGATAAGCAAAAAAGCCGCGCCTATGTATACTGACAGACGACACGCACGCACGCACTCACACACACGCGTGCCGACAAAGTAAAGAGGAACGCAGACAGGTCAAGCAAGATTAAGACGGTTTGCGAGTGTCACTCGCATTCCTCGAGTAACGCGTGCATGCGATCGCGAATAGCCCGCCCCTCGTTTCTGTAGACCCCTATATAGGGTCGCATTTGTACCGCCCTATACACTTCGTCACACGCTAAGACGACGGGATACTGAAATATGGCAACTGGAAAGGCCATTCGGATATAGCTTTGCGGGCCAAACATGCCCTCGGCTGAAGACGACACCCGCTCGCATTTGACCGTCTAAATAGATCCGGATCGTGAGTCACTTTTCTTGCCGATATCCTTAAGCACAGCCAGAGCAGTGCCAAGACAGTACACGCAGACATAAGAGTAACGTTGCGGAGAATTGTTAACCTAAATGACAAAACAATACTACAGTGGTGTATGGCCCTTTCTACACTATATACCTGTCCCCTCGATTCAATATATTCGTCCTACTTTTTAAGGTAGTCTAACAAATAACATAAAATGAAGGAACAAAAGAAAACGCAATACAGACATGCTATAAACGAACAAACGCTGAAAGTGGTGGCTCTGGTGGCGACATATTGTTAAAGACCCATTCTTTCCCCCCTCACAACTTTCTCAGCAAACGTTTCTCTGCTCGGCATACTTTCTAAGAAAGTTCGGCTTGTATTCACATTCATGAACACCTGGCGAATATTCTGGGTAAGCAAGGAAGATTTCGCGTTTGATATGGATTCTCAAACAACCTATACTATTTAGCCCAGAAGTATGCATTACAAAACTAGAAAAAGGAGACAAAAAAAAAACGCAAGTAGAGAATCGCTAGCCCACCTACACCACCAACAACGCAACGACGCGGTGCACGAAGTCGAAACGCAGGCCAAAGCGGACTTTAGCGTGACAACCAGCAAGCGCTCAAATAACACCCCAATACCTGATGACCTATTTCACATCCCTTTATCTCACGGGCCTTCCCGACTACTGCTTACACCTTCCCGCCTCCCGCGCGATTCTTTCTGCTGCTCCACATTTTTTGAACCGATCGCTTCTCTGTAAGTCGCGCTGTGTATCGGCGTTCAGTTATAATATCATAATTTGGAGTGCCGAACAAACTCGGCGCAGGAAAACACGGAAACGTCAGAGCATGCGCGCACCTGAAAAGGTCTCCGTTGAGCGATCGGCGGATATCGTGATAAACAGCGCTCAGCAGTGTTGCGGTCACGCCTGCGCCGGACAGCGGTCAGCACGCATGCCGTATAGAATGACCGCACTACTATACTTTCCCTGACCTGTTTTTTTTTTTTTCCGCTGCGTTCACTATTATTTCGCGGCGGCACCTGTTTTCGGTTCGTGATGTGTCCATGTCACGCTTTATACAAGTGGCGACAAATGTCAGTTGCCACCGAAGTGCGACCTACGCAAAAAAAAGAAAGAAAGAAACGTGCGTTGATAACCCGACACGTGATCACGTCGCACGATTGTGAGCGTATAGACACACTTGCTCCTTCCACAACAAATTTCTCTCTCTCTCTCTCTTTCTTGTGTTTTTTTTGTTTCGTACATATGTAAATGCTCTTCTCAATATGGTATTGCATTGTCTGCGAGCAACTCACCTTGTTGGATGATTATGACGTTCGCAACTGCGTGTGTTTCTACCCATCTACTTTTTCCTATCTTCGTTCCTTTGTACGCATGTATCCCCTCACCCGTTCTCCCTGTACAGGGAAGCAATTAAGATATTTGTGTTCCGGTTAGCATCCCTGTTTTTCCTTAATACATTTCTCTCTTTTCCCTACTTCATTCTTAAAATCTTTTCATTCAGTTTGCTTTGAGACAAAAGTCGATGTGACAGTCCGCATTTAGTGGCAACACCCCCCCCCCCTTCCTTCGCACACAGTTATTTGACAGCAAGAATGAGTTCAGTCAAATGAAACAAATGGGGGCAACAGATAAAGAACCACACACACAAAAAGAAGAAGATAAAGATAGACGAAAAACTTTTAACAAAGAATAATAGAAGTGGTCGACCGTGGGAAGCGAATGTTCACCCTGCGTGCGACTGAATCGTCCTACGCCATCCTGCAAAACCAGCCCGAGCCTCAAAATCCTGCTCGTGCGTCTTGCTATACATAAGCACTCCTTTCGGCGCTTCGCTCGCATTCACACTGCGGGGGCCGATTACTTTGGCAGCTGCATCCGTGCGGCGGGCGCTGGCCATTTTGTTTTGCGTCGCGTGGCTACATAGGAGGAGGAAGCGAAGAACACGATCTCGTTTCGCCGCCCACATCGAGCAGCCGCGTAGATTCGCGGGGCTCCGTGCCGGTATACGGACGCACGATGGTCTCTCCCAGATCAGAAGCGAGCACGGAGTCTCCCTTAAGAGAAGCCAGCTCCGGGGCGCGCCGGCGCGAGACGGTGGCCGCCGTTCTCCTGACACAGCATCCTTATACTTCGCGCGGCTTCTCGCCTTCTCCCCCTTTTTTCAATTTCGCCACACGGAACCACCACCACCGCGCTTCGTTCGTCGGCCTTGCCCGCTTTTCTTTGCTCCCGTCGCGATGCACTGACCGCCCCAACAGCATCGTGCACAGTGTGAGCGTTTGTGTTCGGTCTGTGGCGCAAGGTACACTTCCTTCGCGCCATAAAGGTGGCTGCGGATCTCGATTGCGTTGAAGCTCACCTAATGTCTGAGAAGAAGCTATGTTACATATTCTATTCGTGTGTGTTTGTATGTCCACTTACGTCGGACGTTGTATACCCTAGACGATAGAAGAGACGGGCACTGGAGCTTGTTTGCGCTAACCTTTCCACCTTAAATGCAGTGTTAAAACTAGGCCCGACCGAAGTTTTATTGCTGCATACCCAAAGGTCATGGGTGCGACTCCTGGTAGCACGGCAGTCGCATTGTAGGCAAGATGCCGTAGATCCGTGTGCTGAGCAATGTCATCATCATCATCATCAACAACAACAACAACCTGGCTACATCCACTGCAGGACAAAGGCATCTCCCATGTTCCGCCAGTCAACTCGGTCCTGTTCTTGCTGCTGCCATTTTATACCCGCAAACTTGTTAATCTCATCTGCCCACCTAACTTTCTGTATCCCTCTAACCCTCTTGCCTTCTCTGGGAATACAGTTAGTTACCCTTAGAGACCAGCGGTCATCCTGTCTACGCGCTACATGTCCGGATGATTAAAATTTCCAGAAAGAGAGAGATAAATAGAGAAGAAAGACAGGGAGGTTAACCAAGCTTGGCTCGGTTGGCTACCCTACACTTGGGGTGCGAGAAAGTGACAATAATAGAAAGGAAAGATATAAAGAAGAGCCCTCTACTAAGGCGTGCTTCATATTCATATTGCGGTTTCGGTGCGGAAAACACCGGGGCTTAATATTACGGAAGTTGTGCGTAAGCAGGAATAAACGTATAACGAGAGAAATAAAACATCCCGTCATTATGCGAGTAGCGAGCTGACGCAATCCACGCATCGCATTCATGCTTACAGCAATCAAGCAGACGAGCGTACATCGCAGATCACGGAGAAAAAAGCTGACTCGCTGAGTGACACGCACGCGTACATATATAGATCAAAATACACACTGCACACTGCAGCCTGCGCGTCTCTTTCTTTTTCCACGTTAACACAGAACGTAGTTTTGCTTCCACGGTCTCTTGTTCTGTTTCGCACGAGGACGTTATCTTTACGCGCCACGCGTCTCAAGCGCATTCGACTGGCGTTCTGCTTCAGGCAGTTGCAGCGCTTTTTTCTTTTAGTTGCTAATAATCGCTGACGCGGACATGCCTCGCACATTACGGAGATTGTTAGGACCGGCGCCAGGTCTGACAATGGATCGGCGTTCCTTTTGATGTTCCTTTTGAGTCGCCAAACGGGTTGGCGGCCTGTGTCCGCCATGTATTGTTCCCACCTGGCCGGAGGGTGCGGCGTCCTGCCGCCGCGGCGCCGTGAGCAGTTCGGGAGACCACCGGTGCAGCTTCTTCTTTGGAAGATGACGGCGGCGGCGGCGGCCGGGAATCGTCCCGCTAATTGAACGAGTCGTTCGGCACCCTTTGAAGCTTGTTTACGGCGGCCCTTTCGATGGATGCAGTCATCAACTCCAGACCCCTCGCCCAGCGACACACCTTGACGGGGGGGGAGCCGCGTTCGTGCCACATGGCCGTGCGGTGACCACGCTTCAGTTTTGAACGTTCGCGTGGACCGTGCGTGCTCGTCACCCTCGCGGGTAATGTGTGGTCCGTGATTGGACGGTGCCATCTGTACGCGGTCCCCGATCTAGGGATCTGGGGAGGACAGACCCTTTATAATGAGCCCCCACGGCTCATTCGGTGTGCTTTTTCGAGTGGAGAGCTCGCCATGTACGAAGAACGCCACTATATATCTAAACTTTCTTATTGACCTCTCTCTAATGTAAATAAACGTCTGTTCTCTGTTTTCCCATATAAGCATTGCATCTCGCTATAAGGGACGAGTCCGATGGGAGCCAGCTACCAACGACGAGACCCACAGGACCCAGACCACAACAACTGGATGGCAGCGGTGGGATCGAGCTCATCGACCAGGAGGCAATGCTGAGACCTGCTGTCTGGAGGACCTAGAGTCGGACAAAACTGCTTCGTGGCATCTCTGACAACACGGGAAGGAACGCGTCCGAATTCATGACTGCATAGGGTGAGTGCACTGCTTTTCTTTGCTGAGATATCACCAGGCTTTGCGTAGGATTGTAAACAAAGCAGTGATTTGGTAACGGTTGACGGAAGTATTGATAGTACGTCAAAGTTGTTTAGTTAAAAGAGTTAGCAGCACCAAGGACCGCCATGAATTTGAAGGGACTAAAAAAGCCAGAGTTGTTAGAGTTGGCCCGAGAGCTGGGCCAGGTAATTGCCGAGACGAAAAGAAAGCAGGAGATCATTGACGCCATCGAGAAGATCGGGGCAGATGACGATGAGCTGAGCGAATGCTTGGAGGCTATTACGCAAAGGAAAGAGGAGCAGAGGCTCCGTGAGGAAAAAGAGGAGCAGAGGCTCCGGGAGGAAAAAGA
Organism: Rhipicephalus annulatus; assembly: GCA_013436015.1. Taxonomy (NCBI): domain Eukaryota; kingdom Metazoa; phylum Arthropoda; class Arachnida; order Ixodida; family Ixodidae; genus Rhipicephalus; species Rhipicephalus annulatus. The sequence continues at coordinate 204,079 of WOVY01002808.1, forward strand.
GGAACAGAGACGTCGTGAGGAGAAAGAGGAAAGAGAACGTATCGATCGTATGGAAATGAAACGCCTAGAAATTGAACTAGCAAAGGCTCAATCAATGAACGGAGCTAGCGCAGTGGCACGAGAAAGAGAGCGCCGAATGACAGATTTGATGCCATCCTACGCGGTAGGAGGGGACATGGGTCTTTTTCTGGTGCACTTTGAGCGCACGTGCGAGAGGGAAAATTTTGCTAAAAACACGTGGCCCCAGCGCTTGCTTACGCTGCTGCCGTGTGAAGTAGCTGACATTATAGCCCGTATGGGTAAAGAAGACGCAGACGACTATGACAGAGTCAAAGCGAGTCTGCTCAAAAAGTACAGACTGTCAGCGGAGGCGTTCAGGCGAAAATTTCGTGAGATCGAGAAAGCCAAAGACGAGTCATACCCAGAGTTTGCGTACACCTTAAAGGTAAATCTGGAGGAATGGCTTAGAGAGGAGGGTGCGCTTGGCGACGCGGAAAAGACTCTGCAGTGTTTTGCGTTGGAACAATTCTTTCGGCGTCTACCTGAAAACATTAGGTACTGGGTTCAGGATAGACAAGGAGTAGATACTATCACGAGAGCGGCAGAGCTCGCAGAGGAGTACGTAAATCGCCGTGCCCTCGAAGGCAAGGATGTCCCTAGGAGGGAGATTAGTAAATATCGGGCCGACAAGCCTCCGCGATGGACAAAGTCGGGTCGGTATATGCCGAAGGAGGGTTTAGACTCCAAAGGAAGCGGTGATGAGAAAAACAAGAGAAAGGAAGAAGCACCCGAGAAAAGGGCGGAAGGGCAACAGAAAAAGGCGTTCGAGGCCAAGAAGCCGATAGTTTGCTATAACTGCCAACAGACGGGGCATATTTCTTTGGGTTGTAAGAACCCGAAAGTTGTGTTAATGTCACTCTGTAGTAATGACGAAAACATGAAATTGCTAGAACCATACATCCGAGACCTAGTCGTGAATGGCCAACCGTGCCGCGTGCTCCGCGATTCGGCCGCCACTATGGATGTAGTGCACCCGTCCTATGTCGAGGAGAGTCAGTTTACAGGAGAATGCGCGTGGATAAGACAAGCAGTAGAGACAAACAGTGCATGTCTCCCAGTAGCAAGAGTCCGCATCGAAGGCCCTTTCGGTGTTCTAGACACTGAAGCTGCCGTTTCGGCACATCTCCCAGTGCAATACCCGTATTTGTTCTCAAATAAATCAGAGTACTTGCTACGACAAAAAGGAATTGGGTTCAGTGAGGGTATCGTACAGGCCTTAACTCGATCCAAAGCAAGGGAGCTCGCCGCTCAGACAGTTTGTAAAGATCCGGTGGCAGACGAAACAGCTTCAGCGGCAGAGCCTTCTTTACCTGGCACGAAACTGGACCGCCCTATAATGGAGCCTCAAAACACAATATCTAAAGAAAGATGTAAGAAACCGGATGAATCCGAGGCATCTCGAGAAGTAGAATGCACTATAAAGCTGTTAAATGTAAGTCCTACAGAACTGATAGTGGAACAGGAAAATGACTCCACTCTCCGTAACTTAACGCCAGACGCGAAGGAAGGGGTGGCTAAGCAAAACATTCAGTTCACCAAGAAGGGGGGCGTCTTGTACAGAAAGTACACGAGTCGAAAAGGAGTTCGGTTTAATCAGCTAGTCGTACCGTATCCTTTCCGCAAGGAGCTGCTGCACCTGGTCCACGGAGGTTTGTGGTCAGGGCATCTCGGCATCAAAAAAACAAAAGAATGTTTGTTACGGGAGTTTTGCTGGCCCGGCTGCTTTCGGGAGGTGGAGGCATTTGTAAGAAGCTGCGACACGTGCCAACGCGTTGGCAAGCCAGGGGATAAGGCTAAAGCACCTATGAAGCTGGTCCCCATTATCACAGAACCGTTTCGCAGGCTAGTTATAGACACAGTGGGTCCACTTCCTGTAACGCAGTCCGGGTACCGGCACATACTCACAGTGCTCTGCCCGGCCACGAAATTCCCGGAAGCAGTACCGTTAAAGGAGCTCAGCTCGGAGGAGGTAGTTAAAGCGCTTTTATCTATCTTTGCACGTGTAGGCTTCCCCGCAGAAATTCAGTCCGACCAGGGATCTGTTTTTACAAGTGCACTAACCTCGACATTTCTAGAAAAGTGTGGCGTTAAAATCATCCACAGTTCAGTGTACCACCCTCAGTCAAATGCTGTAAAAAAGGTACATTCAGTCATGAAACGGCTGCTACGCGCCCTTTGTTATGAGCAAAAAGAGGATTGGGAGGCTTGCTTGCCCGCAGCTATGTTCGCGCTTCGGATCGCTCCTCACGAATCAACAGGGTTTTCGCCTGCGGAGCTTGTTTACGGACGTGCTCTTCGCTCCCCACTTCGCATTGTTCGAGAATCTTGGGAGGGCCGGGCGGACGACCCTTCGGTAGTAGCATACGTGCTTGAGCTGTTAGACCGACTTCACGCAGCTCAAGAACTAGCGGAGCAGGAAATGCGCAGAGCTCAAAACAACGCTAAGCGCTATTATGACAAGACAGCCCGGACGCGAAGCTTTCGAGTAGGGGAAAAAGTGATGATACTGAAACCCTCACTGAAGAATAAACTTCAGGTCCAGTGGGAGGGACCTGTTGAGGTAGTTCAGAAATTGTCAGACACAAATTACTTGGTTACTGGACTGGGAAGGCGTAAAACGCAACAGGTGTACCACACTAATCTGCTCAAACCGTACCAGCAGAGGCATGCCGTTGTAAACATGTCGCTCAATCAACCGGAAGAAATGCCTATTGATTTCCCGGAGTTAACAACAGAAAACAAAGACATTGGCGAGACTATTAGTAACCTGGTAGAGCAGGCGGAGTTGGAGCCAGATCAGAAAGCGGAACTGAAGGAACTATTGTTTGACTTTAAAGAAACATTTTCAGACACACCTGGCAGAACCAAAGCCCTAGTTCATGATATTGAGCTGACATCTTCGGAACCAATTCGTTCTAAAGCTTACCGCGTTTCCCCGAGGCAACGGGAAATAATGGCCGCGGAGATAAACCGAATGCTCGAGCTAGGAGTGATCGAGCCAGGAGAGAGTGATTACACCTCGCCTCTGATCTTGGTTGAGGTCCCAGGGAAAGAGCCGCGACCGTGTATTGACTATCGGAGGCTCAACTCGATTACAAAGGACCAAACTTATCCAATTCCGCATATTGAGGAAAGGCTTGAGCAAGTCAGCAGTGCCAATTTCATCTCGACTTTGGATTTAGTCAGGGGATACTGGCAGGTGCCTCTAACTGAAAGGGCTAGTAGGCTTGCGGCGTTTATTTCCCCGATGGGAACATTTCGGCCGAAGGTCCTTAGTTTTGGATTAAAGAATGCCCCTTATTGCTTTTCTGGCCTAATGGACAAAGTGTTACAGGGTATGGAGGACTTTGCCCTCCCGTACCTAGATGATATTGCTATTTTTTCTTCTTCCTGGATAGACCACATGAAACACTTGCGAGCTGTGCTATGTCGTCTGCGTGAGGCCGGCTTAACAGTGAAGGTTGCGAAATGCCAATTGGGGCGCGCTGAGGTAGCTTATCTAGGGCATGTAATAGGCCAAGGCTACCGCCGGCCGTCAGAAGTAAAGCTGGCCGCAATAGACAACTTTCCCCAACCACGAACCAAGAAAGACATTCGGTCGTTTCTTGGATTGGCCGGTTATTATCAAAGGTATATCCCGCGTTACTCTGACATTGCAAGTTCCTTGACAGACGCTCTTAGAAAGACTGAACCCCAGACCGTAAAATGGGATGGGGCCAAGGAACATGCATTTTCTACGCTAAAGAAGGCACTAAAAAGTCAGCCAGTGTTGAGCGCGCCTGACTACTCTAAGCCGTTCATTCTTCAGTGTGACGCCAGCGACCGGGGTATGGGTGTCGTGCTTTGTCAGAGGGGAGAGAACGACCAGGAACACCCTGTACTGTATGCCAGTAGAAAGCTTTCTGTTCGTGAGGAAGCATACAGTGCCTCAGAAAAGGAATGTGCCTGCGTTGTTTGGGCTGTGCAGAAGCTAGCTTGCTACATCGCCGGTTCTAGGTTCACAATAGAGACTGACCACTGTCCCCTCACATGGCTACAGTCCATGTCATCGAAAAACGGCCGTCTTTTGCGCTGGAGCTTAGCTCTTCAACAATACACCTTTGATATCCATTACAAGAAGGGTAAACTCAACAGCAACGCAGATGGTCTGAGTCGTTGTCCCTAGTACCCCGAGGGCTTCAAAACGATTTTCTGCTTTCTATCCTCGATTTGAGGCCCACTAGTTTTCTGTATTTATCCAAACATGTGTCAAGTGTTTTGTTTAATGTCTTCAAAAGTGGCTGATGTGGTGTTGCGACTCGGCGGGGGCCACAGGAATAAAGTTGAGGTAGAAGGAAATGACTTCCACAGGTGAATCTAAGTCTGGTGATTCTGAGTAGGGAATTGCCGTGTGCTTGCTCGTGTGTGGGTGTGCTTTCGGCGCAGTTTCCGCAGTTCCTCATTTGTGGTGGGCGGAAAATATGGTGGAGAGGGGTCACCTCATCCCTGCGAGCAACGCCCTCTTGGTCAATGATCATCGGATCCAGTGTTCGGGACAAAAATAATAGAGGAAGAGCCGACAAGCTGCAATACAGATCCCGCTGCACAGTACCTGCTGGCCACTGCACCTCGGGATCTTCTTTCCCCGGCGGAGAGGCTGTTAGGACCGGCGCCAGGTCTGACAATGGATCGGCGTTCCTTTTGATGTTCCTTTTGAGTCGCCAAACGGGTTGGCGGCCTGTGTCCGCCATGTATTGTTCCCACCTGGCCGGAGGGTGCGGCGTCCTGCCGCCGCGGCGCCGTGAGCAGTTCGGGAGACCACCGGTGCAGCTTCTTCTTTGGAAGATGACGGCGGCGGCGGCGGCCGGGAATCGTCCCGCTAATTGAACGAGTCGTTCGGCACCCTTTGAAGCTTGTTTACGGCGGCCCTTTCGATGGATGCAGTCATCAACTCCAGACCCCTCGCCCAGCGACACACCTTGACGGGGGGGGAGCCGCGTTCGTGCCACATGGCCGTGCGGTGACCACGCTTCAGTTTTGAACGTTCGCGTGGACCGTGCGTGCTCGTCACCCTCGCGGGTAATGTGTGGTCCGTGATTGGACGGTGCCATCTGTACGCGGTCCCCGATCTAGGGATCTGGGGAGGACAGACCCTTTATAATGAGCCCCCACGGCTCATTCGGTGTGCTTTTTCGAGTGGAGAGCTCGCCATGTACGAAGAACGCCACTATATATCTAAACTTTCTTATTGACCTCTCTCTAATGTAAATAAACGTCTGTTCTCTGTTTTCCCATATAAGCATTGCATCTCGCTATAAGGGACGAGTCCGATGGGAGCCAGCTACCAACGACGAGACCCACAGGACCCAGACCACAACAAGATGAAATGAACGAAGAAGGGAGTCAGCCGAAGGGGGAGGATGCTAGACGAAAGGAGTATCACAAAAAAGAAAAAGAAGACAGGAACTGAACGAAAGAAAACACGGATGTACAACGCAACACACAGAAAGAGTGAACGACCAAGTGAAACCGAGAGGGGGGGGGGGGGGTAGGAGACAAAACGCAAAGAGCAGCGCAAGCTGCGTCGACAACACGTAGAGGCAGCCAAAGGTCATTGCGAACGAAGAAATAAAGCAGATAAGAAAAAAAGAAGATATGGCGCCGATGCAAAGGGCACACGCGTAAACCGATGTAGAGGGCGCTGCAGAACGGGACGTCGAGAACGTCACGATGCCACGGGGATTCAAGCGCCAGCTGGTGCAGCGTTGCGACTTTTTGGGCCACAGAGAGGAAGCAGCAGCAAGTAGCAAGAGACGTGCGCACTCTACCGCCTCGCATCTCTCCTTCTTCTTTAGTTCTAGTGTTTCCTCCAGAGAAAGCCCTGCTACAGCATGTATGTATGTATGTATGTATGTATGTATGTATGTATGTATGTATGTATGTATGTATGTAGGTATGTATGTATGTATGTATGTATGTATGTATGTATGTATGTATGTATGTATGTATGTATGTATGTATGTCAAGGTACACTTGAAACCCTGCGCTGACGTCACCAACATGGTAAAATAATTTATAAAATGTCAAGGAGTGAACGATAACACCAAGGTGCCATAGCTACCACGGAAATAAGGTCATTGGCGAAGTGTGGCAGTTTGGGCTGGTTGGTATGACATGACGATCGTTATAGCGCGAGAACAGGACGACGACAACAGAACGACGGTGTCCTTCTTGTCTCTTTGTCGTCGTTCTGTTCTCGCGCTGTAACTACCGTCATGTCATTGGTGAGTTGAGGCTAAGACTGCCAGGAGCCAGCTATCTCCCGGTATACATGTTGCACACTGCCTGATGACATAATGTTTCGTTCGCGGCTTTTGCAGCGCTATATGAAGCACACCCGTTACAAGGCCTCCGAAATCGGGCAACGACAACACGCGCGCCCCGGGCATTTGAAAGTCAAACCTAGCACATTTATGATTGCTTCTGGAAGAATTTTTGGGGGAAAAAAAGAATGAATTATACCACAACAATAGTGAAGATTCTGATGCTTCGAAGGTTGCAAAATATCATAAATAATCGTTCCTGTGAGGCGAATAGTTTAGGTGAGTACTTTGGCAAGTGATGTCAGGACGCGCCGAACATCGGCTGAGGAAAACGCCGTTTTCATCAGCCGATGTCATGGTTGCCATGGTCAGCTGTCATGGATGTCATGGTCAGCTGTCATGGTTCACGAACGCGTCACAACAATTAGGTAGCAGGAAAATTCCTGAAGAATATCGGATGCAACGAAACGCTATTGGAAGGTCACAAAGCTCGAAAAAAACTCTCATGCGGATAACTAAAAAAAAAAGCATTTGCAAGGCTTCGTTTTTTCAAGACGTGAGATTTCTCATTTCGCGAGTCCTTGCCCGGTCATCACTCGGGACACGCGCCCTGACAGATGCACGCGCGAAGATTTCGGCTGACAGGAACGCTACTGAGACACATCTGTCCACCTCCACAAATCCGGGTCTTTCCAAGGAACTTAAACGTGGACAATTGTCACAGGCGTGATGTTTTGACGGAAAACTAGTTCCTTGATGTGATCAAATCCTCACGGTCAAAACCATAATCGACCTTTTCCAGGGAATGCTCTAAAAAATTAATAAAAAATGCGTGTACAAGAAAAAAAAATCATGACCACCTTCACGCGCAATGTGTTGGCCCATACACAGCCCAAGCGACGATAGGGACTACATTAACATAGGCTGCTTACCCTTGAAATATTTGTAAGATAAAACTTTAGCCAGTCCTGTCACTGTAAGTATATTACTGGTTAACGCATCTGACCAATAACAAAAGTTTACTTGCATATAGGAGAACTTCATGAATTCGACACTCAAAGAAGCGCGGCCACCAATTGGCAGTGATTATAATACTGTCTCGTGTGACAATCCACAATGAAGAATTCAGGGAACAAACTGGGTAAAGAGAATACAAGCTAGGACAGAACATGCGCACCTTCACCCATGCCAGACTTCGTGTCGAGTATACACTTCAAGAATCGATTTAGGTGACTTCGAGCTGTAACAAAACTGTTTCTGAACAGAAGTGGTTAGCTCTCACGCTCGTATAAATGAACACACGACAATTTACACTTTGCGTAGCGATAGCAGGGACGCGCGCCCCACCATATACGGACCCGAGGGCATTCTTGTCGTATATGTATGTGACTCGGTCAAAATGACGCGCCTCTGCCCGAGACCCGCAGGACAGATAACGATATCTGTTAAAGTAAAAGCACCAAGTGTCAGCGACAAGAATGCACTATAGCGTGAAAAAATCAAATAGCTAGTGATGTAGGACAGCAGCGAGTCAAGTATCTGTACACGCTGACGAGAAGGACGGCGAACATCACATCTCGTTAGGAGAAACGACCACGCGAAAAAGGCCGCACGCGATGCCAAGCGCCGCAAGGACAGTGGCAAGATAAAATAAAAGAACGACAGAGACGAATAACGAATGAAGGGCTGACTGACTGGAAACATGACATCTGGTTATTCGAGAGCAGGAGGAGCTGTCGGTCATCGGGCGCGTCATATCGGGGTCAGTCGGTCTAATCGAACGCGATGGCTATAGCACAGCCCAGGGGAACGCGGTAACAAGGTCTATACTCAAAGTGACCGCCGCTCCGCTATCCATTCAACAACGAGGCGACGCGGGAGGCTGTCGTAATCGAAAATTGTTTTGAGACACTTCGCGAGAAGAAGGAGAGGTCTATATACTGTACATCTCTCTCCACGCAATTCCCTGGCGTGACACGTTGCCGAAATGCATATATATCTATCTCTCTCCTTGTATAGTTGGCCGCGATCGGGATTCTAAAGCGAAGTCGAAGAAGCCCTCCCACGTGTCTGTCACTCGAATGGTGAATGGCGCGGCGACGTCGCCAAGATCTTACGCGTCCTATAGCGGAAGCGTAGGCATTGGATGGAGTTGGAAGAGTGAGATAGTTGAAGTTAATTGATTTCGATCGGGTGAGATTATAAACGAAATCGGCCGTGTCAAATCAAACAAACAAGAACACCGCCATTATCACGAAGCACATTTCATCTGCAGAAGTGTGGTAAAACTTGGCATGTATTATGTAACAATAATTGTTGGAGTTTTACGTCATGAAACCTCAATATGATTATGAGTATGAGAGATGCCGCAATGAAGGGCTCCGGAAACTTCGGCCACATGAGATTATATGACGCGCACTCAAATCTGTAAGCACATTTAGAAAGTCGCGGGACTTGATCCCACACCTTCTGACATGCAGTACAGTTTTGCTTTGTAACTGAGTCAACTTCTAACAACTTTATGACAAATAAAAATTCGCCACGAATTACAATGACGAAGTGCAAGACGAAAAACCCAGGCCGCGCGCTGTCCATTCTAAACCATGTTTGACAATGGCTAAACGAGATCATATCAAGATCTTCTCCAAGTAATCCTACCACATTCCGCACCATGCAGTGTTATTTTGCCCGCTAGTTTACTTAGTTTGGCAATGCATCGCCAGGGGAAACAGTGAGATACGCAAATGAAAACTTCGTTTCACATTCGCAGTAATTCATCCAACCAGTAGCATTTCTGAGGAAGAAGTACAACGATTAGCGCCACGACGTGAATTTAAAACAAGTCACTAGTGCAGGATATCATAAAGAAGTGAATACGTTAAGCGTGAAATTGAGAATCGCTGCGCTATTACATATCGCACTGTATAATAACTGCAAGGTGTGTGAAATCACGCCTGTGTATAAAAAAAGAAGTCAGAAATAAGAAGTTCTTTGTTACCCGGATGGGTTCGAGAAGTCACATGCAGCGTATCTATGAAACCACTGCCTTCGGCGTCGCGTATTTTCCTGTAATAAGATACAGCGTGGAAGTGTCACTCCAGAGATACACTCGTATGCACAACACACAAAATTTTCAGCCTGTCCAGCTGTCGCATAAAAAGAAAAAGAAAAGAGAAAGTAAAGTCGCAAGAGGTACTCCAGCTATGTAAAGACACAACTCGCTATTCAATCGCGTCGTGTACACACACACACATTTATACCCAACGGCAAACCCTGTAGAAAAGACCGTCGTAAGAGGTGTGGCGCAGTAATGAAAATGTATAAAAGAAAGGGTGGTAGTGATAATGCGAGTGCCGAGTAACTTTGCTGATCGACCCGAACGTGCGAACGTGACAAGGAACAAAAAAAAAAGAAAGGAATAATCGATAACTCATCTTCGTTGCAGACAGAGACAATTTTGGAGCGCGGAAAGAAGAACACGAAGATTGCACGTATCGATAAAGTAACGGAAATAAAGAGAAAGAAAGCGGGAAGAAAAGGTTGTGACCTCGATATTGTACAAGCTCCAACGCCGTCGGTTATCGATCCGCGCCTGCGATTACTTCGTAGAAGAAGGCAACTATATACTGTTGTGGCAAGGAGTATAAGGATCCAAAATGGGCTGAAAGATAACGTTGTCGATAAGTAAAAAGAAAAAAAAAAGACAGAAGAAAAGGAGGAAGAAGTAAGAACTTATATAGCTACCATAAAATAAGCTTATCGACAGGTCTTTGTATGGGATTCAATTAGAGGCTAAACTCGATCTTGCCAAGGCAAAGCCGCTAAGAACGAGGAAGATGGGATACATACAGGCTACAACGCATACAACTCGGGCTACCAAAGTTAGCTCTACCGAATATGGCGTATGTGTCTGCAACAGGTTATACAATGCCGACGAAGCTATACGCAATACAAGCGAATAAAAAACGGCACTCTTTTAGGGCGACGAACTGCTTATGCTATAGGCACAAAAAAAGTAAAACATAAAACTAGCACCATCCTCACCAAAGCTAAAATCATTCTACACTTTTAATGATCCTGAGAAAAGCGATCTATAGCTAGAAACCTAGATTAAAACGCCTGCCGTTCATCCCTCTGGCTACGCCAGTGGGATGAACTGCCCTATCACAAGGAGCTTCGCCCCTAAAAGTGTATCGCTAAGCTGTACTTACTTGATACGGCGAACGGAGCAGACCTCGAACAATATCGAAGCGCGAAGATTATACTGTTCCGATAAAGAACGCTGCTACAAAACGGTTAGCTGCGCCGAACTCACTGGCAGCGACGGCAAATCTCACTTCATAGATGTATAAACTGGTCACCGTATAATCCGAGTAGCATTCAGTTATTAAAAGCACGGGCAACGACGTGCAGGTGGTGTAAACATTGACTACTTTCCTATTCATTCCCCATCATTCCAATCCTGCTTTTCAACAACTATAAAGCAACCCACTGCAGGAAAATGTAAGGGAATGGAGAGCTAGTGCGAAATGAGTGAGAGAAAAGATTCTTCATGAAGGAAAAAAAAAAAAAGCCTTCCTGGTTCAGCGAGAAGCTTTCCGCAAAGTCGAGTCGCACGCATGAACGCCTCGGCCACGCACATCCTTGCTCTCCTTTTTTCTCCCAATAACCCCTTAACTTCCACGCGAAAAGGGAATGCGGAAAGCGCGCCCGGCTCCGTGCTAATTAATTACCGGGCTAATTAATGCAATGAAGCACGGGTGCGGCACATTTGGGCTGCGCTGGGAAAACAACGCCAACAAAAACGAGAGAGAGAGAGAGAGAAAAAGAAAAAGCCATAACAGTCCACGAAATGCACGATTAATGTAAAGAAGAATGGAAGACAGTTCTGCATTCAAGAAAACAGCGTACGAGTCACCGCTTGCCTTGTGTGCCCATGTACTCACCCAATCACTCAGAAGTGCACACACACCACACACACACACACACACACACACACACACACACACACACCATCTTTTTCCCTACTTCTTTCCTTTCTAAGCTTCTTTTTCCCTAGCTTTTATACTCGTTTCCTTTCTTTCTCTCGCCTGTGTGGCAGGTCATCCGTCCCATTTTACACGCACGTTGGACACAGCGCTTCAACTTCGCCGCGTGGTCTCAACTCCGGCGGCTCGACATAAACTACGCACGCGCGTATAAAAGGCTCCAGCCTTAGAACAAAAGAATGACAAACGAGTGTATATATACTCGGGAGGTGTAGCTACGCCCGTTGCCCAGGAAACACTTCCCGCTCTTTCGCGTCCACTTTCAACACGGAAAAGACATTGAGCTCAGTGTGTGCGAGAGGCCGCCCGGAAACCGCGCTGCTATACGTGTAATGCACCTCCTCACAAAGTCAGCCGCATGCGGTAGAGGTCACTCTCTTATACGCTACAGGGTGTTGAAGCTCAAACCACGATGCTCTGTCATGTTTCCGGCGCATTCTTCTTCGTATACAGTGAGCACTCTTTCAAGTGCCGCTCCCATTTCGTTCTCAAATTGCGCGCATAACAAAAGGGGGCACGCGCCGAAAAATTGCCGCATCAACGCCGCTCACGTAATATGCGCGAACGCGCATGCGCTGTTGCGAATCGCAGAAGGTCGCCGGCGGGGCTCTGCTGAAAAGCAAGCGAGACAAGAACTAAGACGGCACGGTGGTGACAGACACTGGAGCTTATTCAGCTTACGAATAACGTAATGTATATTGCCACAATGCATTTTGTCACCAGCTTTAAATTACTTTTCAGTGAAGTCCAGCGCGCTCGCAACTCCACATAAACTGGTGCTCTGCGTTCCCATTGGCATGACTCAGCTGAGGTTGGACGAAATATGCTTACAGTGCAGGAGTGTTTAAAAAAATTATTTTCCCCCACCAATCGGGCGTCAAGCGAAGTAATGTACTACATTCGCTTAAGCATTCCACTTCTATACGGAGCGCGTATGTGATCATCAACGCCACGTCAGCATAGCGTGACGTGAAGATCTTCGACACATCCTGAGGAGAAGCGCTAAACGAGAAAAAATGGCGACGTTAAAAAAATGAAAAACAAGCATTTGAAAAACCACGAGGCCTTTCGAAAACACTAATTGGCCTTCGCACACCACTCCCTGCGGTTCGCACCCGACGGAGGAGGCTGTAGGTTGCAACCCACGCGCTTATATATTTGTTCTTAGAGTTGTGTTCTGCCGCATATATATATATATATATATATATATATATATATATATATATATATATATATATATATATATATATATATATATATATATATATATATATATATATATATAATGACCAAAGTCAGAGAGGAGGCGAGAAATCGCGTGCGGCGGATAATCCACGGCCCCCAAATTGTTCCACTGACTCACTCGAAAAGCATGCTTCCCCTCTTTCTTTCTTTTCTCTCGCCCGCTATCCCCCCTATGCATTGACACCTATTGCCCTGCTCAAGTGAACGTTTCGCAAGCCTCGTGTTTGCTAGGGTAACATTGTTTTCCAGTTTGTTTTTGTTTTGCTTTTTCTTATGGCACTTTTCCAAGCTCGATCGAACACCATTCGACACACCGCCCCGCCACGGTGGCCTAGTAACTAAAATACTCGGCTACTGACCCGGAGGTAGCGCGATCGAATCCCGGTTGCGGCAGCTGCATTTTCGATTGAGGCGAAAATGCTGTAGGCCCGTGTGCTCGGATTTGGGTGCACGTTAAGGAACCCCAGGTGGTCGAAATTTCCGGAGCCCTCCACTACGGCGCCTTTCATAATCACATGGTGGTTTTGAGACGTTAAAGCCCACATATCAATCAATCAACTTCACAATTAGACACAGTCTGTTGTGCTGGTAGGACGTGGAAACAATGTAGTGGCGCCTGCCATCTGATTGCCATCAGCACGTGACCAGTTCCTTGGCCCCCTCTTGATTCTACTCGGCCAGTACATTTCAAATGCCCATTCGCACAACACATTCGCAGTAAACGAGACAAGCATAGAGCACAGAATTATGCCGTAAGAAGTCATTCAACATTACACAGCGTTCACGGGGTGCGCCACTCAGTCATCGTTGAGAGACATTGTCGGACAGGAATATGGTCACACAAACGCTGAGCAAGGCTCGGCCGACGATCACATGCGTTGTCTGAAGGGCGGCCTTTTTGCTGCACAGCTGCCGTACATGCGGTCAGATTATAACCTATACGGGAATTGACAATGAGATAAACGAAGATGAGGAAGAAAAGACTATGAAACTTGCTGTACCCCTTGTTTACTTCCCTGTCTTAGATGAGGAAGAGCAATGGGACGGCGGAACAGAAAGCTGGGGCAGAAGTTCAAACCGGCAAAGTACACATCACAAGGCACAAAGGGTCCATAGGCAGCTGAAGTGTCTTTGCGGCTTCGAAATAATGCAGCTTTCGTTTGCAACCTTTGTGCAACAGCTGCGCAGAACAAGGAGGGGACGGTTAGAAAACAGCATCAGGCCAGACTTCTGTTCACTCGCCCCACCGCGGTGGTCTAGTGGCTATAAGGTACTCGGCTGCTGACCCGCAGGACGCGGGATCGAATCCCGGCTGCAGCAGTTGCATTTCCGATGGAGGCGGAAATGTTGTGGGCCCGTGTGCTCAGATTTGGGTGCACGTTAAAGAACCCCCAGGTGGTCGAAATTTACGGAGCCCTTCATTACGGCGCCTCTCATAATCATATAGTGGTTTTGGGACGTTAAACGCCAGATATCGTCATCATCAATGTTCACTCAGCTCGGACAAAAAGTAGTCGCCAACCTGACGCGACTATAACTGTCCCGCATTATCGAACGAGTGCAAAAATGAAACTACAAAACGGAACAGGGTGCACGCCGTTACTCGGTACAACGCCACATAGGAGCGCGGTGCGCATTCAGAGACTTTATGCCGTCGTAGGCCACGCGCTACCAAAGCGGGGAAATAAAAATGGCAGGAAAGAAACGGGAGCTGCGCGTAACAACGCCAAAGTGTTCGGGAGGTGCTCTAGAAGAAGAGGGGGCGAGGAGGCTGGAACCATAAGAACGGGGTTTGTGGGGAAGAAGAGAAAGAGAGGGGAGGGAAGAAAGGTTAGCAGCCTCCGCCGGGAGCACAGCGCTAGAAAAAGAAGCGCGGAAATAAGAAAGTGCTACCGGAGTTCGGAGAGGAAGGCGAATCATAGGAAATCGATCGAATGCGGCGGGGCTTTGCTTGCGAGGCCGTGGTGCACGCAGAGTTCGGCAGCCTCACCGGTTCCTGCATTTTCCTGGTGCGCCCGCCTTCGACCTTCCCTGCGGAACACGGGAGCTCTCGGGTGCAGCTGTTCCCGTTTCTTCGTTCGCGCGAAAAGAGCCGAAGAAGAAGAAAGGAAGAAATGTACGCGAGAGGACGGTAATGGGAAGCCATGGATCAAAGGAACGGTGGAAACAAAGCACGAAGCAATCAGCGCTGCCGGCGCCGTAAGCAGACAGGGACGAAGCATGCGGAATCTCGAAGAGTACGGTGGCGCCAATTAATAGGGCGCCTCATCGGCTGAAATACTGATCGGGCTGCAGACAAGAAGATTGATAATTAAGCTGAAATTGACTGAAAACGTAGTTTGGATCAGATCTGGCCTTTTTCAATCGCTAATAAGCCGTGCTAAATTGAATGAAGAAAGTTAAACAGTCCTCCTGGTTTGGAGAACATATAATTATAGCCAAGCTTTCCACTAGCGCTCTATCTCCGCTGATAATACGTCTACATATTTATTATTAGGAGCTTCAAGATTAATGCAATGTTTTCGTTTTCATTTACATTAGTTCCAGAGTAAAAAAAAAAGGGCAAAAGCGATCACCCGCTAATAGAACACGTGAAAAATAAACATTTAGTCGTTAATAAGCCAGGCTGGATAAAATTTTACTTCAACAGCTTACAGATCGCAATTGACGGCGCTGCTTGCGAGCACAAGTAGCACTGAGTTACCCCATTTAATACGTAAGGAGTAAAATAACCGCGACAGTTCCACGTATTCCCCCTCTTCGGTAAAGCATCCTGAGGCCGCGGCTACTGTTGACGGCAGGAGGCGAGCTCTTTCTATAGATCGGTAACGCCCCATTGCGCGATACGCGCGCAATCTTCCATTGTTTCCGGCTTCCGCTCTCACGATCCGTAGCATGCAACGAAGATAACGCTCTTTCCATACAGCCGCAAGAGAAGCTCGCGCCGGATCAGAGAAACCAGAGCAGATTGCTAAGCCGCGCTGATCGGGATAGAAAGGAACCCAGAGACACCAACGCGATGCAATATTAATGAAAATAGGACGTAAACAAGCGCTATGCGCTTTTAGAGAGATGGGCCACGCCAGGAGACCTTAGCGCTACCGCACGAAGTTTCCTCGAATCGAAAGTTATTCCGCCTCCCAACCCTCCAGGAAGAATCGCCAGGCGCAGGCGCCAAACGCGTCGCCCGATCCGACAAAGCCATCTTATCCGCCCGACCAAAGTGAAAAAAGAGAGCGCGGACCGGAATCTCACATGTAGTATTTGCGTGTAGCACGTGCTTTGTGTGGAACTTGCTCCAGGAACGAACATCACCGTTTCGTTTGTTTTCATTATTTGTCCTTCTCGTTGCCCTCTCACTATGTTATGCATACAGAGCGCGTTGCATACTTTCAACGCCGGTGCTTCAACCCTTTCCCTGCAACTAGCGGATGTTGCTTGTTTTCGTGTGTCGTCAGCGGAGTGGGAATTTCCTACTTTTTTTTTTTAGCCTGAACCTCTCTCTCCCTCTCTTTCAGTCACTGCAAGCCCGCAGCTACATAGCACTATATGAACAGACCAGCCCTTCCGCTCCGACCCCCCCCCCCTCTCTCTCTCTCTCTCACACACACACACACACACACACACACACACACAAAACACTGGGCAACCAGCGAATTGCTGAGCCGGTGTCCCACTTTGTTATTGTTGCTTCTTCCGGAAGAACAGCGGGACAACGGCGGCAAAAGTTTTTAAGCCTAACGATTACAGCAACGACAAACAAGCGCAAAAGAGAAGCGACTATAGGTTGCGTGCGTGCGTGCGTGCGTGCCGGCGCATCGAATATCCACCAGACCGTCGGTGCGCTTTTCTCCGGGTGCAGGGCTGCATCAGAGCGCGCATCAGAGCGTGCATGCATGAGCGCTCGAGCACGTTGCGCTGCAGCTCGATTTTCTTTTTGTAGAGGAGAGGAGGCGCCACTTTCGGGGCAATTAAAAGCAAAGGGGAACAGCATAAAGGCAGGGATGGGTGCACTGAAACGAGCGACGCACAAAAAAACAAGAACAGCCTTTCGGAAAAGCGTAATTGGCATAAATAATAAGCCATTCTTTGCCGGCATCAAGCCGCGGCAGCTCGGCTTATTGTAACAATTCTCGTAGCGAAGGAAACCTGTCGGCATGGCTCAAAAGAGCCGCGCGGCCGAACTGCGCCGCTTTGCCTCGTTCCTCGCGTGCTTCAGCTTCGCGACCGTTTAGTGCAGCCGGTTCGCCGTCGCGGAGGTCGGGACTTGTCTGCCTCGAGGTTTATATACTGCGACGCCTCGGCTATACGGGAGGCATAAATAAGCAAGTAAGCATGTACTGCACAACCAAAAGCGGTGCGCGAACGAGGCACGACTTTAGAACATTGTTTCCGACTTGCGGCGCACGTGATAAGCGAGACTCTTCGTTTTTTTTTTGTACTCGTTTGTTTACGTGCGCGTAAGCTTTACAGAAAGGTGGTCTGATAGTGTAATTGTTGCGACTGACGCTTAAAACATATACGTAAAATAGCGAAAAACGGAGCTACAACAAAACTGGCGCGCGGTATAATAAATTGCGGGAAGGAGAAGCGAATCGTCGTGGACAGTGAAATTACCCTCCTTATACACTCGTGGAGAGCGCGCTATATAGTACACACCCAGAAGCAGCAGCCACGAGAGGCGAGAATAGCTGCGGCTATCTCTGAAAAAACCGGCGCACCGTTTGGAGAGAGGCGTTCAGCGTGAAGGAGTATATAGTATTTGTATGTGCACGTACGGAGTGAGAAAGAAAAAAAATGGGGGGAGGGAGGGCGGATGTACATAGGTAGGACTTAGCAGTTGTTTATGATCCCGGGAGGGGGGGGGGGGGTCTTGAGCGTCATTGCGGCGGTGTCTGAAATATCCACCGCAAGAACCTCTCCCAGCGGGTGCGTTGATATATATCAGGTCTCTCTGGGTCGCGCGCGCTGCTCTTATGCGCTGCAGCGTTGATGCAAAAAAATGCGAAAACAGAAGCCATAAAGGAAACTAGAAGGCGGCTTTTATCTCATACACTGGCGCATCATTAGCTCGAGTGATTCTGTACCGGCCGATGAAGAGAGGGTGCGCATGCGAAATAACCCGACAAGCGCGACACGTAGACTTGGAAAAAGACGTTATAAGATGTATATCGCTATAGATATGTCTCCATCCTGTGGAAACCGTGGGCTGTTCCATGAAAAAAAAATAATAAAAAAAGAACCAGAGAAGCGAGGAGAACGTGCTCAAATCAAAATTAGGCGAGCAACTTACGAGCAAGCGAAATGAAAAACACAAGATAACGCTGTACTTGAGATGTCGAGGCGAAGAGTGCCGAGTGCCGCTCCATCTGCAGCTGTGAGTATATATCTGCGAACTCGTGGAACTGCGAGTGGTACGGATCGAGTTGCGGACACAGCGTGCCACCCCGTCGGAGACGGACGCTACGCAGATGACGCGCCAAGGACGAGTGGCCATAGCAAAATATAGGTCTTCACTTTCACCCTTCACCGTGTCCGGCTTTTGCCTCGAGCCACGCGTTCTTTTCGCGGGAAACTATATTATAGCGTGTCTGAAGCTGGCACGTAAGAACACGAAAGGAGAAGGTTGCGTCTTCCGTGAGGACGGTCCGGCTATAGTGGGACGGCTGACGTACTGCATGCGTATATTTGTGCTTGTGTGCGTCCGCGTGCGCTTCACGTTTCTTTGTCAAACGCGGAATAATACGTCGTCCGAAGGCCAGCCAAAGGATGCGAGAGCGACGCGTGGAATACCAACTCCGAGGAGCTGCGGCGACCTCCGGAGAGGCGGGATTCGGAACGATGTGCGAGAAAGAGTCCTTCGAGTAAGAGAAGGAGCCAATAGAGAAGGGGAAAGAAGAAAAAAATCGTGGAGGAAACAGATACTTCAGACAAAGGCTGAGAAAAAGCGAAATCGCGGCGCTACTTTTTCGACAGAACGGCTATCTTACATCGTATATGAAAGAATAGGCGCGGCAATCAAAGAAAGGAAAAAAAAGAAATATAGAGAGTAAGAAAGAAAGAAAGAAAGAAAGAAAGAAAGAAAGAAAGAAAGAAAGAAAGAAAGAAAGAAAGAAAGAAAGAAAGAAAGAAAGAAGATTGAAGCAAAGGATTAATTGAGCAGGCGGCAGAAAGATAAAAGAAGCCCCGCCTAATCGTGACCGCAGTGTGTATCATCCGCTGTGGACGACGACGAGCGTTGCGAAATGAAACGCGGCGACCCGCGGGATGATGCCCCTCGGAGCCCCACTTGATACCCGGGCCGTCTGACACTGGTCCCTTTGGCCTGTCGGCCACAACGTCTCCATCGATCGCAAAAATGTACTACACTCTGTCACTGCGCTTATGTTGCCATACATCCACGGCGTCATTCCTTATGTGTATTGTGACGCAGAGCTATGTAATGCTTTCTAGAACAACGTCGATTGATTGATTGGTTGATTGATTGATTAGTTGATTGATTCATTCGACTAAATTAAGAAGTAGGCATCAGTACGAAGTTTCTACAAATTCCGACGAAGTTACGACCTTCGCACTCTTCAACTCGTTACGTGTTTATTATTCTGAGTTCAACACGGCATAGCTCATTATTACGCGTTGTATTACGCATTATAGCCTAATTCGATCTCGGCGTGTATTTGTGCTTACGTGTGACGCCTGCAGGTTGATCTTGAGCGGTGAGCCTTTAATATATCAGCATAATTGTTAGTGTGCGGAGAAATGCTGTATAGGTCATTTATACCCATCCGAGGAAGTAAACGAACATTGATAATGACAGCTATTCTGGCACTCTTTAGAGCTGGTTTGTTGTTGTTTTTGTCATTGTTTGTATGAAAAGCAGCTGCTGCAACTCGAAGATTAGTTTATGCATGTAATTAAAAAAAAGAGAAAAAGGGTTGCGTTCTTGCCGCGCATGGTGGGTGTAGTGAACTTCAGCTTACATGACGATTGTCCACGTTGAACCAAGGTAAAACAAAAAAAATAAAAATAAAATGAAACCACGTCTGCCAAGTTACTTACTTTGGAATATCGCGTTCTATTCGCTCCAGTTCACCGCAGGGGACGCCACACCAAGAACAATTCCATCAAAAGGATTCATCTAGGATTTCCTCCGGGCGAAGAGGTGGACAAGAAAAAAAAAACGTGAAATCCTCCTTGTCTTCACATTTGTTACGACGCCTATAAAAGGGAGCATCGAGCAGAGATAATATCATTTCATCGAACGATGCGCTTTCAAACTTTAGGCGAAGAATTGAATCGTGGTTTTTTTTCGAGAGCCCCGTAAAGAACAGGCCCACCCGTGTCTTTGCAGGATTGCCTCACATACCAGACGTTCCTGCGCCATAGAAATGCCTTCAACTTCAGACCACTGTAGTGGTATTAAGAACGAGCACCACATACCACCATTTTCAGTGGAAAGAGAAAACGAGGGAGGGAAAGAACGAGAGAAAGAACTGGAGAGGGAGAGAGAAAAAGACCCCGGGCGAGCGAGCTAACAGCATTCCGAGGTTTGAGGAAAATTAAATTCGAAAGAGAGGTTTCTTTTGGGAAGCTTTCTGGCCATCAAAGTTCCGATCCGATAATGCGGAGTATACCAAGTGGACAAAGAAACTCGAAACAATGGGAGAAAACACCGTTCTATTGCTGTTGTCCGCCGCGCTGTGTTGGACGGCGTGTGTGCCTCCTTTACGTTGCACTCCCTGCGCTGCACGCCCTTAAGTACATCAGAGAAGCTTTCTGCGAAGTTTCCGAGGAGAGATATGTGTAGTGCTCCCTTTAAACTTTGCGCCAACGCGTCGTCCAATCGAATCGAGTCTGCAAGAGGAGGATTGCGGGAGAGCATCAAGGACTCCTGAAAGGTCCTTCCAGTGAGGTAACGGTTTTGCTTCTGGTGCGACGTAAACGGTGCATATACAGTGTCAAGATCATCTCATAAAAAAAAATCGTTTATCTAATTTTTGCTTCGGGAAAGCGGGACTGTCATTGGCAGTCGCGGATTACCAAGCAAGTGGAATGCTATAGTTCTGTAGTGACTATCGTCCAGTTTCGTTGTGCGCAGTAGCGTGTACAGAACGCGGCTTCCTGTGCAGAATACGGGGGGGGGGGGGGGGGGGGGCGTATCACGCGCACAACGATTCGTTTAAGCGGCGACAAGCATAGAGTGTGAGACGGCACAAAGAAGCGGCACACACTCCCACGCGTGGCTGACCTTCGCGCCATCTAATGAGGGAATCCGAAATCTAACCAAAACGAAATGCGGCTCCCAAGGTCTACGAACATGTCGAAACAAAAGTGCAAGGCCCTCTCCGAGTTTGGCTGCCTTTTTTCAATTCACTGTCTATCCTCGATTACATGTGTCAGCACCTGCTTGCTACTTTGACCTGTATATTATTATATATAGTTACGATCCGTAACGACCACAAACGATTCGAAAGAAAGGGAATGCAGTGCAATACATCGTCCCACTGCCATTGTCCTTCCGCGTCCGCTTTCTATAGCGAACAGGCGATTCCCTTTTTGGGACAATACTAATAGGCGACATGATATATGGCGGTTTAGCGGCTTGGCCCGGGCTCTGTCCTAATACCGACTGCCACGCAGGTGGGCCCCGCGCGAGGCGACGGTGTGCACCGCGGATAAACGAGGATTAAGGCAGGACGAAACGAGGTGCTCGATAGATGCTTATCGCGCATGAACGACACGTTCGCGAGATCCCTGCCGCGAATTTCGGTACCAAGGGCAACGGGGCCTGTATAGTATATGTCACGCGCGAACGCTAATTGGGTGCCACATTCCATGGACGCCGTGGCATGCATTATACATGCCCCGTCGCCATCTCGGGCCGTATAGGCGATTATATACCGCCGCTATCACGATAAGGATAGACGCTGCTGCTGCGGCTTCCGCCAGGGCGTCGAGGTAATTACACACTCGCGGACCCAGTAGTTAACTCGTTGATGCCCATTGTGTGGCATATATAAGCTGCTGCGTCGATTGCGGCGCTCTCTCTCCCGGCTCTACAATGAAGTGGCTCTCACACGCGCGCAACTGCCTTCGGTTCTATACTTTCCCGACCGTCGTAGTAAACACTTTCTCTCCTTCGAAATTGAGTGCCGATTCTCTTGATCTCGGTTTGACACGTCACTTTGCTATGCATGTGCCCTCCTTCGCGAGTCGAGGAGAGCCCGAATCTATTACTCGATGGGCGCTAACAAGCGACCCTCCGATCACTCATGTAAATTCTCGTTACTCCCTGGCCGAAGCACGCAGCGGTGCTGCGTTGTAGAAAGGCTCGCCGCAATACTAACTCGCCTCTCTCTCCCTCTCTCTCTCTCTCTCTCTGTGTGTGCATACGAGCATGCATGTGAGAGAGAGAGAGAGAGAGTGCGTGTGTGTGAGCATGTGATGGTGAGCGAGTGGATTGTTTGCGCACCGCGTAGTGGAGAAAAAGACGTAGTGCACTCTATCACATTCATACTGCTTACTGCGTATGAAGATAAAAAAATGAAAAAAAGAAAGGAATTGGATTTCCATAGAGTTTCCTAAATATACACTAGAGTGAACACTGGCGCTAGTGTCCAAGGGAGGTTCAACGCACGGCACTTCAGCGAGCATGCGAATGATAGTACACAGATGTGTCTAATCTTCGTAAATCTAGCTCCGTTTTCTGTTCGCGTTGCTTGGAGCTGGTCTGTCACGATACAAGAGTAAGAAAACCTTTAGCGGTTGCGCTTCACCACCTTATTCTTTTAGGCTCACCATTTCAAATCAGGTCACCAAGTTCAAAAGGCTTCGTTCTTTCCTTCGAAACAAAAGCGAAACACAGAAATAAACGATGCCACGAGTGCGATTCGCCGCCCACAAGTGCGAAGACTACGAAAATCCGCGTACTACCCATCATTCCCATGGTCGGTGAACGATCACAGCGCCAGAGTCCACTCCAGTTAATTTAAGGAAACTCTATGGTAATTTCACGAATTCTTAAGGGGAAGTCTGCACGCTGCGCAGAAATGGCACCGGCCATAGTTCGCACCACCGGCTGTCTTCATGAGACATCCCAATCCCGCTTTTATTATTATTTTTTATCTCTTCCTGACTGGGAGGTCTGATCGGAACTGCTCTAGCGGCACACTCACAAAAAAAAAACAAGAAAAAAAACGCAGGTGCATTGGCGACAGAACTACGCGCTGCCGCGCCGTCATTACGTCTTAGTTCCCAGAAGCTCGTTAACCGTATGACGAACGACATAATTACAGGCCCGCAGAGCGCCATGGAGGGACGTCGAACAAAGCCTTAATGAGAATAAATTTTGGAAAAGCAAAAAAAAAAAAGAGAATGCGGGCGTGTCATTTGGAAAAATCAGCGCGATTATCCCCCCTCGACAAACCGACAGGAAGAGAGAGAGAGAGAGTGAAGCTCGCATCACGATTCATAAGAGCTTTCCAGCGCGCGAGGAAGCGTAAGAACAAGCAGAATGTGGGGAAGTGCTGGTGCGCTAAATGAGGACTGAAAAGGGAGGAGAATAAGAGAGAGACTGCGCTTGAGACGTTTCGAAGAAGGCGAGGCACGGCGAATGAGCGAGCTGTATAGGGGCCCGGCTTACGTAGTAGAGATGCAACAAGAAAGAAAGGAACGCAAGGGAAAACAGTAGCCCGCGTCGTCGACAGACGGGTAGTAGCACGCGGCATTGCGCGCGCGACTGCAGCCTTTTTTTTATTTTGTTTTTTTTTTTTTCGCCGAGGAAGACGGGCAGAGGAACCGCTTGCAGCGCGCCACCCGCGATTGCCTTTGCCGCATGCATGTAACAACTTAAAACTACCCGGACGCCACTCGTCCTCCTCTTTTCCCGCCGGTGCCGACGTCCGTCGCATCGTCGCTGCACACCCGGGCTCTTTCTCTCTCGCCCGCGCACTCCCCCAATAACGCGATTTTAATTTAAGCGCCGTGCGGTTCGCCGGAGCATAATGAGCTCACGCCGTCTTCACTGGGGCGACGACGACGAGGCGACGCTGATGGTGACGTAATAAAAGAAGGGCAAACCATCCATCCAGAGAACAGCAGCAGCAGCAGCGACGCAAGAAGACCTCTCTCTCTCTCACTCTCTCTTCTCCTCCCCGCTTGCACTCTCTTTCTAAACGGTGGCCGCGGCTCGAAAGACAATGCGATCGCGGGCCCATGCGCTGTCTCATCGACTCGAGCTGGAGTACATAAAGAAGCGTTTAAACAAAACAAAAAAAAAAACGGTAATCAAACGCAGAAGCTGCTCCGCGCGAAAGAGAACAGTAATCGCGTCAAGTCGGCTTATCCGGGGTTCTTCCCCGGTCGTCGCGGCGAGCAGCACACGCGAGACCGAGATGTGTCTGCGAGGCGAGAATGGAAAGGGAAGGAACGATTATGAAAGCACGAAAAATACCCGTCAGCCGAACCAAGGATAGAGAGAGTGAAAAAGAAAAAGGTGAGGCATGGGCATCGCCAGCGCGAGTTGTCATTACGCGAATTGCCGCGGCTAGGCGACAAAAAAAGGAAAGGGATAGTAAGGAGGGGGAGAGTCAATGGGGGGGAGGGGGGTGGACACGTCACTTATTGTTTCGTCCGGAGTGTTTCAAGGAGTGGCGTGATTACCACTTGTTTCGGCCGCAGCGCGTAGTAGTATACAATACGCAGTGCTGTGCAACAAGATGGTAGTGTACTTGAAAGATGCGGCGCGAGGTTACAACGAACGAGAACATAACAGCAGGAACAAAAAGAACGATCTTTCTTTTCCTTCTCCTCGTTGAAGTGTAGCATCCGCGGAGCAAGAAGAACAGCCGCTATTACGCGCCGGAAACAGTAAAACAAGTGTCTAGCTGTTAGACGTTGTTTACTTGGCATATACTGTAATGTTGCTGATCAGAAATCCCGCGACACATGAGCGCGCTAACCGAAAAGTGGAGGTTTGAAATCGGTTCGATGTTAAGCTTGATAGGCGCAGCATGTTCGGAAGAAACAACGCGAAGACAGGATGACAGGAGAGAAGAAATTCATTAGACGCAAATGTTGGACAGTTCGTAAAAATGCAATCTAACCTGCCGAGGGCCCTAAAACTAAAAGGGAGTGATGATGAATATGATCCAAACGACGATGATCATCACGGGGAGGGAGACATCAGTAGAACTTGCGCGCAGAAAAAAATAATTATGCGTGGCAGCAGCTTACATCAGACATCCTCTTGCGTGCGTTCAATCGAACACGTCCCTTACAGTCAACTGCAACTCCTTAGCGCTTTCATGGTGGAGAACTGCCACGCAATTTGCCTATAGATCGGAGAGCACAACTGGCACCGGTTCGCGAATGGACGAAAGTACATTCACTTTTAGCGTGCACCGGAAATCTACGAGCCGCGCTTTGAACAATTATTCCGCAGAAGGTACGGTAGAATGTTTGCCACGCTTCGCCATTGATTGCAACTACTCGAACCTCACACTCCCAAACTCTGCTGTATAGGACACGCCCGCTTCACGACCGGAGCACCGTAGTAAACTTCTCAGACGACCCTCTGACAACGATGCTGCGAAGGGAGCCGGAATGAGCTGCCGCCAAGGGAGAAAATTGTGCGGCCGAGCAGTTTCTATGGGCGTCCGAACGAAGGGGTGCACCCGCACAGGAGCGTCTGGCTGGCGGCTCTGTGTGAGCAGTCTCCATAGAAGCCTCCTAGCCGTCTAATCAGGCCACCGTAATTGCCGGGCTGCGCAGCCATACGGAGGCCAAACGAGCGCGACACAACCGCGGGGTTCTCCCCTCCGGTCCAACGCGGCCTCACGTACCGGGTATAGTTAATTAACGCGCGGGCCACGGTAGTAAGAAAAGAGGTCGCAAAAAAGCGGTATACGAGGGGGGACGCGAAACGACCAGCCACGTAGTACAAGGCTCTTCCTATGCGGGGCAACTGAAAGGAAAACAAAAGATCTTTGGCAACGCGGCTAGAGGATGGAGAAGTAAGGATCAGTACACGGCAGCTGACAACGGGAAGAAGGATCAACACAGAGCACCACGACAGTGCGCTCTTCTTCACTCCGGGTTTCCCATTTCAAAAGTTCCGCGTAAAAGGAATAAAATGTAGGCATGGCCGCAGCCGAAAGGGTACTAGACCTCCCAGAGTCAGATCCGCTCCTTCTAAACTAAGGCGCGGACCCCGGTTTCCACCCCGTCTTCCCCGTCATAAGTCCCGCAGTTCTTCCCAACGCCAAGGGAAACCACCTCTCTTTCTAGTGTCGCTCCGTGATGATGAGTATGTAGACGGACGGGTTGCATAACGTGTGCTTCGCAAAGCCTCGCACGTCTTCTCACTCCGCTCCCGCACACTGGCGGTGTGTACCGCCTCGGAGGGTCGAACGAATGCCTGCCTGACATACCAGCTATTTTTACGTGCTCCTTCCAGCACACGCAGCATGCGCGATGGTGCTGCCCCTGGTAGCGAGGCGGCGATGACGTTTGTCTGCTTCCATTGGAGGCCACGGCTAGGCCGAACCTCCCGTACACCCCTTTCGACGACGGCACTCACTCACCTTCTCCTCGCCACCAGGTGACGTTGTCGCGCGCAGAAAGGCGCCAGAAGTTGGGACGTGCAGGATGGAGGGAGGAGGATAAAGATGAGGGATGAGGAAAGAGCCGCCAGGCGGGGGGGGGGGGGGGGTGCGAGCGGACGCACGTTTCAGCTCGGGCCCAGCGATGCGATGGGGTAATCCATTTTCGCCCGGGCTGCCGCCGCATCTTCTTCCGCTCGGTCCTCTTCGTTCTTCGCCCGCTTGCCCCCCACCCTCCCCCTCTCGGCAAAAAGCGATGAAGAGGTGAAGCGAGGAAACAACACCCCCCCGGGGGGGCGGAGGGTGACAGCAGCGCGCAATTGCCCCACGACACCTCCTTCCTCGAGCAGCGAAGAATGCTTCTCCGCGGCGACCATCACACCATGCACCCCACACGCCGCCAGAAGGCCATCGCAAGCACGCAACCACGGATGTGTGCGGTGGGAAAGGGTAATCCGAGCAGCTGGGTTATCCAGGATGAACAACGGAAGGTCTCTTACCTGCGTGAAAAAGAAAATAAAGAGGTGTGAGAGAGAGAATGTGCATACCTTAATGCTAGGCACATGTGAACGTTTCGACGGAAAACAAAAGAACAGAATAAAGAACGCCGTAATCCTACATAAACCTGTGGACCTAAGAGCACTCATAGTTTGGTACAAGAAAATATTGTCTTTGCGCACGCCTGCCGAAGACAATGCGTATTGTTGAAATGCAAGAACCAGACTAAGGCTCCCACTTGTTATTACACTGTTAGTCTGCATTAAACTCTAAATTAATGCTTCCTAACTTGTTCAATAATGAGCACAACCGATGTTCTGAATGACCACTGCGAATCAACGACGACACGAGTACTTGAAGAGTACCAAGAAATCGCGATTCACTATAGACAACATTCACTGCACGTACGCGAACAGCTGCTATTCCAAACACGTCTCTCGAAGCAAGCGTGAGTACATTGTACATAAATACTCACGCACTTGAGAAGTAATTAACATAGAAAAACGCACGTTTAGAAACAGTGAAATCGCACTTCAGAACAACATACAAATAGAACAAGATAAACGTGCATAAAGTGTGTTCACAAACGGCAAGGAGTCTCGATCAATAAAATTTTATTAGGTGTCATGCAAAGTTCCACAGACCTTGCAAGACATGTGACAAAGTTCCACAGACATTCCAAAACATGTGACAAAGTTCCACAGAAATTACAAGACATGTGACAAAGTTCCACAGACACAATCGCAATAATAATGCGCGATCTTATGTTTGCATGGCCATAGTGACCAAGTCACTCACGGCAGACGAGGGAGGTGGTCGGCGGCAAATCAATGCTAGTAATAGTACTTACTATCACACTACATAAACATAGAAGGCTGAGTTGTAATACTACTGGCAGTAATAGTGATACGAACGACCAATGTTAATTAACTACTCTAGCAGATGATACCCTTCATCCGCGACTCGAAGTCCCTTCTGATCTGCGTGACAGGTCAACATGTAATGACGCACAGACGTTCAGATAACACTCTTTAATTGCTTTGCATACATTGCAAGAGGGTGGTGGAGAGTTAACTCGATCATGTGGTTGTGGAAAAAAAAGTGAATAACAGAGACGAAAAAAAAATCAATACCAGCACCATGCAAGCAAAACCAGACAGCAGCGCAAAATCACAACCATAATTATTTATTCAGTTACACGGGTCACGCGAGGCAATTAAAACAGGTTCCTACTTCCCGAACCAGGAAGCGCACAACATCAGCGAGACATTCAATGTGACCACCGGCAGACGAGAGAAATTGAATTAGAGATCGAACACATGCTCGAAGGGGCGCACCCTTGTGAAAACAACAACAACAAAAAATAACGTCGGTCGAGAAGTTATTAAAAGTGGAGTTCCAATCTACCCGAGAAGATCTTTTTTTTTTTTCTGGAGCGTATAACCGTATACGTACTGGAGACCAAAAACCACACGCACTTTGACAAACAGGGCTGCTCCAAGGAAATAACACTACACACGCTATACAGGCTGACTGTCTGCTATACGGGCCGCGCCCATTACGGCTCTTCGAAACCTAAACCATGAAAAAAAAGATCGAGAAAC
This sequence comes from Rhipicephalus annulatus, assembly GCA_013436015.1. Lineage (NCBI taxonomy): Eukaryota > Metazoa > Arthropoda > Arachnida > Ixodida > Ixodidae > Rhipicephalus > Rhipicephalus annulatus. Next base: position 232,437 of record WOVY01002808.1, read on the forward strand.
GGAATAGCGGTTTTCTTAATGATTCCACGGTAGCGCTCGTTAAAAGGGCGTGCAGGACGGGAGCCCTCTTCTTAAAAGCCTCCCAGCGAGACGTTTTCCGAAGGGCGCCCGCGTTCGTCCATCTTACTCCGTCACGGGGGACGCTCCATTTTCCAGCGAGACACTTGGCGGCAAACAGAAAGTAGAGACGACGACGACGCAGAAAACGGAGGCGACAGCCGCAAACTTCTGTCTGCGTGCCCCCGGGGGCCGACGTTCGAAGCAGGGAGGCGAAAAGCGGGCGGCAAAGCGGAGCGGGCATCGGCGACGATGCGTCAGGCGCACTGACCGTAAACGGCGCGGAAATGTGCGGAATGCGAGATGCTATAGCTGGGACGGAAATAGGCGACGACCGACCAGTCCACGGTGTTGTGGCTCGGCAGCGATCGAAGCCATCGCTGTGTCCGCGCATGCTATTAACACGTAGAAGAAAAAATAATAAAAGCGCGCGCACCGAAACGAGATGCAAAGAGGGGAGGGAACAAACGGACAGGACAATCGCCTCGGGTTATGGCATCTGCTTTTTTTTTTTTGAGTCTGCAACGCATCGCGTAAGCGGCGTCTGGCGTGTAGACGCACTTGACACGGTTGAGGGAATAGCTGTTAGCACAAATGAGTGAGAATCTCTCTCCAGGTGCACCGTCGACTGCGGGTGCATTTGTGGTGGGACATTGCGACGATCATTCACCTCCGTTTGGTTTGCTCTCGTTACTTGCCTCGTTCTCTCATAGAGGAAAAAAAAACACGAAAACAACGGCAGCAAAGGGCACTGAGCTGACTTTGACTACATTCACTTAGGTTTTCGAGATCAACCACCATTGGAGACTAGGCAGTTTTCTGGTCGTCATGATCGTACGAGTGTCCCGAGTGCATCAAAAGAGTACGTAGTGGGGAGAAAGGTGTCTTTCACAAACGTACGCGACGTTCGTGGCTACATTCAAGCTAATGACGCCGAAGACATTATTGGACCTGACAACAATCAACTGCATGGCGTTAGACCCTTTTTCAAAATTGTAAAGTTAGCTTCCCTGCTATGCAAGCTTGAAAAACTAATAGGGTGCCATCACTTACTGCAAATAGCCTGATAAAGTGCAGTTTGCTTACGCAGTGGCGTGAAAAATGTAGTGTTGGCTCTTTTGATATAAACACTAATAATGGACAAGTCCCAGCATGTTCAAACAGGACCGCGTCTCCGCTTGAAAACAAGACAGGTGCCGCCATTACTTGGGCAAATATGCAGTGCAGAGAAGCACACTTGCAAATTATGCAAAAGGGTCCGTTCTTCTTTTTTCTCACTTCTGTCATTACTCGGCTCACGCCAGCCTAGAGACGACCACCAACAGAGCACGTGAGATTCGCACTCTCAAGCGCAAATACCTCGGCTACACGCCCAAGAAGGCGAAGATCTCGTCCATCGTCAATGAGTCGCCGGGGGGCCACGGGAAACGATCCGTAACGGATCGCGCACGCGGGTAGTGCAAGTTCGAAGTGCACGCGACGGCCTGTCAAGACGGCATGGGTAGCGTTTCTTTTCGTTTTCGCGCTCTCCGGGTCACGTAAGACTCTTACGCAGGCCTCCCACCACAAGTCTGTGGGACATTTATTTTTTTCCCCTCTCTTCGCAGATTATACATGAACAAAACTGCATAGCGCACTCGAAAAGCCGGAAGTAGGCTGTCGTGAAGCGCTGAGACGGGGATGTAAGACGTAGCAGCGAGCGAGTACTATGAGTCGGTCCATTTGCTTTTTTTTTTTTTAATCCTACTTGCTTCGCTCAGCGTTCTCTCGAGACTCAAACGAAAGGGCTCTGACATCATTTCTTTCGGTGTGCCTGTGTGCAAGCGTTTACACACACGTACTACGTACGCACATGTACGGGTATGGTGGAAGGAACAGGATAAACCGCACACAGCGCCAGGTGCGGCACGTCACTGCCACGACCGACGCGGCCAGCAGCAGCAGCGCACACAAAGGCGCGGTGGCTGCGCAGTCGAGCCCGTGGAAGGGACACGCCCTACGAGGAAGACGAGGATCAGGCCGTGCCGTGGGATACAAAGCAGATTACGCGCTAGCTCTTTTCGTCCCACCGCCGGCACCACATAAGCAACACCGTTTCTCAGTATCTTTGTTTGTTTGTCTCTCTCTCTCTCTCTCGCGGGACTGTCTGCCGAGTCCCAGATTTCAATGAATTAGAGCCACGACTTTTCATAAGCCCACAAACCAGAGACTAAAGAGTGGCCTACGTATGTGACTCAAAAAGTTGCGCAACAGACCACATTATAAGGATGTATACCAGTCAATGCTAATCTTAGGAAGGATTCGGCTGAGCGGTCAATAATAACAACGGTTAAAATTTTACGCCCCAACACTGCGATATAGTAATAAGAGACAACGTATTGGAGGGCTCCTGCAATTTCGACCACTTAGGGTTCTTTATAGTGCGCATAAGTCACCTAAGACAAGAGCCCCTAGCATTTTACTTCCACCGAAGTGCGGCCTCCGCGGAGGGTGGATAGACGGATAATAAATGATGACCCATCACGCAAACATCAATTGAAGCTAGGAGCATACTTAGCTAAGCGCGAATTATTAAAGGAACTTTACGGCAATACTATTCGATACTAAGCTCAACAAGGCACAGAGGCACACGACACGTTCTTAGTCAACAAGCCTCCAAAGTCGGCCAGTCTGGTGCGAAGTAGTGAAAGCAGGCAGAGCCCTGAAGCCCGCGTGGGCTACCGCGCTGGATAAACCAGTGTCGAAAGCGAAAGCAGCGCCAAGACGGACGCCTTTGGCGTCATCGGACGACGTGTCATTCGGAGTAAGCCATGCTCATGATGCCAAGAACGGAAAGAAACTGGCGCCAAAAGGAGGCAAACGAACATGGAATGGGGGGGCTGTTCTGCAAAGCGTTATTCAGCCTCAGAAATAGAAAGACAAAGTTGGGGGGAGCCGAACATTTTTCCACAGCGCGGAAACTTGATCGGCAAAGCAGGCGAACGGCAGTGACAGCGCGGAGGAGCCAGGCGTATGTAAGCTCGCGAGCGAGGGTGCAAAAACTTAATCCCGAGCCCGGCTTAGCGTAATCCGAACGCAACCAGAGGCCCGCCCGGCCGATCCTTACATCCGCTGGCCAAGCTCATGGGAGGACTTCCAGCCGTCAGTCGAACTGCAGCTCTGCTTGCTATTAGGTCGCTATGTCGGGTCTCTCTCTTTTTGGTTTTCTTGACGCTTAAGTTGTTACGTCGCTGTTCATTGGCTTGGCCACTCAGCATCGATCAGACGTAGGCGACAGCAACTTCAGATAGAAGAAAGCCCAGATGTAGTTTATTCTTTTTATTTCTCCCCGTTTCCGCAAGATTTCTACAGCGTTTGGTAGTGTTCGACCCATGCTTGGTTTGATTTATCACTTGTCCGTGGCACCTAATTCTGTATTCGCAACAGCATACAAAATAACACGGAACCACCTTTACGAGAACTATATTGATGCGATGTTGAATCGAAGCTAGCCCAAAGCCACCTCCTGTTAGAAGCGTAAAAGGCAGCTATAAACTTTGTCCGAGGGCAGACCACCACCACCACACTGGTTATGATTAGTCATTCGCGCTCTCTTACACCCGTAGCCCTCATTATTTGACATTACTGCATATTTTCGAGTACCTCGAACAAGCAGGTTGGCCTTCTGGCGTTGGCTAATACTCTTAGACGACGGACCTCCCAGCACAAACACATTCTCTGTTCGACCACTTTTACCAAGGAACTGCGACCAATGATTTCATATCCAGTCATGTGAAGACAGGTTCCACTCTTACTCACTTAAGCGTGATTACATGGATATGCAGTCTCTACCAAAACCCCAAAATCTAAATTACGACAACATTTATTAACCAGTGCATCTAATCACTCAATAGAAACAAACATATTTGTGCATGCTAGTAAATAATCGTGTAAAATATTTACGTTCGTTTAATGAACCTGCTTCGTTACACTTGTAGAAAAAGTTGGCTTGTCATTGTTCTGAGCATAACTGGTGGTTACTATATCTAAACGCGTCGCACTATACTTGAATCTGCTATGTAGCTGCCCTAATTAGCGCAGCTTGAGGTGAATCTGCGGCGACCGCATACGAGACGACCGGATATACCTCGAGCTGCCAATTGCAGCTTTCGCTGCCTGGCTGACCAGGATAAATTCAGTTCCACAAATATATTCGGAGAACTCGCTGCGTGAGACGAGCGCGTCGTTCGAAAATGTTCGGCAACAAAAGGAAAGCTCTGAGACTCGCGTAGCACATCGACACACTCACTGTATACCTGCTAGAGTCGAAATCGTTCCGACACCGAGAAAGAAGGACCAAAGGCAAACCACCAAAGGCAAACCACCAAAGGCAACCAACGCCAAAGGCAAAGGCAAACCAACGGCTAAGCTCGCGCAGCCTCTTTTTACCGAGAGAGGGAGAGGTGAGGGGAGAGAGAGAGAGTGTGTGGGGGCGGGGGTTCGAGTCTCTTTAACCGCACGACAGCTCCTTTCAAATTTACAGAGCGCATAAAAACTCCAAAAAAACAGACTTGAGAGAAAAGTCGCGCCTTCTCTTTTACGAACCTCGCGAGATTGCCGACCGCACAAACAGCGGCGAACCGTAAATCACGCCGAGCTCGCTTCAAGCGCGCCAGGGGCAATGTAGCGCAGTGTCACCGCGACGGCCCTGCAGGGCACAGCCGACGTACACGCACGCACACACACAAAACGAAACAACAACGCACCGAGCCGTAATTAAGCGATTCGAACTTCGCTCGGTCGCCCGATCTGAGACAGCAGTCAGTGCGGCTGCGGGCCACTCCGCCACGGCGACGAGCCAGTTTATTTTACGGCCGACAGCTGCGCAGCAGTTCGCCGGGAGGGACTCCCGCTACTATACCACGTCCGGGCTGGCTACCGAATCCCTCTAGAGCCGACTGACTAGCACCTCTGAGCGAAAGAAGAGAGAGAGGCCCTGAAACCTCGACTGAAGACACCATCGTCAGCGCTCCGACCCCCCGGCAATCTCTTTCGCAGTTTCGGGGTGACAGTTTCTAAACTCGGGACACGCCGAGGGTTCGAATCGGGTAAATTTACGCGCATACGCAAGCAGCAGTTCTCGCTCATGTGGAACACAGCGGGTGCCGGCGTGTGAGACTATACGGTAAACATAACCGCACCGCGAGTGGCTTATCACCGTGCCTCCGTTCAGGCGCGCTTCGGGCACAGGGTCGTCGTCTATTAGAGAGTCACGCGCACACTGTAACCACGCGCATTACACGGAAGCCGTATTACACCCGCCGGGAGCGACGGAACGGAGAGCGACCAGTGCCATCGCCAGCTCAAGGCGCGACTTTTCCTGTGCTGTGTTCGAAGCCACTGCAGTTCATCGGCTTCTCGAAGCTAACCTGCTGGGAAGGGCTGCTGAAACGAGACTGCCGCGAAGCTCCGTTTCAGTATTTTGCTCTTGGCTCCAAACTAAACAGAACAGGAAAGAAACAAGATATAGGGGGGAAAAGAGGGGGAGGGGGCACATGGGTGCGTGTAGGATGGGAGGCTGCTTGAGGAACCCTTCTGCGACGACATCGACAGTGTTATAGTGGTAACGGGGCCGTCTTCACCACCTCGAGGTGTAGCTGGCGGCGCCGCGCCGTCAAACAACTTGGCACGGCTCTTCACCGCGGTCGAAGAGTGAGAGCTAGGAAGGAGCGTATGCACACACGCATAAATCGTATTCCCCGCGCGAAGCGCCGTCCTATTTGCGGGGTCGGCAAGTATAGAGTCCTCCTCCTCGACGCGAGAGGCGTCTGCGAAGAAGCAAGTCGTCGGAACGCTTTGTCACGCCGAGGTGCTATTTGTCAGCATTCCCCCGTTGGCTGCAACACACCCCGGGCCTCCTTCTCATAGCTCCCGACACCCTTACCGCATTTCCCAACCTAACGCACTCTATCAGCAGATGCAATAACAAACCGTCTCCGGTATAGTCACACGTCGCGCGCTTCCTTTGAAGACTCAGCCAAGACTTCCGCTTGGCACGAAAACTTGTCGCGCGGTTCGGCGACAATGCATTCGTCAAATGGGTTAACGGGCGCCCAGAGAACGCAATTCGACGAAAGGCATTGCGCCCGCGTTCTCCTGGCGGAGTAATCTAATCACTCCTGCTTCACTCGCTTCTTCACTTACAGCTTCTCACCAGCGCAGTATGCAGTATAGCATGCGCACAGAGAACTCAAGTCGGCGGTGCCTTTCACGAGCTCAATAGAGCCGCCCGCTTCGAGACGTCTCGTCCGTGATGAACGATCTTTACACGTGACTAGCATCGTCAAGAAAGCTCAGCGAAGAAAGAAAAAAAAATCAAGAGAGATATGCAACGCAGTTCGCAGCACGCACATCACGCGGAAGGAAGTCTTGGAGGTTGTAGTTGGTTTAGTTTCTGGGTGGAGAGTATAGTACTTTCTCCTCGAATGCCACTCGATATGGTTCCGACAGCGGCTCCGAGTCATGCTTCAAGACCGCACACATAAGGCTCTCCGATTACACCGTGCGCTCTCCCGAAGTTGATAACGATTGTAAGAAATGATAAAGACGGGCGAGAAACTTTTCCCAAGGCTTCCACGTGGAGCAACTAGCGGCGCTCCTTCGCGCTGCTGCTCAGGTGCGCCCCGAACAACGACCGCTCGTAACGTTCCGGCCGCCCCGATAGAAGACGTGCTCGCCGGCCGGCAGCGGCGCAGACAATGCCTACGGGGAGGACCGAAGAGTCGGGTTTCGACGCCAGATGCTCGCCTGCCGACGCAGCAGCGAGAGCTGAGGACGAAGAAGTAAAAGAGAAACGAACGAGCAGAGCGTGTTTGCGCGCAGGTTTTGCTTTTCGCCAGGCGATCACGCCCGGCGAAGCGAGGTCCGGTGAATGGTTCAGTGCGCGACTGTTCCCAAACGTCTTGAGCGAAACGTGATACCGTCGCCCGCGTGTAATGCAAGGGGAGGCCGAATGACGGCGAACGGGACGACGGTGGAGGAATGAAAGAAAGCAGAGACTCAAGGGAGGCTGTCCCTCCGCGAGGTAACAGAAATGGAAGACGAAAATAACCAAGAAAAAAGGTGAAAAAAAAAAAACGTCTGCTTGGATCGGAAGCCAGGTGCACGAAAACGATCAGAAAGAAGAGGGAGAGAAAAGCAAAGATGAAAGGGGGGTCACCCAACGGAGGTCGGCTACTGTCCCTCTCCCCCTTTCCCTTCCCAACACCCAAGTCCGCAAGAAGTACAAAGGCGGGGAAAAAAAGAAGAGGATACGAAGCTGCAGGGCGAAGAAGGAAGCAAGTTTGCACGTAGCCATCACGTAGCAAAATACTTCTTTGTCAGTACGACTCAAGGAAAAAGGAGAGAAGGTACGATAGAGGAGGCCTCTAGCGGCGATCCCTCTACTTATCTTACCACTGATATTAGGTTCGATCTTTTTTTTTTCTCTCTCTTGCGCCACTTGCTTGGACTTTCATTCCTTTGCATCTTCGGGCCAGGACCGGTCACGGGCGGTGGGGAAACCGAGCGAAAGAAGGAAAAAGACAAAAAAAAAAAAACTCGGCGTCGTTTTTATTACAAGGCTTTCTTTTTTTCTTTTTTATTTCTGTCTTAGATTCTGTTATCCCTGTTCCTCGCACTCCTCTCACCGTCCTCTGTCCAGGTACATGCATCGTTGTCTCGAACAGCCGGGAAACAGAAAGAACGAACAAAAACAAGCCGGCATTTTGCTTACACGACCTCTGAACTGGAGAAGCTATAGAGAAATAAACCTGTAACACCGGCGCCCGATGCTTCCAGAAATGAAAGACACTGCTGCAAAGTCCTCTTTCGTACGCAGGCTCTCTCTCTCTCTCTCGCTGCTTTGCTTTCTGTTTCCGGCCTTTCAGTTGTCCGAGGATGTACATCATGTTTCACGAGGACCTGATTGCAGCTTTTTGTCTCTAACGCTCACGCCCAGTGGTTCTCACCACCCGTGGATCGCTGCTAAGCCATTGGGAAAATAAAAAGAAGAAACGTCGGGAGAACGACGAAAAGTGCGCTGCTCGTATATCTCGTCCTCCTCTTTTTCACACTCTCCCATATGTCGTAGGCGCACCGTGGCGCCTTGGGGTCGTGACGATTGCACAGCACCTATAGGACGGGAATGGGTTTGGGCGCACGATAGGAGACGAGAAAAGGACGAAACGTTTTCAATATGCAAAATAAGTTCTGCTGAATCTCTTCGACGAAGGAGGACAACCGTTGTAGCTCATTGAAGGTGAAAGTAAACACAATCCAAGTGATTAAGAAGAGAGGGCTATCGTTGTTATCACTTCGCTGTTTGATAGAAGCACCGGTGGAGCGAAAGGTCCAAGCACGCATGCGTCCCAAATTATCGAACGCGGTATGCCATCCACGTTTGTACAATAACTATAACCCATCCCGTACACGGCCTCTAAAGAAGGCTGAAATTCGTGCAATTAAGAAGCAGCGAACGACCAATGGGCGTGGTGACTGACTCGCTGCGCAAACTAAACCAGACTAAACGGTGCACGAACGGGATGGTTGTAAAAACAGGTGTTGCGTCATGTTCGTTCGTCACTGAATAACATAACGCACAAGCCAGCAAAACACTGCGCCATACAGAAGTGGCCTAGAAGCAAAAAAAAAGGGGGGGGGGGCTGAAAAACGACTGAAGAAAACTCGACGTTGCTATAATGCAGGCTGCAAAGAATAGCGAATGCACAGAGACAGAGGTCGATAACGCAACCTCAAAGATTGCTAATCTCTCAACGTGATGCAAGCCTAACCACGACAAAGAAAGATTTTTCAGCGGTTTGCGGGTTGGTTTCTACTGATTTTAACGAGCTATATTACCTCTTAAAGGAATCTCTATATCGCGAATGCCACGAACAATTGAACGCGCTGCGTTCTTTGCACTGCACAGACTTACATACAGCTTGTTTGTTATATGAACAAATTTACACCAACGTGTGTATGCTGACGAATCTACATAGGGTTTAATATCATCAGTTTACAAAGAACTTAAAGTAAGGCTGCTTACAATCGCTTTACAGACTGTCTAAATCATACACTTGTGCAGGAGTATCGCACGACCATAATTCTGAACCACGAATGGAGCATGGAAGCAATGAATAGCGCAGAAAGAATGTGAAAACACAAAAATAATGACAAGAAACACGCGGATGTGGACGTACTGGCGCCTCGAGTTGGAAGAGAAGACGACGTGAAACGGGGCTTGACGAAACTTGGCGGGCCCAACACTCCCACGCCAGGACGCCGCGGTCACGCCGGCTTGAGGGGGGGGGGGGGGTGCACAGTTGCTTCCGCCCGTCAGGGGCGAAGTCACCGAAGAGAGATGGAAGGGCGAGATGAGAGATCAAGTATAAAAGTTAGGCGACACTACGTACCGAGTGTGCTGTGCGCGGCAACCGACCCTTGCGCTCCTTCACGCAGGTTACCCGCGGTACACACGCGCAGGCAAGACGTGTGTGCCGTATCTCTGCCCTCGCTAGTTCTGTTCAGCACTGGTGAAGTGTTCTAAGCCTTCCACGCTGCCGGATCAACGTGGAGATAGGAGGCAAAGTCCACCTGCCTCATACAGATGGATGCACTGCACCTAGTTCTTCGTGCTCGCTGCTCGCTTCAACGACGGCAAGTGACACTACCATATAAAGTGCACATGCACATTATTACCGCGTACCAATGACATCGCGCTTAATACAGTGCTGCTTACATTAAAACAAAGCAATGTCGCTGCGAGCCGGCATGTCGGTCACAAATGGAGTAGACGAGATCGCAACAAAGGGTAAGCGGCCTGTGGACTGCGTTCCGGTCTTTCTCTTACGAGTTAATTGTTTTACTTAATCACGTGGCTGCCGCCGTCACAAACCAACTCACCCAAGTGCAATCGTGTCTGGTCAAATGATCATCGTGCCTGTGAGAGGAAGCGTAAGGGCGAATTGAGGCTTAACGAGGAGGTTATACCAACTGAATCTTGGTTACTACGTTTAAAAAAAAACGATGCGGTTAAATCAGTCCGCGTCATCTCGACTACGAGTCGACGCTGTCACGCGTACAGTTTGTATGGAACAATTTTACGACTTCCAGTATAAACGTGCGCCACACGAAAGCAAAGACTTGATGGTGCTTTGCCAGGATTCCACGTCGTGATGCACGGAACTTGCCGAGAGACGATACACGCACGCTTACTCGAAAAAGCACACTCGTCCATTTGCAGGGACACGCTCTTTTACCGCCGCTCAAGAATGAAAACATCGTGCGCCAGCTGAAAGGGTCTCGCACGCGCAGTAGGCGGGACAGCAGGGAGATAAGGGCGCCACCACGCAGTGTTAGCCGACGCGCGAACCGTAGTGGCTCGTTGTCGTCTTCATCATGAAAAACACATGCGGCGTCCAGACCCCGCAGAAGAGACACCGCAGGGAAAGCCCAGCGCACGAACTCTTATTCAAGCCGTATAGGAGTGCCAAGTCTGAGACGAAGAAGAACAAAGCGCCAAAATAAAAGGTGGAGGGACCGAAAAGGCGCGCCTCTTCCATCCCCCCCTCGGAAGATAAATGACCGAGACGATGACGGGCGAAAACCGAAACCAAAACTGTTTCCTCCCCGCAGCGCCTATCCAAGCAGGGCGGGGAGGGTCGCGCGCCTCTCAGCACGGCCGATGGTGATGATGGTGACTATACGGGTATACGGCAGCGCCGCCAACCCCGAGCAGGCAGGCAGCAGCCGGTCCACTATACTTCTGCCCCCCAGCTCCTACGACACCGTAGCCTGCACTGGCTAGCCCGGAGAAAGTGCGGAGTGGAGAGATGCTACGCAAGATTCCCAAGAGATGATGTTGCAGGCAGAACTGCGAGGACCTTTAACAGGAACCATCTGGAGCGCGGAAGCGGAGACGACTGGCGTTTCGCCGACTGCCCGCCCATCGGAACGAGACGCCACGGGCATCAGTCAGGTCCTCCGCCCCCGACACGCACTTCATTGCATCTCGCGTGGGTGTGTGTTTGTTTTATGCCTACACCGGTCTGCCTGCGCATTGCGCTGCCTCCAGTCGGAGACTGCGTACTCCGGTTCCTCATCATGGTCCGTCGCGTACTCGGCTTCGGTGGACTATATAGTGCGGGCACTCCGTTGACCGGGGGCGCGTACATCCCTGCCTGGAGCAGATGCGTTCCGCATTATGAAAGGTCGCGTGCGCACGCCCAGATTCTGCGGCGCCCCCCAACTATGTCACTGGCCTTCTTTTTATTCAGATTGAAGTGCTGCTCTCTTCTCTCGGTCACTGCCTTGGGGTGTTTATCAATTCCCACTTAGGCGATGGTATGCGTAACTTTTCCAGTCGGGTAAACTGAAACGGTTACAAACTACCAGCTGACGCAACTGACGCTCAGCAAAAGGCGTAGCTACTTGTCTGCGCCCATCGCAAGCCCGTAAGTGGGAGGCCTCAGAGTGAGGATTGATTGATTGATTTGTGGGGTTTAACGTCCCAAAACCACTTCTGATTATGAGAGACGCCGTAGTGGAGGGCTCCGGAAATTTTGACCACCTGGGGTTCTTTAACGTGCACCCAAATCTGAGTACACGGGCCTACATTTCCGCCTCCATTCAGAGTGAGGATGAACCAACATATGCGCGTCCTGTCTCAGTTCTGACGAAGGGAAGAGAGTTTCATGTTCCACGCAAAGTCCACTAATTAAGCTATAAATTCGCGTACTAAGCGAAGGGATGAAGAAATCGCGAAACGAAGAAAGCCAGATATAATTCAGTGAGCCGATCAAAGCCAAGACCATTAAATCACCTTCAAAGGGTATAGGAAAACGCGAGAAATTAACATAGAGTCTAGTAAATGAGCTCTTGAAATTGAGCTCTTCTCAGAAAATAATATACGTTGCAGCGGTATGTGGATGGGCATCTCTGCGCAGGCCAACAAATGTGTTTCCTTGAATAAACCAGTCTTTGGATTCGTCGGACGACCACCAATCAAGGCGATCAAGTATAGATAAAGGAGCGACGTTTCATATAGACCCATACCGCAGCACTGCCGAATTGGTGGCACAATGCAGGTTTAATTCCTTGAGGAACGCTCTCCTTTCAAACACGTGAAGGGGACACCGTCACTCTTACCCCCGTATTCACAAACGCTCCTCGACTCGCCCTTCACTTGAAAGAGTTGTCCACTGCGCCGCTGCTCGGCTGAAAATGACGCTGCACTGCTCAAGAATAGCAGCAAATTATCACTGATATGCAGTGACTTGCCCTGCCTAAAGATGGCGCTCTCATCGGCTTTTTCAAGTGAAGGTGGAGCGTTGAGTGAAGGGGCGTTCTACAATAAAGGGGTTAATACCGTCCAAGTTGTATCCCAGAAACTATGCGGTGAGTCACCTTCTATATGCTACATGTGTGCACGGCTATCCGCTGCCGCAATCGCTCACCATCGTTTTCTAAGTTACGCACGCGCAAAGAGCTTTGCGCACACGTATGCGACGAACAAGCGGTATATCGCGCGGATAGGTGTGGCGTAAGAACTCGCCGCTCGCTAACTCGCCCTAATCCTTCGCTCACGGACGCGAACGTCCGCATACAAAGATAACGGTGTCGCGCTCCCCGCTGCTCTCGGCACTGAGGTGGTGAGCCAAAATAACGGCGCGGCCCCGATGGGCAGTTGTGGGCAGTTGTATATGCAGCCACCTCGCACGAATTACGCAACGCGCTTTCTAGTTGAGCACGCCGCGCTTGGTGTGTACGGTTAGTACACTCTATAGCACGGTGTGGCACACCACACAGCTTCGTCGGCACGCCCGCGTCGTTGCTCCCGCCAACGACCCGGCATTGATTGCGCCGTTCTTTGCTGGCACGCGCAAAAACACGTGCACGTCGTACCGTTCCGTGCAAACGTGCTATACAGCGCGTCTTTGTAGCGTGGGCGACAACAAAGAAATGGCGCATTGGACGAGACGCGACGGCGCGCGAAACGCTCCATCAAGAGAGCTCAGGAGATTAGCTCCTCGCGAAGTATGCGTGTACAAATGTACGCACACACCACGAAAACAAGCTTTGCAGCGCGCAAACCGAGCTGTGGAACGTGAAAGAAGGGACTGGAAACCGGCAGACGGAGAGGTGGTCTTTAGGGCTATCGTATCGCCGGAAGTGTCCGCTAAACGCGAGAAAGTAAAAAAAAAGGAAGAAAAACAAAAGAAAACGGAAAAGCGAGCGCCGTGAGACCTCGATACTCGGCCTTAATCCTCCTTGAAAAGAGATCTTCGGCCCGTCCGTGTCGCGCGCGTAAGGAAAAAAAACGGGTCCAAGGAGAGTGGCTGGAGATTCGTACGCATTAAAGCGTATACATACAGGCCAAGCGGAAAAGCAGGGCGTCTCGAAGATACGGGCAGCTGAAGTGCGACGAGCAAGCACACGTGCGAGCAAACTGCAGCACGGAAGGGGAGAGCGCATTTTGCGAAGATTTAAACGATGTACGCACCTCTTCTTCCACTACCACTTGGTTCCCCCCACTCGGGTAAAAGAAATAACAGAGTGTGGGAACGAAAGGGGGGAAGGAGAGAGAGTGTGTGTTTTCGAAACGGGACATACGGAATAGAGCCGCTTGAAGCAGAACCACGGAGCGCGAGTGAATAGGAGACAACATTTGTCATGAAACGGGTCGATCAAAAGTCGAAGTAAACGCGCCCGCCTTTACGAAACTCTCTCTCTCTCTTTCATACTCTCTTCCCTCGGTGAAGACGACAACGCCGCACGACGCTACAGAGCGCGCCGTCAAGCGAGAAAGCCCCGCTGCGGTTGTCGCCTTGCCCAGCCTTGCCTGCGCCGTAGCAGTGGACAGAGATGAACGCGCGCGTTTACGATCGTGACGCCACGCAAGCGCGACTTTTCTCCCGCAGTTTTCTCGGTTGAGACAGCGTGATCCGTCTCGGCAGGCGCCGAGGTCAACGCCGAAGACCGAATTCTCTTTCGACCGAGTGTCGCCTCCGTCGTCAAAACCAGTCGCGCTGTTGTCCCCTCCCCGGCTGGTTGCATCAGACGCGTCACGAGCGAGTTTCTGCCGTACTCTCCCGGTGACGTCGGAGTTATTCTCAAACCAGGTGGCTCGGGATAACGTGAAATTCACGCGTGTACATGGGGAGAGGGGGGTTAACACCAAGATACGGATATAGTGACGACTGGGTAGGTCGAGTGTGCCGCATAGGTCGCGCAAATTAATGTCCACACTTCATTATTGTGTGTTGTTCAGGAGGTGTTAGCTCACTTATTAAAGGCCAGCTGCTCATTTTCACAGTTCGGGAAATGTGGGCAATAAAAAAACAAAAAAAAACACTCGCGAAGACTCCAGGTAGATAAGCCAAGCCATAAAAATGATCAAATATTCGCAAATTTCATTCACGCATTGGCGCAGAAAAAAATGCAAGACACAATGCGGTCACATAACTAACTGCGGTTCACCCAAAATGCAGTCGGACGAACACCGTAAATGCTGAAAAATAACGCTACGCGTAACATCCAGTCACGCAATACCAATGAAACTGGCAAGGTCCCGGCCTTGATCTTGAGAGGAACTCTTCCAATTCGCAGCACCCGTGACATAAGAAACACCATGTGGTCTAGAACGTCAGCTTGTTCGCGTGGATTACGACCCATAACGACAACCTGACGTCATCCAGACGAAACTAGAGTTCTTGAGGGGGAACACGGAGGTTCGAAGTATACGAGAAGTCTTTCACCAGGGAATGCCGCATGAAGGTAACGTTTGGACAAGTGAAATTGTTTTCACCAGGTGTCACGGAAAACACGGGCCACATAACCACATTTCTTTTTCAAAGATTTTTCATGCATCAAACCTAACACAAAGAACAAATGAAGAGGTTCAACTATGGAACCAGTTTAGCCAGACACAACCAAAAACGTCAATAAGACAAAGGCCAGGAAACATACAGCAGGCGTCATTATTTCTTTAACGAAGGCTCGTCAATGTAGGATTGTGGGAAATGAAACTGCACGAATAAAGAATTTGCCACTGGTTAGAGCCGAACCCAGAACCTCCTCATTCGATGACTTGAACATGTGCAGGGTGACGGCTACCAATACAGTATAGTGTAAGCACTCTCGTCCACTTAATTAGCTTCAACAATACGACACGGCTCACTGCAAGTCAATGGCCTTTATTGAGACAATTGAAATTAGGTGCCCTCTGCCAACCCGTTTATAACGCCGATAGGTTTAACGAGAGGCGACCGAAAATGCTCATATTTCAATGCCTGTGTATAAACTTCCTTGCCACGCAAAGAGGTCCGACTAACGACTTTCCGTAACAAGATACGGCGACGCGACCGTGTTTGCACAGGCACCGTAATTAACGACACCGGGAAAACCAATGAAAAAAAAGTTCTCAACTTTTTCTTTCTCTTTTCCTCCTCATCTAAAGGTATAACGTCTACGCCGCGAAAGAACATTAATCGCGTTTCCTTTTCAGCAGCTCCGAGTGGTGCGAGCACGAACGCCCCTGCAGAGGTTGCCGTCAAAAACAATTAGTGAAGTGCACGCATCCTGTCTTTAAAAACGCCGCACATGCCAACACGCTCTGCGCATTCCGACAAAAAAAAAAAAAAAAAAACACGCAGTCACTCGCGACGGCAAGCGACGACGCTTATTTGCATGTGTACAGTGCGAAGACCTTCTTCCGCGAGGCATCCAGAACAGAAATTTACAACCCAGCTCGCGTCGTCAGCGGCGGCAATCCATTAAGTCCAAAGTGCTCGTTATCGCTGACGCTACTACACCTCCGGAGGTGCTTTTCTACGTTACACTTAGTGCGCTGAAAGGAAGTCGCAAGACTGACGCATATACCGCATAAGCTGGAGTAAAGGAGTTCCGGTATACATCGCCGGCCGCGATGAAAGTATACCCGTCCGTGTCACTCATAAAGCTCTAATAAACAGCTTCCGTGCAGCGCTCCAAACGTTGGCTGCATGCCGTAAGGTCAGGTGACGATGCGAAAGCGACACGTTTAAGTCATGTATTATAAGTGCGCGAGGTTAACGCCTTCCGTCGCAAATAAACGGGAAAAAAATATACGGTACGTGGGCTGTTCGGAAATCTCGAGCTAGAACTCCACGAATGCTGTCTAGAAGCAGCCACACGAGGTCGGACGAGTCAAGCGATTGCGGAATCTGTCGAAAGTTGAGCCTGCAGTCTTTGCAGAGCTTATTTTTTCTTTAAATATTCACGCGAACGGGGTCGGAGGTGCGTCAAGGCTTTTAAAAGCGCGCTCGCCACAGCGGCACAGATGCCCTTTCCGCGAAATTTGTCACTGCAATCTTAAACAGGGCCATTCTTTCTTTTTTTTTTGTCGCACACAGGAAACACGAGCGCCAGGTGTGGTGGGGTTGAGGTGATTTGGGCTGGTTGGTATGACATGACGGTATACTTATAGCACGAGAAGAGACCGACGACAAAAGACTCGTCTTCTTCTTGTCCCTTTGTCGTCGTTCTGTTCTCGCGCTATAACTACCGTCAGGGGTTGAAGCAGACGAAGAGATACAGAGGATGCATCAAGTACGAGGAAAGAGAAGGAAGGGCTCGGGGGAGAGAGAGAGAGAGAGAGAGAGAGAGAGAGAGAGAGAGCGGGCGGCGGAGCGAGATTCTTCTCTCGAAGCAGCGGGCGTTAATTATAAATGCATGCTATAGGCAAGCAGCAGCGGCGGCGGCAACGACAGCCGCCCCAGAAGCAGGCAACGCGAGGCCAATTATAAATGCAGCGCAGCTCGCTTCACGAGGACGGCGAAGTTACCGAAGATGAATTCGGAAGGAGATTAATGCGCTGTCCGCACTCTGACGCCACCGCCGTTGCATCTCAGCCGCGAAAAAAAAAAAATCATTCCTCTCGGCTGCTGCTGCTCCTCCTGGCTGGGCTCTTGCATCGCATCCATTACGAAAGGGACGGGTAAGAGCGATGGTGTGCGTGCGTGTGTTTGTGCGTGAAGACGTGTGCACACCGAAAGTTCCGAGACGAGCACACTTTTCGCACGTGCATCTCCCGTGGTTATGTATCGGGCGCGCCATCGACATCTCTGTTATGCCGTACATGCACGGCGAGAACGCATGCGTGAAATTATATAGTTTGAGTGCGGGGGGGAAACCGACGTCATGCCTTTCTCCGTTCGCGACTGTGGCCTGAGTGAACGTTGGGCGCTTTCATTAGGACAACGACGCGTCGGTGCTGATAGGGCGCGGAAGTGCTTATTACACGCGTTCGAGACCGCAAGAACACTTCTATACGTGGTGCCAGGAGTGAGAACGGCCTTACGCGACACGCGATAAAAGCAATAGTAGCAGTGCCGCAAGCTCAAACTGCGCACCCCCTCTCTACCCACCCCGCCGCTTTACCCACGATAAAAAAAAAAGGGGGGGGGGGGAGGTATAAGTAAATAGTACTGCTTCGAGAAAGCAGGTTAGGAGACAGCGAAAATGAAACAAAGCACCTGCCAACCCCCCCCCCCCCCCCCGCTCTTGCATTACTTCCCGATATTTGTTTATGCATTCTAAACCGGGGTCGGGTACACATAACTACCCGTTTGCAAGTGATCTATGCCATTGTAACGTCACTTCTGGTCTATTCATAACATTTCCAACATTCGATAAGCCCTATGAAAAAAAATTCCTGGGAACATCGGCTTTGATATTTTATCGAGCTTCTGTAATTCTCAGACGAGCTCTTTCCTTTTGGACACATCCTTCTTGCCCTATAGCAGGCTCTAACATTTTTGCATAAAAGCTGTTCGGTAGTTCTAGTTATTATTACCGCGCTAGGAAACTGATAAACTATTGATAAACCTGCCAGACGAAAATCGCTGCGCTCTCATTTGACAGCGTGCGTCATAAGAGCCAGCAATAACGCTATCCACGAAAAAGAAAATAAATCGTGGATGAGATTGCAATGGCAACCACGCAAAGTGCAAGAATACCTCTTATGTATACAAAGTTGAGCAGTTCGCGAGGCTTCGCGCTGACAGACTGATATCCAAGTCCGCGGACCGTTGTTCGGTCCAGGCGATGGTCTTCGGCAGCTCGAGACGAACAAACGCGCTCCGTCGACGCTACCATACACAGGCAGGACAACGTATGAAGCACATAGTTGATCCATGCGAGTGGAACTAATACCTCGAGAGGTTCGCACTTGCTGCATGCATGCAACGGCCTTCTGTGTATGCCTTTATGAGAACCACGCGGAGAAAGAAATAACCTATGACTGCATGCGCGCATAATGAAAATTAACCTCAAGCGTGATAGCTGCAAGTGTACCCTGTACATGTCGCGTAATTATACGGGATACTCCCCACAAATCTAACCTCTTCTACGCGCGCGAGAGTAATAATAAAGCAGCTATAATAAAAAATAACATATAAAGACTCCTTCGTGTTATACATTTTCTCAGTCGATTTTATTCACCTCTTTCGCTACAACTTTCAGCGCCCAACGTGGCTTTGCATTGCCTCAGAGATTGGAAGGACTGAAAGCTTTGCGAACATCAAGTGGCTTTGCAGGGCCTCCGAGATCGGTCCACGTTTGACCAAGTAATGATAACCGTCATGATAACGCCACAAGATAAGGCAACATGTTACGTCATCATTTTTTACGTACTTTGCGTCAACGCGGACGACGACCTCTTTTCATGGTTGCTGAACTATCTAAATAAATGAATACATTAATAATAATAATAATAATAATAATAATAATAATAATAATAATAATAATAATAATAATAATAATAATAATAATAATAATTATATTATTATTATTATTATTATTATTATCTTTTTACGTGCTAAAACTACAATATCATTATGAGGCACGAAACGGCTGCGGACTTTCTTGCGGGCAATAAGCCTGGCTGAAACTTTGTAAATAGTGCAGTCAGCGTGCGTGTCTGTGTGGCTGAATGTGTTAAGTGTTTAGTACACATAATACTAATCTCCTAGGACCTGGAGTAGCATGTCAGGCGAAAAGCCAGGCGAGCATCTACAGCACTTCATTAAAATATTTCTCTCTCTCCCTATCTCTGGAAATTTGCACCATCACCAGGTGTTCGTTATCGTAACACTGACATCAGCAAGCATTCAAACACAGAGAGTGGACACTACATTCGCGTAAGTTCAATATATTCGACAGCATAACAGCGTTCGCGATGGTTAAAGGCCACGTCACAAGCCGCATTGTTCGCAGTAGAGAAAGCCGATACGCAGGCGTCGGCGCTCGCCACACGCGACAACGAAGCCCCGGAAGGACCGAAGTGGCAGATCGAAGTTGCACGCTCGACGTGGCCGAGATTGAGTGCTTCGCTTTTCGACGTGCCGATGGCTCAAGTGCGGTGGGGGTGACGCCCACGAAACGCACTTGACGTCGACGACACCGCGACGCGACCCCATCTCTCATTTCTCTTTCATCCTGCGACTGCAGAACCTTCCTGTGCGTGCGTCACGCTGCTTCGTTTCGAAGTTTATCTCGCTTTCGTCTTCGCGTTCACTCGAACGCCAAATTCTAGAAGACTCCGCAGGAGACGGTATACATAGAACGAAGTCGGCGCAAGGAAAACCTTGAGCGCCGTCGAGAAATTCACCCGGAAGCGTGACGCTTTTAATACGCGGGATATATGTATGCACACAGGGGAGTTGTCGACTCCGAGCACGGGCAGCCGCCCTCGTCAGTCATGCGAGGCGATAAGAGTTCGCGCACCTCTCAAATTTTGTGGACTCTACATGCACTTGTGCGTATACCTTTACCACGACGTTTGTTTTGTTTGTTTGTTGTTGTTGTTGTTTTTTTGCTTGTATGACGCATGCGGTTCACGCGTTTCGTGTCTCGCCTATGTCGTAGCACATGCATAAACGAGTCAGTCTACTTCAAAAAGAAGTCAGTATCTTCAAGCTCAGTTCGAGCCCTCTGTAGCGTTCAACACAGAATGTTCTGGCGTTCAACACAGGATGTTCTAAAGCACTACAACGGGCTAAACTGCCGCTTCAGTATTCCTCCTTTTCACGCCAACGTAGTGCAATTGGAGCAAACTTGAATCATTCTTCTTTTCTGTTAGGAAAACAACACAAGTCACACACTTCGCCTACGCTGTATACCACGAAACACGTTGAAAACGACGGGCCCTTACGCTTTTCTACATTACCTCACGATATGCCAACCATCTCTTACGGGACACAACCATCAAGGCGAGCGCAGAAAATTACCAATCCGGCGTGTTCTCCATTCAAGCGGAACCGCGAACGTATGCCCGCCGGCTAGTCGTTGTAATTTTTTTTCCCATTTTTTACAACCTGTCAAACTTCACCATCAAAACGACGCACCAGGCGCCTGTATCCAGTAGAACCACCGAAAAAAAAAAAAAACGCGTCAGCTCTGCAATGCATGCAGCATACGCGACCAGCTTACTCTAGCACTTCGCTAGAACACCACCATGCGGTTCTAGAACGGGTTTCGCGCATTAGACGATTCCTGCGTACTTTTCTTTCCCTATATCCCTCATCTTCCCGCAGGCTTTTTTTCCTACACACGGTGGGGGGCGCCACAGGGCACGCTTTCGGGGAGAGAGCGGTCCCTAGGGGCAGCTATATAGGGTTACGCCGCGTGACGGTTCCGGCGCGCGGGGCCGATCGCAGTTGCCCGGGGCAACGCTGTATGCTATACTGCAGCAGACCAGCCAACCGACGCCCGGTTGCTGGAGTGATGCCTCGGCTGGTGAGACTAGGGAAAAAATGAACGAAGGAAACGATAGAAAGCGGGTTAAAGTGGAGCGCCCGGAGACGTTACAGCGCACGCTGCACCCTATATTACTACAGCACGGGAAAGCTGCAAAGGGTAAGGTGGATGGGGAGGCAATTATGACGCGCGCGGCCGAAGACGCCAGCAGTAGTGCAGAAGAGCTCAGTGCTGAAGCGGTGCGATTGTGGGAGAGAGAGGGAGCGATATTCCCTTAGGTGCAGCGTTCGAATGGTTCGAGCGGGGTGTGTCGGGGTGTAAGTGACTGACGACTCCTTCTTCTCCTTGGGAAAGCTGTTCCCGCAGTGAAAAAGCCGGGCTTGGATGCGGGGGGGATGGACGAAGGAAAAACGCGAGCTGGCGTCGGAGGCGACGGAGAAGAAACGATATCGACGCCGGTGCTGGAAATGGGTTTGGGAACAAAGTGGGAGGGGGGATGTTTGATCCCCGCGGCGCCCCTACATATTGTTCGATAGAGGGGCAAAGACTTAGACGCGGTAAAAGGCTTATGCGTGCAGTTCAACAGTAGGTAAGAAGTGACACGGATCTGTAAGGGCCTGCAATCCGGAAGGGAAACACATAGCGTAAGTTATTAAATGCAGTCAGGGAATGTGAAGTCAATTGACACTACTGCGCGTGATAAAATTCCAGGACGCGTTAAGTGCTATGGCAGCAACCTGTTAAGACCCCAAAGGGAATAGAAATGAAGGAAGAAAGACAGATAGAGAGAGAAAGAAGTGGGGACGAATGCACCAACGCCCTCCCCACAGAGTGTACTATGCAATGGGGGCAAGCGCATACTAATGAAACACGGACTTAGCAATTAACGATATCTGCCCCTGGACGAATTAACAACGTAAAGTTGTGGTTGCTAAATCGATACAGCGACGCCGTAAGATATATCACGCTGCCGAGACAACCCTAGCTTTAAATGTTACAGTAGCAGTAGTCGTACCTAGTAATTGTTATAAACTGGGTCGTTCGATAAGTAGGCAACATTTAATCCTTCCAGTGCCGTCTAAGGAGTTCCGGGCCTGCGCGTAAATCATGACATCCGTCCTTCAACGAGCAGAGTCGACGGGCCATGAGGTGGTTCACTTCGCATCGGCGAAGACAGCTTCGCGGAACAAACCACTTTTCCCGTTTCTCGAACACGCGAAAAAAAAAAGAAACAAGTGTATACAAGCGAGACGAAAGTATAGCTCGGAATGCGCGCGCGCCGCGAATGTTAATTTCCAACGCGTCAGCTGCACGCCGTGACACGGTCAGGAACAAAGCGTCCTTTTCTTTTCTCTCTCTCTCTCTACCTCAAGATTGCGAGAGAGAGGGAGGAGAATGGAGCACGCGCGCGGGGGCCACTTTAATCGAAACGGCTTGACACAGCGTGGTTCGAAAAACGCAATCGCATTTTCGAGACGGAATGGCCCTGTCTCAAGGACCCGCCGGAGCGCCAGCGGCAGCCGCCATTTTCGCGTCACAGAGCGAGCGCCCCCGTACACGGGAGGCGGAAGGGGAGAAAGACGCCGCCGCGGTGACAAGCGTGAAGGCTGGATCGAGATCGGACTGAAAGGCGGCGGTCCGCGAGAGAGACTCGGCCCAAGCTCTGACGCCGGCTTGTGAGCCAAAGCGAAAGAACTACTGCCGTGTCAAACTCGAAGGCTAAGATGTCATTTTCTCCGAATAAGCTTATAAAGCTCAAGGTTGCTCCGAGAGTCACCGTACAACGTTTTGAGTCCTTTATCATTGTTGTATTGTTTCCCGAAGCGAATCTATTCTCGTTCCCCATCCATCTAAATTCTGTTCACAGCTTGTAACATGGATATTTCTGAACAGATTCAAGTATACCGTATTTACTCTCGCATAGTACAACTGTAAGTTGTCAGAGGCTAAATGATGACTAATGCTCGTTAATGTAGGCTATATATGAATAAATTACACCTAGTGTTGTCCAACGATCAGTGGATGTGGCCTGTCATTGCCATACATTCACTGAGTGATGGTTAGTCATAATTAGTGTAAGGTAAACAATGGTAGAAGCTGGTTACTGTTGGATATCCACCGTCATACCACCAATACTATCTTCATTCAGTCACGCAATTAGCATAGTTGTTTGTCGATGCCGTTTTTTTAGCAATGTTAGGTCCAGCCTGCGCCGTTCGCAAGTCTGTCTGTCATCAGGGCAGGTCACGTGGACACATGGGGAGTTGATAAACACGTACAGCACCATGATGATGACGCTCAAAATCGCATGATGATGTCAATGACTTCCAACCGTAACTGCATTCCGACCCTTGCCGTCCCCGTTCCTTCCCATTATTCCACCACGCGTTTCAAGAAAGAGTCCCGGTTTTTGAACATTTGGTCAAGAGAAGCTACCATCATAATTCATAAAGTTCACGTACTCTCATGGTTGTCGAATGTAGCATATACAACTCAAAATGCATGACTCTAGCAGCTCGGATAATATGGGCTTCACGTTTGACACGACAGTCCTTCTTCGCATTGAAATGGTAGCTTTCGAACTATAGACCAGACAGCACAGCAAATGCGAAGCGTGTGAGTCCTGTCTACAGTTCCCACTGAAGCTCAAGAGTAACGGCTGGCTACTCGCGCCAACTTGCGCCGACTTACAAAAGGCGCGCCAATTTCGACGACACGCCCTGCATTTATAAACGCCCGGTAATCGACTGGCTGGGGAACTGAGCGAGCGCTCAATAGTGCTCAAGCGCGGCGCACACGGCAACAGCAGCGGATGCACAGAACACGCGAGGAAAAGAAAGTGCTTGGGCAAAGCGATTACTCGTCAGGGAAAAACGAAAATGCATCGGGCGCGCGAGCAATCGCATCCGACGCGCAAGGACAAAACGAAACCACCGGCGATTCGCCACGGACATTCTGCGCGCGGCCCCGACGGCCGCCTCGCGGTGTATATACTACGCGCCTTGCGTGCGAATGATGGCGCGCACAAGCGAAACTGGAACCCGCGTAGATCAACGACGAGTGAAATGCCTAATTGCGTACAGTGCGCAATTCATGCTGTTTTGTGGGCGCCGCGTCGGTGGGTGCAGTTTGCGTAAGCAGCGGCTTAAGTCGACTATATTCGCCAAGCCAAATCGCAGGGCTGTCGACGCGTAGGAGAACAGTCAGTTAGAGGCCGGTACCTTGGAAATCGACGATGACCATAACTAACATTATATATGAACGGATCGCTACACTGACTAACAATCGTTTCGGAGCCATTGATGTTCGGTACTGGAGGTTCGAGACAGTTCCCGGATGTGTATTCGTATGCCAATGGTTTTCGTGGGCGGACAGAGACGGAGTCAGAATTCTTTTCCAGGAGTAAGGGGCACAAGGGCGACCCCTGCATTTATGTATTGTGCGTGCGTGTTTACACATCAATAGGAAATTGGGGAGGGGTGTGTAAGATCGAAGTATTTAATCCCCCCCCCCTTGAATGAGCCACTGATGGCTAAATGCATTCTTCAATGGTAAA
Organism: Rhipicephalus annulatus; assembly: GCA_013436015.1. NCBI lineage: Eukaryota > Metazoa > Arthropoda > Arachnida > Ixodida > Ixodidae > Rhipicephalus > Rhipicephalus annulatus. The sequence continues at coordinate 256,804 of WOVY01002808.1, forward strand.
TTGTGGGGCGAGGGTGGAGGTGGGGTTAAAAGTCAAGCCCTCCACCCCCCAACCCCCGTATGAACCTCTGATTGCTAAATGCATTCATCAAAATAGCCAACTAGCTAAATAAATAAAACGTGGTGACATCAACTGATTGCGAGCATGAAAACCTAACATTGCGATACATCGCAGACAAATATGTACCGCGTAACAAAGCGTCTCGACCTACGCTCACGTGAACGTAGGCACGGACATAATTCTTGCACACATCCCGATATAGGTACATTGCTACGCAAGTGAAAAACGGTTCGGACAGGAAATCGCACGGGTGCGACATCCATGAGTCACTTTACACCACGCCGCAAAAGAATGCAGTTCCGTAAAGGAACCTTGTCAGCCTTCGTACTCCTAGCGGCTTCCGGCCCTCATTGCCTATATAGGAGGATATCGGTACTCTTGAACGTGGGATGTTTCACGGGCTCTGAAGTATATGACCTCAGGTACTTGAGGCATCGCTGTATGCGTCCTCTCGTGCGCAGGAAATACCTACCGTATATCTGCAAGGTGCGCGCACCAATACTATTCTGCGCTTTGGCACGAGTGGTTGGCTATCAGCACTCGTATCGGGGGCCGAAGAATGTGTGCACACAGGCGTTCTGGGAACCAACGACCGCTCAGACGAGTTCCCGCTCATCCGATTGCACGAATTTCCCCTTCGTTGCATGAAAACACACTCACCAATCGTAAAGACGAGCTAATACTGATTTAGTACCGATTGTTGACTTATCCGCAAAGTACATATAGGACATCGGTACGGCGCCGTTATCGTTTGCGCAGGTAAACAGTGAGTACAGACATCCTGTTGTGTCAGTCTGAAGGCGTCGAGCTTTATAGAGCGATTTTGTTTGAGCAGCAGGATGAATCATAGACGCGAGGGAACTTGCGTGCAATTCCAGAATTAAAAACTGACAGGGCCTCCTTAAGCACTCGCCTAAGGCGACTCTAGGGTGAAAGTCATCTTTTCGTTTTTTTCTCGCACGATGTGTTGATTCTCTCCCCTTCCCCCCAACCCTTAAAGCTTTGTGCACATAGCCTGTTTCACGGTATAACAGTGCCTTGAAAATTGGAGACATTGCAAGTTTTGCGCACCACGTGACGTCATAGTGACCACACGATGACGCTACAAAATTTGGCGATCTGTGACGCTCTGGTGGCACCAAAGAGGTTTAGAAAAAATTTCTTTTCGTATTGAAAAAAAAATTAGAAAAAGAGACCACTTTGGTGGCATCATATTATTTCATCATCAAACGATGGTTTCTTGTATCACAAGCGTTCACGCCAAAGATCAGTTTCCGAGTTTGATGATGCGCCTAAGGCGATCATAAACGATCGAACAGGCTATCCATTGAACAAGCGAAGGAGGCAAACACGTTCCGAACAGACGTCGCGCATACCTGTTCTCGACTATAAATTCTCGACTGTTCGAGCGAAGCAGGCGATATGTATACGATCGTATGAACGCCTCTGTGGTTCTGCTGCCTCCAACAACGACCAGGTAGCAAAACGCTCGCCTCATCAACTTTTTCCCGTCCGTCGATGGCTCTCGTCTGAGCACGGGAACCCCACATACGGTTACGCCGTGAGAGGAACCCTAATAACGTACGCATGGTGGTGCACGGAGTCATCGTCGGTCAGCGACATCGTCTCGAAGCGGCGCTTCATTCCGGAGTTCCCATTAACGTGATCACTCGGTTGCAGCTAGATAGCGAGATGAAGCATACCCGAAATTGACACAACTCGAAGCAGAAGCCTGCGGTATGTCTGTGTAAGGGCTGTTTCGTTAAAACCGTACAGCACTGGGGAACATGTCAATGCTTGTGTCAGATCGATCAGCTGAGGTACGGCACGACATAAAAATGCGTGCTGTGTGCTATCGTAGATTAGACGCAGGGCAGGAACAAGGAGAGCGTAGGCTGCAAGCAAGAAAGAAGCAGTGATGCCGAAGACAATAGACGTTTTGCTTGCAAAAGCCCATAAACAGCTCATGCAGCCCTGTCGAAGGTGAAGAGGCGTGTCTTACTTGAAGACGCACAAATAAACTCGCACAAAGGAGACGGAAAGGGGAATGACGCGCTACTAACATGTTTCATTTATTTATTCTGAGAACAAGTATTTACATGAGTCAAGTATGAATCGGAGCCAACTCGGCGAATTCCTCATTCTGTTAAGGCGTTTCCTGACGAGGCCAGGGAAATCGTTAATCCCCTCAGAGTTGGTATACCTTACGTACCACATATGCTGCACGCTTTTACTAGAACGGACCGCACGAAAGAGCGGTACCACTTAACCGAAAGAATAGAAGACAGACAGACCGCAGTCACAAACAAACGTAGAAGTAAAGCGTAGTGCCGCGAGGGAAAGGTGAACGATGACGGCGCGGTGGCAAAAGGCAGCCAAGCGACGCCAACCGAAATGCGGGCAGAGAAGGCAAGTCGATCATAATGCCCCGCGGCGAGGGAGACAAAAAGGACGCGAAAAATAGAAACGATATCCATCCGCTCTTAGTAGTCGGTGGTGGGTGTGAGTGGATGGATGAAAAGGAAGGGGGAGGGGGGGTGCAGGACCACTCACGGAAATGGCTGAGCTCGAGACGCGACGTGATCAGAAACCGCGTATCTCGGGAAAAAAACCCCATGCTGCAGAGCGCGACTTTTTTTTCTTTTTTCAAAAACAACTCGCCGTGTCAGCGATCTGCAGATGCTCAAGAAAGCTATAGGTCACACTTCGCGTTTCTCTAGCTGCGTACTAGAGCTTGAAAGGCGTTCAGTGCTATAGGTGGGCGATGGAAATTAAATTTTCTAAAGAAATACAGAAATAAAAATAAAACAGCACGTGTGCGAAATATATATATATATATATATATATATATATATATATATATATATATATATATATATATATATATATATATATATATATATATATATATATATATATATATATATATATATATATATATATATATATATATATATATATGCGTGTGTGTGTCTGTGTGTGTGTCAGAGAAGAAACTAACTTTACATGACACACACTGCACATCAAGCTATAAGATAAGCTCTAGACGTACTCGCAACTTACGCAAACAGACTTATTAAAGACTGAACACGCTATTATTACATTTAGGAGAGAGAGAAAAAAAGCCGGGAGCGATCCTAGCCGGACTATAAAAGAACAAAAAAGGGCAATAAGAAAACGACAAAAGTAGTGTTGCGGAAGCAAAAACGTACTACGAAAGAAGATGGTTTGGCCACATACATTTAGCGCCGTATAACGCCACATACTAAATTAGGCGTGAAAAAAAAAACAAATAATGTGTAAAAACCGCGAGGGGTGTATAGACGCACGATAACCGAACGAAATATTGTAAGGACGCATCAGAGGACCGACTGGCCCGCGGCAAAGTCTTCTCACGGCGAGACGCCTCCCTTACAATTTTTTTTTCTTCGGCCATACAAGGTGCAAGTCAACCAACGTACTTAATCGGGACAAAGAGCAAAGAAAGAAAGCACCTCACTTTATATATACGAACTAATGAGCACGCCGAGAAGCGGTGTTAACAACCACGGCAGTACTAACATACAAAGACGTCTTATATAAGACGACGACTGAGTATAGGATACATCAGAAATGGGGAAAGGGTAGCAGGAACCTTAAGCGAGGGGAACGGAATCTCACCGCGCCAGATGTATCGCGAAAACGCCAGTATACAGCGCCGCTGCCACCGCTGCACCAGTAGCGTCGTCCCCGTAATGGAATCGCCTTTTATTATCGAAATTTCTGCTCTTCCAACACCAGCGCGCCACCACCTCGTCCACAGTCAGGGTGGCGTTTTTTTTTTTTTCTTCATTCACTTATTTTACTTCCGCACGGCTTCGGGCCGCGGCGATGCACTTTTTTGGTCGCGCTTACGATTATTTTCGCCGACCCCGCGAAGCGAGAACACCATCGGCGGCGAGGGCTTGCTAGTGCCGCTATTAACGCGGACAAGAGAATCGATCTCTTTTGTGCTCGCGGCTCCCAAGCCACGTTATATGTTTCCCTTTGCTTCTACTTTTCTCCCTCTCTATCTCTCATATCTTTCTATTCTTGCGCGCGCATCTCTGGGGATAGTTCTTCACTAGCCGCCAGAGCCGTGGCTCGCGTAACGCGCCAGAATTAATGTGCCGGACCTTGGGTTGGCGCCCCCGTCTCCTTTCTCTCGCTCTCTCTCTCGTCTGGGGCAACGCCTGTATCGTATAAGGCTGCTAGTGCGCGAGAGTGGTGGCGAGGGTAAAAGAGCAGGTGCGCGTTTTGCGCGCAGCGGCACTGATTGGGAACTTTTCACGCGGTGATGTTCTATGGTGGCCGTGAGCTGCGTGTGGTTGAAGAGAGCTGGCTGCATGCGCGTGGCGCTGGTTGCTAGTTGACGATTACGATCGAAGGCCGCAGGTTGAACGCATAGCATTAGAAAAAAAAAAAAGCGGAACAAAGTTACAATGTATGAGAAGTTGTGATTTATTTCTTTCTTTACTTACTTATTTTTTATTTATTTTTGTGGCATAGTCTCTCAGAATTCGATATGTGCATTGTAAGTTACTAATTGATGATGACTAGTTAACTACCAAAATATTTAGGTGTTTTCCCTATTGATAGAGCAAAAGTATGCTACATAAAACCATATGAGCACCAAACGTATTCAAACTCACCGCTTCAATGCACAATACTGACGTTAACATCATGTATGTCTTTAAGTAAAAAGACTAAACTTGTAAGCTTGTTTTTTAAAGCACGTCGCAAGTGTATCAATTTATGCAAATTGTACGTGAGCTGGTTGTACTTGTACTAGAGAATTTCAATATTTGAGCAGCATTTATGATTATCAAAGAAAGCGTTGTGCAATGTTTATAAAATCGGGGCCGACAAACCGCACCACTCATTTCCCCGCTTCGCAGTGAAGACCGATGTTAATCAGTAAGGCTAAAGTTGAGTGAATACACAGGAGCACACAGACAATGCACCGTACACGGAGACGATCACATTAAACCAGCACACAAACTCAAATGCCAAAGGTCGTATGCACAATAATCAGCCTGCCGAGCTTCTACGAAACAACCCGATCCCGACAGATATCACGCCATCAATTGTTTACACATAGGACCACTCTTGAGCCCAGTGACTACAATCTTGGCAGCGGATGAAAGCCTGTCGAGTATAGCGCAGTTATGACATTCCCCCACTTAAACTTTACCCCGCTTTGTTATCGCAATCGCCTCTGCTTTCTTTTTCTTTTCCTCACTCATTTCGAAGGAATCTAATTAACGGTGTGCGTATGCGTTTTCCACATTACAGAGGTTCTGCCCGCCCAGTCCGGAACCGGGCTTTGCCACACATCATTTGCAAACAATCAACGACGCATTCACTAAAGAACATCTAATAGAAAAAAAAATCGACGAGCGAGGGAGAGTTCATCAACGGTATACCGTGTACACGGAGAGCAGGCGGTATAGTGGTACTACAGTACACGGTGCGTATGACGAGGCCTATACAGCTCTCCGCAACTATAGGCACACGGCGAAGCGGCCGCCGCTGCACGGCCAATCATTAGCGCTCGCGGGCAACTAATGATTTACCGGTGCCCCGGAAAACAAACACCCCGGCGCTGTAGAGAGGCACGCACCGCCGGACCCGGCTGTGAATCAAACGCGCGCGAAGCATCAAAGAAAAGGCGCGCAATCATGCAGGGTAGGCCGCCGAGCAGCAAACGAGAAGAGAGCCGCGCGTGTATGACTGCGAAGCCACCGGCCAGGGCAAGCCAACAAATGCGCGTTGGTGTACTGCGCAAACGTTAGCCAGGTACGAACGCGCACGAATGCACTTCATTAAATACAGTGTTCGCGTCTATTACTGCGTATCGCCCGCGAACAACGCCCTAGCACGAACATCCAATGAAAAAAACTCCCAAGCATTTCCCCGAGGGTGAACATGGTTAAGTGCGAATGCACGGGGTGATGCTATGAGGGGTATTTATTAATTCGTACTATTATATTTATTAATCACACTATGGTGCCTCTATGGTGTAGTGGTTCCTGGGAATCGCAATTTGATCACACGGGGCAGTTTACGTTAACTCACTGGCGAATGCCAACGGATTTTAACTTTACTCCCCCTCACGACCCGCTCTCGACGGGAGACTGAGAGAGAAGGTGGGCGCGCGAGAGAGAGGGGTGCGCGCGCAGCGGCAGCGAGCGAGGAGAGCAGAGGAGCGAGCGAAGAAGGGAGGGGGTATAAGGCGCGTTACTGACACCGATATCAGCGTCGCGTCCGAGGCTTATTCGGTAGAGTGTCGCGCTGCGGCCCGCCAAGTCCTTTTTCCTTTAAAGATAGAGAGAAGACGGCGGACGCCGCCGACGGCGGTGGATGGTTTGGGGTCGCTTATAAAGTGTATTCACACTTAAAAAAGTAATTACATTCTTTTTCTCGCTATGTTTTGAGTGGAGGTACGCAGTCATATATCCAGGTACGCAGCCATATATCCAGTGAGATAGGTTTCGGGAGTTGCGCTGCATGTACCCAGGGATGGTCAGAGAAGCGTATACGGCATGCAAACGTTACGCGGTTAAGGGCAAGAGACGAGCGCCTGCATCAACTTCGACGCCATTCGATCAATGCACTGCATCAACTTCGTCGTCAACGTAGGTTATCTGGCAAGTGACGTCACTTGTCAGACAACCTGCGGCCGTGAAGCGAAACCACTGTTGTATAGTGAGCGTACATAATCATACTGTCTAAATAAGCGTTACTAGAGACGTTGGAAGGTTTCTAGCTGACCAATTGGCAGACGAGACTGTTGCATAAGTTCTTTCGAACACGCCGAACCAATCAATTATACTTTTTTCGTTCACGACATCGCAGAAAACCGGCAATAAAATAATAAAGTTGATAGCCTTGTTACGTATGACTTAACATGCACGGCGTAGCAATCAGTTTAGTGGCAAGGGTCAGTGGCTATAGATGTCTACTGAGCGTTAAAAAAAAGCCATAGTGTAATAACAACCCCGTATACAAATTGAACGCACCCCACAAAGACCAACGTTTTTAAGACTATCTAAAAACGTTGACACAGAGCAACGCAGAAATGCGCAGAGATGCCCTCTATACCGTTTAATCGAATTTCGCGCTTAGCAGTTTTAACGCGTACCGATAAGCTCCGGGTCACAGTTCCGTCACGGAGTTAAGCCGTCATTCTCGCCGGGAAAGAACACGGTCAATTCTCGTCACGGCGCGGCGGGAACTCGGTAGCGCGCGGCCCGCCCTGCACACTCAACAAAACAAAGGCGCATAATTGTATACGCGTCGTGCACCTGCCGAGGATCCGCACGCTTTACACTCAACGCTGAAGAAAGAAAAAAAAAACGGGACAACGCCGCCGCTCTAGCGGCATTCCGGCAAACAATGCGCCGGATACCGCAAACAAAACTTTTTGCAGGGCCGTCTTTACATCGGGTCTCCGCAGAGCTTCATAGAAGCCTTGCGCTCCAGTTGTGTGCGCGCGGCAGGGACCGACGAAAGATAAAGCCCCCCAGCGGCACCTCTAAATGCCCGCGCATGCACGCGCGTGCTCGTAATTACTGCCTGACCGTCGCTGCGAGACGAGATCGTGACGTTGCGGGGTCCGTTTAATTTTCCCAACGCCAGTCCGTGCTTCTTCGCAGAGCGCACTGTATATACCTTGGCCCCACGAAGGGGCTCGGCGATGTACTTACGTCCCCCCTCCCCCTCCCCCCACTTCAGCTCCTAAGCGACGTATGCGTGAGCGCGAGCTATCGAGGCCGCGCTTCCCACGAAAAGCAAACAGGCGCCCGAGAAAACAACAACGCTGGCGAGAACATGCCCCGCTTCCTTCCGCCACCAGCAAGGCGAACGAAGAACTGATAAGCATCTTGGGAACACACGGAGTCCACCCAGCGCAGTCATCACAGTCGTCATCATCGTCCACGGTTGCGCTTCCTTTTCCTCAAACTGGACATGTCGGGGTTCACGTCTCCGGTGCTCTCTCTCTCTCTCTCTCTCTCTCTCTCTCTCTCCGCCATACCATGGGATCGTCTCTGGCGTTTCACTTCAAAAGACGAGAACCCGTACCATCCTGCAGTGCGCGGCAGTCTGAGAACTGCCATTAAGCGCACATGGAACATTCGCAGTACCGAGCGAGTCACGTACACAGTCTATATACGCCGAAGCACCAGCCCCATGCACGTGCGCGGCATACATCCCGCAGTTCGACTACGTGCTCAAAGCAAGCGTGAGCGGGAAGACCTGCGGTTTACGCAGAGCTAGCGCGACGGCCACGGTACTATAAGGGTAGCGAGTGTATTTAGAGCACGCGGAAACACCCCCCCCCCCCCCCACACACACATACATACATACATACATACATACATACATACATACATACATACATACATACATACATACATACATACATACATACATACACAAAATGCGCAATGCCAAAAGCGTACGCGCCGCTTTGTTTGCGGGCATCTGGCACACCCTTTTTACAAATGCTGTCCTACTTCTTTTTCCCGCAGTCTTGACCGGCACATTCAAGATCGCGGATAAGCAGCGTCTAAATACTGCATTTCGCTCTATATATAAAGGCAGACGAAGGCATGCGTCAAGCGCAAACGAGAACACGTCTCCAAAAACCTTTCAGGCAGGTCCTGATTCGAGATCTCAAGTGTACGAACTGCCCGAGACACGGGGATGCCGTAGACAGGCATAGTTCACGCGCGGCATTCATCGTTTCGTGTGCTGTACAAACATCGTGGGCGTACAGACGCGCGCACCCAAACCGTTCGAGAGCAGCGAAAAGAACACACACAGCTGATCGTCACAACTGTTCTTCGAATAGCTAGCAAGCGCAGCGAAGAGCTTGAACCAAACGCTAAACTAACAATCTAAACCAGGACTTACGTCTCTCACTCGAGCGCGAGCTATACGTACGTTGTATGATTTCGCCGCTAGGTGCCTTGCCAAATGGAAGCTTCGTGACTGTGTAGTAACGCACCGATAACCAGATATCTGGCACCCCAAGAATGTCAAACAACGAAAAAAAAAACTTCAGCTACGGTTCCACGACACGAAAACCATCGCACGACGAGGCTGTAAGTGCTCAAGCATCGCCATCGCCATCAAGCAACAACAACAGTATTTCAAGCGTCACCATTATCATTTTGTTTTATTTATTTATTTTCCCTCTAGTGATGTGCCCTACGGACGGCTACTACTACTACTACTACTACTACTACTACTACTACTACTACTACTGCTACTACTACTACTACTACGACGACGACGACACAGGGCAGACACAGCTTCGCCGTAAAAAAAAATGGGACGTGGGAGCTTTCACGTTTCACGCCGCATCAATTTAGGCTTCACATCAGCCGTAGCACGAAACTATGCGTACATGGAACGGGGAAAAGCTCGCGTAAGAACTCGCGCGCTCTTCGGCGCCTTTGGTCGCGCTCCTGCGATCTGGTCACTGTCGCCCAACGTGAGCGGCCGGCCGAGATCGGCCGCCGGAGCCGAACAATGGCGAGTGGGAGAAATCCCACCTTCAGCAAACGAGATCGCGCACCGCAGCCGCGTAAACTCGTTCCCGATCAATCGGGAACGAGTTCGAGTTCCCGATCAATCGGGAACGAATCGGCAACTTTCCGACGCCCCCCAATAACTTTCCTGGCATATGTCATATCTTCATACATCTTTCACATCTAAGAAATAGGTAGTTCTCGTGCGGCCTTCATCTATATAACGTTGTTTCAAACTCACCTCTGACGCATCGTACTGGTGGTATACGTGTACACAGCTTTTCTAACCCCGGAAATACGCTGAGGTTCTTCCTAGTCCCGCGTCACTAGATGCATGACATTGAGGAATTTTAATCTTCCACCCACTAAAAACGTGTATGGTGAACGCTTACTACAGTTCGTAGGTGCTAAAGTGTGGAATAACATACCACTTCAGATTAAAGATTCTAGGGTTTTCTCGAGCGCACTCAAAAAATATTTGCTACATGTAGATCAATAGTAATGACCATGTACTAAGCCTTACACATAGTTTGATGTTTTGTCTATACTCGATTACTTCATTATTTATGAACAAAGTGCAACAATGTGTATCTTCTTGTATTTTTGTTCGTTTGTAAAAATCAACGTTTTTTGATGTTTTCATTTTTTTTTTCTTATACACAAATTGTATTCTGCTTGTATACTTTCTCTCGTTAGACCCCTTACTAGCCTATGGCTATGGGTCTAATCAGTGTTGTGCATTTCTTGAAATGTGGTCATAACAACTTCAATAAAATGTAAAAAAAAACAGCCGCCGCCCTCGCATGTTCAACCCGCCACCGTGCAGTCTGCATTCACACGTGCATACACACGCACGAACGCTACATAGCGTGCGTCTCTGTGTGTGTGTGCATGCGTGGACGGTCCGGGGGATACGTAATTGAGTTTTCCGCGATTATCATTTATCAGTTTTTGCACGGCGGCAGTGTTGCAGGTGGGTCGGAAGACGGCAAACGGTGGCGCGCGCCAAGCCTGTCCAGTTATAGGAATGTTACGCGCCGCGCCTGGCGTAATCTTGTTAAGCGTGCAAATGCGAATGCTTCGTCGTGGTATCCTTTATAGTTCATCTCTCTCCGTTTTTTTTTTTTTTTTTTGCGGCACCGAAACAGAAGTCTGGCAGCTCCTGCAAAGGCAAAAACACACGCCTGTCACGTGTCCCTTAGAGCTTTTCTCTCTTATGTTTTAGTCATTATTTGTCCCAACAATTTTAAAACATAATTGTCCCACCGAAGTGCAGCTCCATGTGTTGCGAGATGTGTGCCCTTGTGGTTTTCTCCTGCTCCCTTCCCTCACTGTTTTACCTTTTATTTAGTGGGATGAAAGGGCCCCTTCTGCATTCCAGTGCTGACGCCCATGGCCCACCTCTTCTGTTTGTTTCCGAGCGCCTTCCAGGCCTACGTTATACGTTAAAGGGCCATACCAAACTCATCATTCGGCTGCAAATTTCTGATTGCTCATGTCTACGCTCATATGCGCTAAGGCTCTTAGCGTTGGTATCCCGCGAAACTGTTGTGTCCTTCATTCGTCTCTATACATTATTATTCTTCCCTGCCTCACTGTAGCACATACGAGTAACAGTGCGCATATAAGCATTGCGTAGGTAACCGCCACGCCAGCTTATCATCCGTGTATAGTGCGACTGGGCGCTTGCTTATTCCTGTCGGCCAACAAATGTTAGGTGGGCGCAGACGACACCATCTCACGACTATGTGGTGCCACGAACTTGGAACGAAAATCGGAGAAGTCGCACGGCATGTCGTACCGCGCCGCACGAAAGAGCGCGACCTACCGGCGCGCTATGTCCATGTTCGGCGAGGACGATGTTATCTCGAATATACGACGGACCGATTTGATTTGTCTCGACCTTTTCGCACGAAATAAGAGCCGCAGTGCTCGACGGTATACGGAGGAACAATGATACACGGAAACACGCACCGAGTGAACGCGAAAGGGACTGCAGTACTTGCGCTTGCATGGGGACGAGAGACATCGGCGAGAATAGTAGACAAAACCCGCTTCCATCCCGAGAAAGCACGACAAATCCCCGGATCGGCCTGCATGCAGAGTTGCGCGGCAAGAGCAAGCACGGCACAGAAATCTTCTCTCTTCCTCTCTCGGAGCCACACAACACCTCTTTCCCTCCCATGTGTGGACGCGTGGAAAGGTAAGCGTTATTGTTGTTGATGATGAAGATGACGGTGATGACGACAACGAGCAAAAATGGTGATGCCTCCCTCGGTACTCTGTGTAAGCGCATTGCCGCGCCATTCGCGGGGCCGTGCACCTAGGGCCACCAGGCACAGGGGAAAAAAAGAAACAAATTAGAGGCGGGTTCAGCTACGACGCAGCGGGGCGTGGCGTGATCGGCGCCATTAGGCTCACCGTCGCTTATGGTAAGCAGCGCCCCGATGACAAGCCAAGTGGCAATGGCCGGGTGCGTGCTCCGACCTTGCCACCAGGAAAAACAACAGCAACAACAAAAAGAAACACGCCGTAAGCTTGGCGGGAGCGGGTTATATGCGGATGGTGGAGCCAGCGAGTGATGACGTTCACGTATACCTGCGTGCGCGGTGGTGCGCCCTCTGTATGTATATTAGATGCGTCCCCCTGCTTCCGCACGGGCGTTGTTGCCTCGGCGTTGTTGCCGAGGTCCTTCCGTCTTGCCGCAGCTTCCGCCTCGCTTGTCTCAGTGCGTGTCTAAAGTGAGCGTGTTTGCGCAAGGTATGGTAATGGTAAACAAACGCGATAGGGCTTGTTATTCATTATTAGTGACCTTTTGCGGAAGAAACAGGGGCGTGCATTGTCATTGCCACAGACGAAAAAGAAGAAGAAGAAGAAAACGGTCGGTCATTGACATGTGCATGCCGTGCCACTACTTGTGATAGTCACTGATGAAAACTAAAGGAACCATGCACACGCAGCGACCTGCGTGCATGGTAACCAGATCCCTTTGTGCAATTGCCACACTGCACGCACACAAATGCAGTTTGAAAAGATATGACTAGTGGTTACACTGAGTGCTCTAGCACGGTTCTTAACGTTTAGGATTGCGGTTCCTGATATAAGGACATTGATTAACCAAAAATAAAATGTTGCTAGCAACGAAGTTCCGGTGCGCTAATTATGTTACACCATAGGAGGCTATGGTTACACGCAACACGTTCTTTAAACGCTCTCATACGACACACAGTACTGCGGCAGCGGAGCTTGTTTATTTATGGGCGAAGCTCCTTATTGCGTCACCCGATCGTCCTGTTATCATAGTAACCACCGCTGGCACGTACCCGAGAAAGCGGTCCTTAGAATGTCCGCTGGATGGCGGTGCTTGTTGATTGATTGATTGATTGATTGATTGATTTGTGGGGTTTAACGTCCCAAAACCACCATATGATTATATATGATGAAAAGATGTGAGATGCTGGTACTTGGAGTGTTCACTACATAGACGGACGGATGGACATACAGATGGACGGACAGACAGACGAACGGACGGCCGTACCAAGCATACGTATGGGCGAACGGACTGATGGCCGCACGAACGGACAGAGGGGCGGACGCACGGACGGAACGGACTGATGGCCGCACGAACGGACAGAGGGGCGGACGCACGGACGGACGGACGGACAGACAGAGGGACGGCCGCACGAACAGACGCACCGACGGTCCCACGGACGGACGCACGGAAAGACGCATGGACGGGCGGAAACAAGTACAAATGCACGGACGGAAGCACGGACGGACTGACGAACGCTTCGCCCCACCAATAATCAATCACTTCGTGGATATTCTGTGATGTTTTTTTTTTTTGACGGGCACGTTAAATTACGACATTACAGCAAAAGATGATACAATCGTTACATGCACGATTTAATACGGGAGGGAACCAGCGTGAAACGGGCTGGAACCTCGCAAACGATAATGCAGCTAGGCGCTCAAAGTGTTTCACAAAGAAACAGGATCAGTACTAAAAACACTTGCAAAAGTTTACGCGAGCCAGCGGTTTGTGCACGAAGACTAACGAAGCAAAAAATAATGTAAAGATAAGCAACAGCGAAGTAAGAAGAGAACGAATTTTCCGGCGCTTTGAACGCATACCACACACACATGGGACACGCGAGCGGCGGATGCTCGCTTCCCAGGGAGGTGCGAACGAGACAACATCCAAGCCGTAGCCCGTTCTCAGCCATCAACACTACGCGACAGTAAAGACGCCCGGGAGGTTCGGAGGGTGAAAGCTGCGCGCCAAGCGCAGCTGGCTGCTACGACGGTAGCGAGCGAAAACCAGGGTTTGAAAGAAGCGCTCACGGGGAGAACACAGGGGGAGGGGGGGGGGGAGCGGTGCAAAAAATGCAGCCCTAAAACGTGTCTGCCGCCGTGCGGCCGTAAAACTGGCGAAATGAACCGACAATGAAGAACTGCCGAGACTTTTTTCTTCCTCCGCACGGAGATGTTGATGCGAGCGCTGGCGTTGCTGCTGCGAGGTTGGCAGGAGAAGCAGCAGCGACTCGGCGGCGCTGAAGAAAAAGCGGGAGGGACATTGAATGGTGGCACGGCCTCGAGAGAAAGATGGTGTCCTGTCGTCGAAGCGTACGACGTCGTCGTCGTCGACGTACAGCGCCAAATGTCGGAGCGACAACATTCTTTTCGATAAGCGAGCTAGACGAACGGCTCCCCCCCCCCTCCCCGCTGTTTCTTTCCCTGTACCAGAAAATAAAAACATGTTCTTCGTTTTGTTCTTGTTTTCTTTTTTCCTCGCAACTTTTAAACGCCACTCTTGTTCGCAGTAGTATAAGTCACTCACTCTCACCCTCCCTGGACGTTCGCCTTGCTTTCCTTTTAAGCGTATACACCTCTCACGAGGCCAGCGCTTGCCACCTCCGCTTTTTTTGAGCATTTTGTATTGTATCCGAGCGCTTCCTCTCGCCCTCGTTTGCTTCTTTTCACCAACACACGCTGCACACTGGCTGCTCATGATCGCGCCGTTATCTGCGCCAGAAGTGCTTTTGGCCGCTTTTCCCCCAACCTCGAAACAAGCAGGCAAGCTCGTTTCTATAGTTGTTCCCCAGATACGCGGTCGTCGGTGCGTTGGTTCTCCTCGTTACTTTGCTCGACTCTGTGTCTTGTTTTGTTTTTTTCATTAAGCGCCCTCTTTCGTCGACAGAGAGATTTATTTGCCTGCCAATCACAGGGGCCGTATCTCTTCACCCCCCTTCCTTCTCCGCGCCTGCCTCAAGTTCACTCCCTCACGACCATCGTCTCCAACATCTCCCTCCGTCGGCCTTAGCTACTTACTTTAGTAGCTGAGTCGGAGAAGACGGGTCCCCCCTGACACGATTACCAAACAACAGCGCTCGCTTTCCCTGCGGGGCCACGGGGTCCAGCAGCGTCATTTGGTGGCGTTTCTTCTACGTGCCTTTTCGATTCTTCGCTCGGCGAAGGGGCGGGATCGCAACAAATTGAAACACTGGTGGGACGTTAGCACCTGATCGATACGCACGCCCAAATAAAAGGCAGCACTTACGCGAGATCACCTTGAGAAAACAGCAGCGATGGAAGCGGCAAACCAACTGCACACCTGCTCCCCCCCTCCACTTCTTCCCATCATCACGGTGAGAATGTATAACAACAGAGAAAAGAAATGTCTAGAGGCACACGAAACGCATGTCTTGGGCGCGCCTAATACTGAGTTGCCGCAAAAAAAAAGGGGGGGAGGACGCCATAAAGATTGCGCGCCGCTATTTCGCCAAGAGCTGTTTCTCCGCGAAGGCCCATGTGCACACACATACTAAGAAGCATGCTGTGATCGACGTCTACGTCGAGTGTTCCCAACAAAACGATACAGTACTGGGAGACGTGACGGTTGCGTCAGACCAATCGTCATAGACCATTCGGAGCTGCTGGGATGTCCGCTGAGAACACATAACCACGTATTGACGCTGAACGTATAGGCTTAGACCGCTAGATTTAACAAGCTCCTGTTAACGGTTTCACGAATGGCAGTGTCAAATATATTTGCTTTCGAGAGTGACACGGGCTTAAGTCTGCTTAACGTGTAAAGAGCGCACTACCGAGCGCACTACCGAGAAGTCGGCGCTTACTTCTTTGCTCTAGTTCCACACAGTTCTAGTAGTGAAAGTACAGATACAGCTTTCCTCTTAGCCTCGACGATACTGCGCGGTATTGGATAGCGAGGCGTAGACTGGGAGAGGATGTGGAGCGAAGACGCACCGGATGTTGGGCTTGAGGTATGACAATAAGGGCCGGTGCTGTACGATCCCGCATTTTAGATACGCGCTCTTCCGCAACGGGCGGGCGTTCGCGG
The DNA here is from genome assembly GCA_013436015.1 of Rhipicephalus annulatus. Classification (NCBI taxonomy): domain Eukaryota; kingdom Metazoa; phylum Arthropoda; class Arachnida; order Ixodida; family Ixodidae; genus Rhipicephalus; species Rhipicephalus annulatus. Next base: position 272,782 of record WOVY01002808.1, read on the forward strand.
CGGCACTTATCTCGTCGAGCAGGCCATAAGATGGCCATGAAAATCAAGTAGGTCATAAATAATTCTCCGCCACAAAATGTAACCACGGCGGAGGCTCTCCAGCCAGACCAAAATGCGAAGGAGAAGGAAGGTGCGTAGAGGGCGCTCTGCACGCCGGAATCCGTGCGTCCCACGTGGGAACCGAGCATTCGTCGTACGGACGACGTTCGGAAATCACGGTGTTCGAAACTACAAACGAACGAACAAAAGCGACTCACACATAGGAGAGGAGACAACGGCGATTTGCAGTATACTTAATGTCTAAATGTGAACGAGTCTTGCTACCCTGTAGCGCACATGAGCGAGCAAAGAATTCGTGCACTGGTGAGACGCATAGTTTATTAGGTTGACGCGCCTCGCAGGAAAGACTTGCTGTCGAGATAGTGCTACTAGCTGGCTATCACTGTAACCTGAATGTCAATACAAGAGCCCTGTTGTGTTGGTCGCCACAAATACACAAACACGAAAAGAAAGGGAAACATTGCACCTACTACTGCAAAGGCGTTTCTTTTGCGTCCATACTCTACACGCACGTAGAATTACAAACCAATAGCAGCTCAACGTGCAGAGTGTGCGCACAACGAATGTAAGTGGAACTTGACGTATGAAAGAGTAGAATCAGCGACACAACGCGGTTCCAGTTTCTCTTGCACTTTGGCCGTTTGCATGAATATGGCACAAGTTACCTCTGTAGCCACCTGGTCGTTTACCTTGCATCTGCATCTACAAAAAAAAAAAAGAGACACATCTGTGACACAAAAGAGATCGTATGCATAGCTCTGGAAAGCATTGGGAGTTTTCGGTATGTAAAGTCGTAATCTTTAGATCCTATAACGAGACTGGATTGTCACTATACATGTGGCTTCACTCACTATACTGGTGGGACTGGTGGTGGGACTGTCTACCTCCGTTCAAACAGAATCGCTATCCTGCGGTTGAAAAAGGACACCGGTTTGCTAAAGGAAATTCGAAACCATTCTGTATGTCTCCGTAGAGCCCGCATTCGAAACATTTTGTCCTATGAGCCTTTCATTTTTTTTTTCATTATTCCGATCTAAAGGCTCACATTAAAGAAAATGCATCATTCGTCGTCCCGCGGTTCCCAAACGACGAAGCCCGCAAAATAAATCAGAAAAAACAAAGCGACGCATCTAATGTGCGAAAAAGAAAGAAAAGCCCGAAACAGCGGACGACGGGGAACATCGATTTGAAGTAGGAAGCAACGCCCCCCGGAAAGAATGCCGCTGTCGTGGCTTCCGCGTCGATTCGACTTCAAACGGAAGCGCAGACCCAGCACCCTTTTCCAGGCTAAGGAAACCGCTCGCGTCAGCGCGTCAATTGTGTTCAGCGCTGTGGCGAGTCCTTTTTTCACACGGCCCTGCGTAGCGCTGCACCGTGTCATTCAGCTGGTCGCCCGTTTCCCGACATAGTCTGTCGTAACCACCCTCACCCCCCCCCCCCTCTCTACCCGGTCTCTCTCCCTCTTATTGAAAGATATCCATTCTTGTGGAATTCACCCATCCTGCGCGGTTAAAGAAAAACAACAACTAAGGTTTCGACTTTCGCCTATATATGGACAAACGTGCGTAAAGGCTTGCGAGAAAGCGCTGAACCTCGAATAGCGACGAATGGACACAGCGAAAAACGAGGTCAATGTTATAGCTTGGAACGATGCGTATTTCGCGATCGATCGGCACTTTCACGCAAGGGACCAGAGTTGGGAAACGTGCTTGAGCCAATATCTGAATATACGGGTGGCTTTGGAACCTCATCCTTCTGCGAGAAGTACGATTTCAACATTTAGTGTGAACACCAAGACCTCGCGATATCAGCGGTGATACGCGAGTACTGTTTTTTTTTTTTTAAGCCGCGCACATGTGTGACTAGTAGGACATACCACAGCTTCGTAGTGTTAACGTTGCAGCATAAGGCGAGGAAGACGCCGTTTGTTGACGGTGGAAGATCATGTCGCTATAAACTGAGCTGAGCGTACGTACAAACCAGTGAGAGTGACTTCGTGGTCGAGTTAAGCGGTTTATTGGCGGCACTCCGTTTAGACATCGGCGTCTAACTGAGATTGAGGCGGGTAACATACAAGTCACTATAAGGCTATACTGGTATGCATACGGGTAAAGACAAGTATCTGGGTACGAGCAGTCTCGTCATTATAGGAGGACTGCATGCGAGAATTTACTCAAAAAAAGTGCAGACTAACGCATAGACACACACACACACACACACACACACAAACAAACAAACAAACAAACAATCCACGTGATAGCAGCCAAGTGAAAAACACGCCAAACGGCCTGGTGACTGGTAAAGAAAAACAAAGGCACCTAGGCGTATATGGTGAACGTAAGCGCGCATTTTCCTATAGGTTCCTACAGAGAGTAGTACACGAACATGTTCTCCTCGATACACATACAGCTCGTATATAGGATCGAGCGCGACACGTATCGAGAAAAGAAGACGGGTGGAATAGATGCGCTATCTATACATGTTCATTGCTATTTTGCGTGCCAGGCTTACCATGAAAGCGAAGAGGCTGTTTCCGTAGCCCAAGTACACACGAATACCGCCAACCAGATCAAGTTTCTCTTTTGAAGCACGTTTTTTTTTTTTTTCACTTGAAATCCGCAACCGACGCCCCATCTTGCAAGTATACATTCGTGCAGGGTGCACATACATCGCCAAGGGTAGATTTAGAATCTCGATCGCGGATTAAGCGTTAATCCCCCGCACCAGAAGTACGTCGACCTCCATATCACTCGCGAAGCTGTAAGCTGTAGAAGTTCAGTAAGACGAAGATACTTCCCTCCCCTCCCCCCTCTCATTCATCCATCCTCCCTAATAAGAGGACTAGGTAGAATGATCAGATATGAGGCAGTGTACCTATATATGTACACTGCCTGTCGCAAAGCTTGTATAAAGACGCCGCACTAGCTACGTTAGATATAGACGTGTACATCACGAACGTCGTGTGGGGTCAAAAATGAAGTTGGAAACCCCCCCGGCTTCACTATACGACATCCATTAATGGCCTTCGAGGGGTTCGTGTTGTTGCTGGAGAGCTGTTTATCGCAGTCATCGACACAGGCCTGCCGAGTCGGTGTGCTTCTTGCACCAGACCATCAAGTATGCGAAAACCGAATAATCTCCATAACATGCAAATCTGCGCGATGCGAAGTAAGCCACGAGACGAAATGTTCATATTATAACTAAAGGTCGTATTAAAGCGAAAGCGCGCTCTTATGGAAGACACCAACAGCGTTCAGCAAGGCACGGTGAGCGAACTTGTTTAGCGTTGTTTGTTTGCTGTCTCAATTATTCACTAACCAGCCCTACATAGGTGTACTCATACAGTCCTCGAGAAAGATAACTTGGATTTGCTTCGGAGTGGGAGCAGCGGCGGATGCTCCCACTCAGAACGTTAAGCAGCAGCGTATGCTCAACTATTTCGCCAAGGCCGTGGTGGATTAAGGTACGCCCAGGGTCCTTCGGAGAACCTTATGGGGCTACCTTTCCAGATGAGTACCCACAACCGAGCGCCGGATCGGTGTACTCCTCTACCCATTGGAAAAAAAAAATCCGACGGGTTCCCGGTCAGCACTGTAGAGTCGAACACGGTACCCCCCGCATCGGAAGCGGACACCCTAACCTTGCAGCCACCGCAGCGGTTTTTTTTTTTCTTTAATGAATGACATTGTCACCAGTAAAGTACACAGAACATACTTCATCAGACGTCAGGCAAACACACACAAGCGTCAAGAACGGCAAGCCACTCCGGAACGGGGTCAAAAGTGTCGACAACACTGCGCACTTGAGCAGCTGCTTCTCGGAAGACAGATCTCGTCGACCGTGGTGGCTCGGCTTTTCTATCGATCATGCGACTTTTCCATAATTAATAACGTCCCAACAACATAAACAAGTAGCCGTTTTGTTTGAGTGACAGACGAAACGTGAGAGTATAAAGTAAGGATACAACACAGTAAGTACGAACTTACGAGTATACGTATAAGTGTAAAGCGCGCGTAAGCCTAAACAAACCGAGTGCACAAAGTCCTACGTATACAAACCGCAGTAAGGCCACATCTCGACAACAGCTCAATGAGGATCAAGCTTCCGACTCCCTCATTCTTCAGCCGAGTTCAATTTACACCGACAGCTCCAAACCGATCCGGGGCATAAACGGAGAAGCTTCGAAGAGACACAAGACGTTCCCACCTCAACAATTTCCACCTTTCGGTATTATGGACACGATGCAGACGCTCTCTTCACGGCTGCTTAAAATTTAAAACAAAAAACTATCAACAAAAGCATACGAAATCGGGCAGCCATGCGAGAGGGGCAAACGGAACCCGACACGACGGAAGCGGAAAAAGAGGGTACAGAAGCCGCGAGAAAATATTCCGCGAATCAATTTCCGTCCTCTCTTCCGTATCTCGCACGAGACTACTGTTTTTTTTTTCTTTCTTTTTGTTCCTTTATTTCTTCAATACACGATTCCCCCACCACGCCACACTCGAAAAACCAGATCGAAAGACGGCGAACGATATAAATTTTAAATACGCGTTCGTCCCCGGAATAAACGGAATGAAGATGATGAACCTAAATATAGATCACAACCCTAGCCCAGACAAAAAAAAAAAAAAAACGTCGACGATCGCATACGAAGAAGTGTCGAGAATAACCGAGGTATATAAACGTTTCAAGCGGAGTCGAACGGGAACTCTTCTGTTATTTTTTTCTGTTTTTTTTTCGCGCGGAGGTTTGAGCCGTTCGATCGGCAATTCACCGATAACAGCGAGGGCATTGAACTTGGACCCCGAAGAGCAAGCGCGTATGAAAGTTGTGCGAAAAAAAAAATGAGTACAATAACCGAAGAAAAAGAAAGGAGGGGGAAAATGATGTCGTGAGAGAGTCGAAGCACCATTGCTACGGGAGGCGACAGGTATACAAGAAAAGTACAAGCCGTGGCTCACCTGTGAAGACCCGGGGGCAATTTGACGAACCGTTAATGGTTCCCGTCAACGCACGTATTACGTGCACGTGTGGTCGCGCTACACGCTTTGAGCGACGTGGTGCTGTTCTTTTTTTAATTATTCATTCAGTCTTTTTTGTTTCGTCACAGGCGATGCCCTTGTTAGTGTCAAACGGGGACGAGAGGAACAGTTGAGCCAATTCAAAAGCACTTCACTTATTAAAAGTGGGGCGAAAGTATGCTCGACTCGTAAAGCGAACGTGACTTTGTCGCTGAGAACGAACGAGTAACGCATGGTTCAGCGAAGGTTAATGAGTAAGTAATAATAGTAAGCGCGCCGGTAATCGAGTACGAGGTATTCGAGTGAGCCGATAAGCACCGTAATAATCATTCTCATAGAAGAGCTATTGAACACCCATTACTTGCACTGCGCATGCTAACAGTTCACTTGTCGAAGCGTGAGTGCATCATTTTCGCTGAACCAGTAATCAGCATCATCACTATGATCAACTACTATGTCATTCTCACAATCAAAAACAGCAGTGACATAAAAGAGAACAAAAGACAATACCCCCTATCCGTATTGCGTAATGTACTTGCAGATCCACCGTTGTAAAGAGAAGATTGCACAATGGACTTATAATAGCTGTAGGGGCTTTACGTCACATAACCACAATGTGATTAGTAGAGACGCCGCAGTGGAGGGCTCCAGACATCTCCGACCACTTCCGACCACCTAGGGTCCTTTAACGTGCACCTAATCTAAGCGCACGGGTTTCTGGCATTTTCACAATCAACTTATCACGAGCCAAGCCGTGCCTGCGGAAGACGATGCTGGCTCGGGAAACGACGTCGATGGAACGTCCTGACAAGCTCAGTTTTCGCGCAATCTCAAGGACGAATGTCGATGAGGAACGCATCCCGCGGGCAGGCCGTCGTCGAGAAACAATGGCTTCCGGTCGTCTCGTGCTGCGCAGAAACACCTCAATCACTTTCCCGTCCATACAACGTACTGCGGGTGATTGACGACGCACTGGAAGGGCGTTTGCACATCGCGTATATACAAACTGAAGCGAATTAGGTGTTTCTCTTTTTCGGTAAGTGCGTTAAAAAACATAAGTGTGTCACTAGAGCACAATTCAGCTCACAAGGGCTGTTGGAAAACCACACTTTCAAGCTCAGTCCACGCACTCAATTGCTGACTGACGCCTCGTGTGTTACTGTTAGCGTATCGCAATCACTGAATGGACGTAAGCTTTGTTAAAGCGTGGTGGTTGTCACGCAATAACTAATCGTTTAATTAAGAAGAACGCCCCGGGTTAAAAAAAACGACAAAAGAATAGCAGAGTTGCAGAGATCCTGGTGATGTCTAAACTATTTTACTATAAGGAAAAGAAGGACAGAAGGCCACTGATGGTGAGATTGGGCATACCTGTGCAAGCATGCACTAAAAAAATAATTCTAGCCTGGCACGCAGTGATACAATGGTGACAACGCAAGATGAAAGCAGAGAGAATAATTTCAAGAAGAAATTGAGACACACACACACACACACACACAAGCGTTCGCTATTCTAAGTGCTTACGCAGTTTCACCAGCGAAGCGCATTAGATTAGATGCACATCTACGCGCGCGCGAAAATAAGCGAAAGCAAGTGAAAGGTGAGGTAAATAACGCACGAAAGAAACGACGCGCCTCTCCGAGTGATCCCTTGAAGCGTATACCTGCCGCGGCGATTGCGCAAACTACGAATATACGCCGGCTGGCAGGCGTACAGGTGAGCAACGCTGCACTGAGGCGAACTGAGTGATTTCCCGCTGATAGGAGATGAATAAAAGAAGAGCTCGCGAAGGAGCGCCTCGCCAGAGACCGGGGCAGATAGATGGGCTTCGAGATCGACGTCAGCTTTATTCCCAGCGATTCCAACAGTCACCAACGTTCTCCGAGCGCGCTCCGCGATGAGCAACCGTAAATTTAAGCGCCAGCTGAGGTAACCTGGTGGTTGGCTGTCAGGTCATTTCTCTACGTTGTTCCGATAGCGATATAGGAATCGGCACACGTCAGACAGGAGGCGTTTTCGTTGCATTATTAGTTATTGCGTTTATAGCCCCACGGCCGTTCTAGGTTTTCCAAACGAATTATCCTAGTTAGCTTTAAGTTGTGTCTGACTACATACATACATACATACATACATACATACATACATACATACATACATACATACATACATACATACATACATACATACATACATACATACATACATACATACATACATACATAACCAGGCTTACAATGGCATCATTTAAGTATAGCATGCAACACGGTTCACCTCGGCGGCCCTAGCTTTTTTTTTCTTTTTTTGCGTATTCTTCAGTGTAAGGATTTCTTCGAACTGGAACAACATAACTAAAACACTGCCTGAAGCATACAGCTGGACTTGCTTATAGCAAGAAAATGTCCTCTTGGCAAACGCGTCCTCTATGACTTATCGCAAAAGGTTAAGAACTGCGTTTTTTTTTAAGCCTACAATGCTGTACATAATGTTTTCCCGCACTGGTTCTCGATTTGTAAGTACTTCGCTATGCATTGTTCACCCGCTACAGTTGGATCGCAACACAATGCGATTCGAATTTTCTTTTCTACAAGTTATACTTCGATAAACGGACTATTTGTTAACCGTCCAGATCTCTCATAAACTATCGTAACAAAATTAACACAACAGCGATACGTCCCCTCAATCGCAACAATTTGCTTTCTCCGTAACCCCTGTACGGGATCCATTTAAATCTATTAATAACAAGACCTTTATGGAAGCTTCTATTTACACAGCTGAGGTAAACAGACGTGAGCGGTCACACTATATAGCAACGAATAAGAAGAACAGTAAGCTTGGAAAGTCGGAGTCGATTCGCTTTTTTCTTTCTTTCTTTTCCCTCCTCCTCCTCCTCAATGCTTATTATTTATCCTGCAAACCACTCAAAACTCACTTCAAAAGCCTCTCCAATGACGCTGTTTCCTTACGTCAGTGAAATGGGAAGCTGTGGGGAGGTGGGGGGGGGGGCAGGGTTTCTCGGCAGATAAATAAATAAATAAATGAGGACACGGTTTATGTGTTTCCCATCGGCGCACTCGAGCTTGCCGCGCGGTTCCAACGTTGTTAGCCAGCGCCGGCGAACGACTTCTCGAGTTCTCGGAGGGCACGGAGAATGAAGAAGATGAAGAAATGAACGAAGGAAAGAAGAACGAGAAAAGCAAGACTGGAAAGGTTTGGCGTCTCCGAAGAAGAAACGCACTCGACACACAGCAATGCGGAAGAATTGAAGAACCTACCATAAAGCGGAGCGCGCTTGACGAGAAACCGAGGCTTCGCCACAAGAAAGGCTTCGTGGGTTCGAGAGATGGCTTCGGAGAAATAAAAATATATATATATAGAAGCCCGCGAGAGAAGGGGGTGAAGAAAAAAAACGGAGGCAGGCCTGCCCGCTTCACCAGCGAAACATTTTCCGGAGTGTTGTAGAAACACGAACACTAACAAACGCCGAAAGAAGTACGAAGAAGTAGGGGGAAAAAAACGAAACAAGTTAGGGAAGTGTAGCGCGAAACAACTCATACGCAAAGAACAGAGCGATAGTTTCCAAACATCATTTCGAGCTTCATTTTGTGTCTCTCTTCTTTCTCTCTTTCCGATTCTCTCGAGAACATGTCGCTTCGTCCTGCCACGCCATTTTCTTCCCTCGGTCTGCCAAGACCTTTTCTGTTCTTTTTTTTTTACGCATTCTCTCGTAACTTTTTTTCTTCGCTGAACATCTTTCTCGCGTCTCAACTTTTTTTTTAGGTTCTTCGCAGCGCGCCACCACACACTACGCCTCGCCGCCGGGACGGGTTTCGTTTTATTCGCGCTGCTTTCAATCCAATTTCAAAATCTTCGAGCACCGGGCGATATCTTTCTCTCTCGCCCTCTCCTTTTTCTTCACTCCCCTAATAGTTCTCTCAGCGTTCCTACCGCCGCGCGCGCTACTCGGGGCCTCCTCACTCGGCACGTACATAAAAAAGCTTTCCCGCGCGCCCCTCCTCCCCATTTTGTCCCTACAGCTGCGCCGCCTCCCCCGCTTCCTTCCCCATCTTCCACCTCCCCTTTTTGGCTCCCCAGCTATTCTTGTGATTGGGTTGCGATCGTAAACAGAATTCCGGTGTGCCGACGCGGCCATCACGCAGGCCTTCCTTCCGTCCATCCACGCTTCTTTCTCTCTCTCGCCCCTTCTTTTTCTTTTATTATTACTTATGATGCTCGGGCTCGAACGCCGGGAGTCAAAGCTCCACGGGAGCTGGTCAGAGTGCATCGCAGTGCATATATATGGACTCCAATTGTACATACACAAGAGTGGGCAGAAGCGACTAAACGCAAGCTCAGGCTCGTCACTTGTGATTACTCTCTTCCTCCTTCTGCCCCACTCGCCTTTTTTTTATCGACTCCGTGCTTGCGTCCGCTGCTTTTTACGTCTATCGTTCGACGTGTGCGTTTCGGCAGCGTTTACCGTTTTCTCAATGCTGTGCTGTGTCGGGGGACTGACCGATACATTGTTTGTTTTCTTCCTTTTTTTTTCGGCTATGTATCGGTTTTTGGGTGTGTACATAAGGATCCAATGGGATGTTGCGAAAGGTACGGAGTAATTAACCAAAAGCCAACGCAGGAATGTAACGGTAAAATGAAAATGTTAAAAGTGCAGCCGCTGTCCACTCGACATGTTAGCGATGAGTGAAGAAAATCAGCAACACATCTCTCATATTGTGGTTCTGCTGTTTAGCAAGGGAACAAAGCGCAGTCGAAATCATAGCAAGGGAAAAGTTTTTTCCACTTAGCGAAATGCAGCAGCTGCAAAGAAGACGGCTTTGAAGTCGGAAAAATAACGACTGTGCATTGTTCGGTACCGTAGAAAATTACATTAAGGGAACATAGTTCAAGGGACCAAGTAATGGTAATCTGAGTAGCCATGTAATAAAAAAAATCAAGTGAAAGGCGAAAGATTAATACGAACTCATGAGGAGAGACAAGTATCAAGTGGCAAAGCAAAAATCTAACCGTCCATTGACATCCGCGTACACGGTATGAACGCGCACGCAGAAGCGCTCGCAGTCGTTCCCGAACGAAACTAGTATAGTGCTGGATTCCGTGCCAAACGGTTGTGCCCTCGCGACCTCCGACGTCAGCGTACCTCTGACCTACAGGACTTGCCCTACGCCATCTCCTGACGCCGACAAGGGCTCTCGCAAGTGGTGCCCCGTCCTCGGACTCCTGTGACCGTGTTTCCATCTTTCCTATCTCTCCTATCCCCTCAATATGTCCTCCCTCGCTGTCCCAGCGCATCTCTCTTTCTTCCTCTCTACACCTTTATTTCCTATCCTTTTAATCCCTCCTCGCCCCCATCCCTTGTGAGCTACTGTTGAAGTGTCGCACCCTGATGCAGACAGTTACGGGTCTCACTTTTCTCTTCTCTTCCCTCTTATAAACACAAACACTTCTCCTTACAAGAGCCGCTCGGCACTCCAGGCCGAAGGCTTCAAGCAGCGGTGTCCCGTATCAGGCAAGAGCAGCATCTTTCCTATCTCTCCTATACCCTCGATTTGTCGTCGCTCTCTCTGGCTTACCTCCTCACGCCTCTTTCTCTCTCTCTACACCTTTATTCCTATCCTTTTAATGCCTCCTCACCCCCACCCTTGTGAGCTACTGTTGAGGTGTCGCTCGCTGAAGCAGACAGCTACGGGGCTCACTTTTCTCTTCCTTTCTCTTTTAGAACCACTCAGCGTAAAAGCGCAACGAAAGAAATGAAAAAAAAAAAAACAGGGCGTTGCAGACCCGGGAAACAAAGAGCTGAAGCCCGCTGTCTCTTGCGCACCGTTCTTTGATGTCACCTGCCTCTTCCTTTTTTTTTTCTTTTCGCTCCCATAGCCATTGCGTTCGTTTCCCCATCATTCAATGTCCCGCCGCGGTGGTCTAGTGGCTAAGGTACTTGGCTGCTGACCCGCAGGTCGCGGGTTCGAATCCCGGCTGCGGCGGCTGCATTTCCGATGGAGGCGGAAATGTTGTAAGCCCGTGTACTCAGATTTGGGTGCACGTTAAAGAACCCGAGGTGCTCGAAATTTCCGGACTCCTCCACTACGGCGTCTCTCATAATCAAATGGTGGTTTTGGGACGTCAAACCCCACAAATCAATCAATCAACCATTATTCAATGAAATTACGCCAACTATGTAAACAACCAACCGCCGCACGTCGCTGCTTTCGCCATTCGCTATGAGAAGCAGCGGCACACAAAGAACGCGCACCTGCCATTCAAGAACGGCCGACGGGGAGGCAGCAAAGGGCTGCGAACGAGGGAAGAGCTTGCGGACCTGGCTGAAAGCGAGAACAGGTCGCCAAAAGCGGCCGAACAAAGAACACGGAAGAGTCACGGCGTCTCTGTGTCTCTGTGTCGTCGTTTTGTTCTCGCGCAATAACTATCGTCATGCCATACCAACTAGCCCAAGCTGCCACACTTGTAAGAAAATACATCACAAGCAAAGTAAAAAAAGAACGAGAACGAAGATGGACGGATAAGACGGCGAAATTCGAAAGAGAGGAGGCCTGCTCCCCTTTCCCTTTATTTCTACGCCCCCCCCCCCTTTTTTTTTTGCCGATTCCTCTTTCAAGTTCGCGCCCAAGCATAGGCGATTCCTTCTTTCTTTTTTTGCGCCTCTCTCTCCCCTTGCATCTTTTTTTTTTAATTTTGCTTCCATTGAACCCATCGACGGCACGTGTAGTGGCGACGCCTGCTTGAGTCGTCGTTGGTGGCTGGCGTTCCACAGACCCATCTCCTCCGTATCGACAAGCCCCGGCAGCCTACACAAGCGAGAGTGTGGAAAGAGAAAGGAGCCTTTTGGATTTCGCATGGTTCGAGAAAAAGGCAAGAAAGGGAACGCGCCGGCATTTGTTCGAAGAAGCAGTGCTCAAACTCATATATATATATATATATATATATATATATATATATATATATATATATATATATATATATATATATATATATATATATATATATATATATATATATATATATATATATATATATATATATATAACGCACGAAACGACGACGCGTTCCAAAACCTTTTGCTTTGCTCCTGTTTTTTTTTTTTATGCGACTCCTCGTCGCATCACCGTCGTTCGCCGCAGCAAGCCCTGTTCTCTATCTAAGACTCTCCTCCTTTTCGTCCTCCCCGACGAACCACTCTGTCGGTGTGGCACATTAGCATATTTCGCTCGTTCACTCTCTACCGCGCGCAGAAAGATTGCCGTCCGGCCACCGCCGGCCAGAACAACGCCGGCAGCGAGCGAGGTAGAGACAGGCAAGCACCACCAACACAGCCAGATCCACAAGCACGAACTAACAGCCGGAACGGAGAGGCATACAGAAGGCGTGCGGGGGGGGGGGGGGGGGGCAGAACGATGCCGCGGCGCGAAATGTTCGCTCGTCATCACCGTCCGAGGCGCGCCGCTGCCGTCGCTATACCAGCAAAAAGCGCTTACGCAGAAGTGACGATTGTAAAAGAGGAGAATAGATGCGGCCCTCCTCTTCCGAGCGTATAGACGGAACAAAAATGGAAAATTGTCCGAGCCGAGCGGAGGGAGGAAGAAGCCGTGCACGAACGACTATAACGTGGACGACGACGGCTCGTCCGGAGAGCGTTCGACATGTCGGTACACTCGTCGCGTCACACGGTCGCAGTGCTCGCTAAAAAGAGAGCGACAAAAGGCGAAATAGATAAACCCTGTCGTCTCAATAAAACCGTGCATCGCTGTCTAGAAGCTACGAGTTATGCATGCTGAAGATGTTACGTATATTATGTACAGATAACGATGTAGTTCGCATTAGTTTCCAGAGGGAATGCCCGGCAGTCCTGCAAAGCGTGTTCTCTCGGTTTTGAAAAAGACGAGACACATCGCAGCAGCAACTGCGGTAGGCATACCAGACTTGCACATGACCTCGTGACCAGATCAGATGGTATGCATGAAACGACCGAGTAAGGTTGTTTCGGTGCTGAAGCTCCAATATTGGATACTTGGATGCTGTTATGGAAACTAGTACACGTGAAGGAGTGGTTACCGGAAATGTCTGCTATAGCAACATCCAAGTAAAGGTGGAGAAAGCGCGAGACAGTCAGAGAGATAGCGTAAAAGAAAAAAAAAAGGGGGGGGGGGGTTAGGAGGACAGTGTGGGAGTTTGGGTCAGGTAGAAAGAGCCGCACGACTATTTCCGAAAGGCGGCAAAACTAAGCTTAGCAGTGCACTATACTTTTATAGTTATGCAACACTTGTGTCGGCTCCCATCTTGATCTCAGCAAAGGAAGCGATAGCGACAGACAAAAAGCGGTCGTACAGCACTATAAAACAGAACAAAATATGCACTAGATGCGTGAAATCCCATGAACAACGAGACAATAACGCGAGAACAAACTACACACTTAAAAAAACAAGATGCACCAAGCGAAACGGCGAGTAAAGAAAAATGTGTGATGGAACTACCCGGACAAATGCAAGCCGAAGGCAACAGTTGTTCCTCCCGAGTACCACAAGCCCACATCGGTCGGCCACTGCTGCCCTCTGGCGCTTCTCCTCGAATTCGGCGCCCGATCGTACCGTTGTGTACTACCCCGAAGCTATAACATTACGCGCAGGCATAGAGGTTGGGCGATGTAATAGAAAGCAGCGCGGCGTACACGCAGGCAGCGAGGGAGTGAAAGAAGAGGAGGTGGGAAGACGAGGTAGCGAGCGAACAAGTAAGCGCGGTTCTAGGACAGCGCGCCGTAAAAACAATACGACCCGGCATTACGACCGACCAACAAGAGCTGGGGGCCCTCTGTATTGACGGCGTGCGCTACTACACTACACGCGACTCGTGCCGCCACTAAACTTCGGCGAGGAAGTGGACCTCGTAGCGGTTGTTCTCTTTTCGCGGGAGCTCGTACGTCCATGCTGAGGCGCTGCATACTGAAGCTATAGACGCATAGACACATACACTGCTGTAGCACTGCTGCATCACTGCTCTGCACTGCTGGCACTGATGCTAGCACTGCTGCATAGCCCATTGCGACACGCATTACAATAAACTGACTATAAGAGCGTGAAATTTACGTAACTTGATGTCTATGTTCTGGAGACCCAATTCAGTCAATGGAACTTAAAGATATATTGTATTGTAGTTGATAGTGATCAACCAGAGTTACGACGCGATTAACTATCCCAGTATCGTACAGTAAGTAATGCCATTCCTCTTCACAAAACGAATTCCAGGACCCTGCTAAATCACATGCACTCGTTATTTGCTTGGTGGTAAGCATTTCTAAAATGATCTAAAAAAAAACTTTTCGATATTCCTGCCGAAACGCCGCACCTGAAATACTTGCTAAACATGGCACTCCCTTCAATTAAGGCAATCGTTTAGGGCATCAATAAGAAATGGTTTAGAGAAACTTTAGGTAACAAAAATTATGTTCAGTTTACCATTAGCATAGTGTTCATGGCATAACATAGCGCAGTATTCCTTGCCGACAGTGCACAGAAATGGAACGGACAGCTAACTAGTCTCCAAGACAGACATTAAGCGCTGTCATTTAACTTTTGTTTTGTTTTGCTTTTCTTTTTCTTCTTTTTTCCTTGGAACTTCTCCCTTCTATTATCTTCTATTCGCCTTACCCTCTTCCCACAGCACAGGGTAGCCAGCTGGTCTGACAATCGGCTAACCTCCCAGTCCTTCCATATTTTCTTTTCTTCCTCCTACTCCTCCAAATGAAGCCACCGGGTCTCAATGTATGAACAGGCTAATAGTAAAAGGATGGTCAAAATTTCCTAAGCCACTTGGACGTATGAATACATATGATCGTGGCCTGGGAACTTCTGCCCACACCTGTACGTACACGTCGCAGGCATTTGTCCCAGGCAGGGTCTTTGCGACCTCCATGGAGAGACAAGCCAATAATACGTAAACAACGCGCGGAGCCAGATTGTCTAGAATTTTCAGTAACGTTGCAAGTAAGGAATGTGCAGCTAATATTCGAGTCGATGTTTTTCAGACTATACGAGTGCTAAAAAGCACTGACCTTTACGCCAATACCCCTGTCGATACTTTGTTTACCCTAATGCTACTTCGCCGCACTATAGCTCTGTAAGGCGGAAAAGCGGCTTACCCAAGAACCGAACACTCGAACCTCGACCTTGTATTGAGCGTAAGACGCATGGTAGACCGCCTGATACGGCTGGTTGGGCGCGAGGGAAACAAGATTTTGCGGGCCACATTGCAAGACAACCCGTCTTATATAGTAACTCCGCTTATTCAAATATTATCACGCGTTCGCCTCAAGCCGGAATCAACTTCACTTAGGCATGGCACTGCACATGTCCTGGGCAGCACTACCCCAAGTAAACTACTACACATAGGGTCAGGAATTATGATGCGGTAATAGGAGCGCCATAACGTGCGCCGAATAGTTATTTAGAGGAAGGGCAACGAACACTTGCGTACAATAGATCATACAAGGGATAAAAGACACAACTGCCTCCACTCGTAATACAATGAGGGTTAACTGAAGAGTACTCACACTCCCAAAGAAAGAAATTTCGATAACCGCGTAGTACTACGAGCGCCCTTACGTACACGAATCTCCTATCCGCGTGAATGATTGTAAGGAAGACACGTCTGTTGAACTCGTCCTCAAGGAAGACCGCCTATCGTTTCGCCGACGGGGCGGAGCCTCCAAGATGGCCGAGCATAATTAGCTCCACCGCATCCACACAGGGCGGACTCCCAAGTTGAGGAGAGAGGAAAAGAGACATGTAGTGGTGGACTCTCCAACAAGGAACTGCAGCGAAAGAGAGAAAGAGGATGGGCCAAGTTATCCGGAATACAAAAGAAAAAAAAAGTGCAGACGCCGGTAACCCCTGTACTAAAATAAAAGTAAATCAATTACAAAAATAAAAAAGCGGAGATGAAACAGCTTTTGCCTGCAGGAGATGTGCGTGGCCAGAGTGCGTGACGTAACACGAGAGGAAGCAAAGAGAGAGAGACAAAAGCGAGGGTGGAAGGAGGGAGAGAAGGGTGTGACGTGGAGCGGTGTTCGTATTGCCCTGCTTCGCCAATGCCAAGGTTGGCTTCACGCTGTGGTACACGAGAACACTTGTGGCAACTGCCAACGCCGAGTCAGCGTTTCTGGCAACCAGAGGAGCCAATGTTGCTCGCCGCTTCATGTGTTTGGAGATCAAGCCTAATAATGCACATCATTGCGAGTGTTAACACGTGGTGCTCGGCTGTTGACACAAAGGTCGCAGGTTCGATCCCGGAAACGGCAGTGACGTTTCGATGGAGGCGACATGGTTGAGGCCCGTGTACACAGTGCCACATTGAGGATTGGGGGAACCCTCCACTACGGTGTCTCTGATAATCACATCGTGGTTTTGGGACGTAAAACCCCGTATATTATTAATATGAGTGTTAATACAGACTAATAAACGTTAATAGGTTCAACCCCCTCTCTATTTTATTTTTCTAAACAGGAGTTAATTATAATTTTTGATCATTCGCTTTCAAGATAGATATATACACCACCGATGGTGGCGTAGATAACGTTTATAACAGAAAGTAGCTTGAGAATGCTCCGGAAGTTATCCCATAATATTGCTACGGTATGAGCCGGGCTGTAGTATGTGCCGGGGAGGTAGAAGATGAAGACGACGTTGTCTGTTACGGCCTGAGGACTCCATCTTTACCTCTCTTTCCAGTGACATCCCTTTCCTCCCCTTTTCAGGGTTCATTTTGTGCCCGCATGTTTCGACGGGATTTGAATGGGGTATGCTTCCCTTCCCAAGCGGATCACCCCCGAACAAAAGCCGAGTGTCAGGCTGGGGGAAGTTCTTGTGCCCATTTTCCAGAAACCGGCGGGTATCCGGCGGCAGCGGGATTCCAACCCACGACATCCCGCAGCCGAGGCGGACACTACCACGAGGCCACGGCTGCGGTACCGAGGCCCGGCTCATACCGTAGCAATATCAATAGCTCGTGCAAGTGCACGCCCCTACTTAGCGACATTCACGCGTTGTCATTACAATTAGAGGTCCCCTATTATAATAGTCAGCGATGTTTTGTAACGATACGGCACCACACGAAGATTATAAATGTCGCACGTGCGGGTTCGTGCTTCTGAAAGTAGCGAGATTCACATGACCCTTACGCGCGTGCTTTTACAAAAGTTACCGCTCACACTATCAAGCGTTTACTTTCTAATACATATCACTGTTGTGAGATCAGGAATCCAGTCGACATACGTATAGAGAAGTCGAGACCTAATCCCTCTCCCGTATTTGACTAAGGTCAATAATTACCCGCGCGCAAGCGCGTTTCCAAGATCGAATTGAGTTTCCAATAGTAAGAAACGCGAGAGCGATAATTAAAGGCACTATGATCCAATCAAGAACCGATCGCCCCATTTGCACGATACGCTTTAATACACACGTCGAACTTGAACGTATACACCATAAGTACAAAACGATTCAGAATCCCATCCACCGCGGTCTTTTCTGGCGCACGAAAAGATTAGAGAACAAAAGGAAAGCCTTCTCGAAACACTGCCACGAGAAGATCGTGCCATTACTTTAATCCCGGAGGCCCACATCCACAGAGAGGAAAACTATGCCCGCAGCGCACCTTTCGAGCCCCCCCCCCCCCTCCCGAAACACTCGCGATCCCCGCCCGGATACGGAGCAATTAGACTCAAAATTAAGCGCAGGAACCGGAAGCGAGCGCTGCTTCTCGCTTTCCAAAGTGAGTATACTTCGAGTAATACGGTACCATAATAGAGATTCGCAGGAGCAGGAACAATGCGATGAGGGGAAACGCCATGAATTCTCCGAGAAAAAAAAGAAGTCTTTAGGGCGCGTCGAGGCGGGCGAAATTCGGCGCGCCAGATAGAAACTGTATAAGTTTCCGAGTGTGAATAATTAATTACGCGAACGGCGCAGCCAGCACGCTTCTCTGCTCTTCATAAAAAGGGGCGCGCTTAATTCTGCAGCGCGCAAGGAACTTCACTTTCTTTGCCTCACTGTTTCATTTTTCTCGCTGTAAGAATCGATGAATGTAAGTTCTTACGTGTACCTCTGTTCATTTCTTTTAAAAATTTCATGCGCTTTTTTATTCAACCCACACTCCCCCCCCCCCCCCCCCCGCTTTAAATTATTCCCGCCCCCTTGTCTGGCCTCGATGAAAAAAGGCGATCTAGCTCACCCTCGATGGCCTGTCCTCATTAAGAATCTTACCAGCGTTAAAAACGTTCGCCGGTACGTATTAAAAAGCGACCCGGTCCGAGGTCCGAAAACGAAATGCGAACAGAATCTGCATGCACAACGATGCACCGGAAAAGCGGGAAGAGGTCCGTCGCAATTAACTTTCGTTCGCGAGGCCACAATGCGTATATGCTGCGTTGTTTCGTGGAATACACGTTCCTACAAGGGGACTATGCTCAATTCTCTCGCGTTAAAGTTTTCACGCAAGAGCTGTCGTCGCCACGTATACGAAGCATATAGACCAAGCGGATTTCATCATTCAAGCCCGAGGGAGCGATGAAAGTTCTACAGTTGGCTGACTGAATGTTTTGCATTCACTCGTGTATACAGGCGGCGCACTTTGTGCGCGTGTCGGTGGGTGTGCACATGTTGAACTCCCGAAACGGTCCAATGAAAGCTTTTCTGAAATGCGTCACCATCCAAGCATCGGCAAACTGATGCTACAAATTCACTGCGGGTATTTAGATGAGCTGTATAAAAGAATCACAAAGCCAAAAAGAAAAAAAGAAAGGCACCCTCACTCTTTTGCAGCTTGCTCATGAAAGTTTTCCACGCTTGTGTTTATTTTTTTCTGCAGTATACAGTATCACCTGCGCATCAACCCAGTAGAGCTGCCCTATCTACTAAGGGTGTCGCATGCAGCTAACCTTAGCTGAGACTATTACTATATGTGTATAGCTTTGAAGGAGCTAGTATCCTCACCAATCTTCATATAAACTATAAAAACATTACGCGCATCTATGCACACTTTATGTAAATGCTCCGGTATACAAAAAGCTCGTCGACGTCGCCATACTTCAGCACACCAGGCTGCGTGACCTACAGCAGTGTGTCTTCTGGTCTGTATTACCACCCGAAGTGGCCCTGCTGCCCCCTTCAGGGACATGTGGAGGAAACAGAACTGCACAATCTTGTGTAAAGTGTACTTACGGCGTCAGGCAAACTAACGAAATAAGAAAAAAAAAAACGCGTAACAGATTTCGAATAAAAAGCGGTCAACTCTGTTTCTTTCTCCGTGTAATAGACATAGGAAGATAGCCCCGAGAGTAATCGAAATTTAACCGAGGCGTAGCGCACCAGCCACTTTTAACGAACCGCACAGGTACGGTTAAAGAATAAAAAATAAAAGAAACGAAAGAAGGAACAGAAAGAAAGTAACGCGGTTACGGGCAAACACTTACGAAACGCGCACGCATATGCATGTGTAAACGCGCACATACAAACGGCGCACTGTGGCGCGACACAGACAGGGAAATTACTAAGTGTATCCAAAGTCAAGAGTACGCAAGCGCAAACACAGAGCGCCCACCACACTGACAGAGAAAGCACACTTCCGCGTCTGAGAAAGAAGTAACAAAAAGAGACAGAGAGAGAGAGACAGGAGCTGCGCCTGAGAAAGAACTAAAATAAAGAGAGAGAGAGAGAGAGAGAGAGAGAGAGAGAGAAGAGAGAGAGAAGGGGGATATCGAGAAAGAGAGGAGATAGAGAAAGAAGTTAAAAGAGAGAGAGACCGCGAGAGAGAGAGAGAGAGAGAGCTGAAGCAGAGCCGCAGAACAGTGATGACGGCGTCCGTCGCCGAGGCGCGATTGCTTCCGCTGAAGAGAATAAAGCAAGAAGAGGGAGGAGGTCGAGTGGTGTGCCGTAAGGAAAGCCATCTGTCGGAAACCCAGGGGCAGTGAATAAGCAAGCAGCAGCAGCAGCCCCAGCTATAGCGTTACGCCGTTACCGTTCGCGGCCGAGATTGCGTGCTCGCTCGGTCAGAACGAACGCGCTGATTGCATACGTGCGCTATTACGTTTGGCGAGCAGCAGAGAGCGTTCCCTGTGGTCGACGACGCTGTGTGTGTGCCCTCGCCATATACCGACGCGACTCTGGGGTCGTCGATTCTTCTGCGGCGCCAGACGGAGCCGCTGACGTATATATGAGGTCGCAAGCTTATATATATATATGCATATATATATATATATATATATAGCAATATTGATGATACAGTTGAATAAATGAAGAATGAGGCGACTTCAGCTAGGCGGTTTAGCAGAAGGCTGCTTTAGTAGGATATTGGATGTTGGAGTATATTTCGAAACTGAATACCATTACTGTGCCCGCGTGTTTCAACATAGCGATCAAATGGCTATAAGCCAGTTTAGTACAACGTGTACAACTCTGTCAGTGGCGCGAGTTCCTCTAATCTCAAACGACCTGGTAAAGGGCACAAGATCGCACATGCAGACCCTATTATCTTAAGGCGTGTTCCATTGAACAATATATTTTTTCATATACGAAATAAACATTCTCTCCCTATGTGGTACACAAAGACGCAAGCTGATCTCATTTTCTTTTCTTTAATTTTTTCCTATTGCTTTCTTTTGTTGCACGAAACAACAAAAACTAAAGAATGCCTAAATCCGCAGTGTAACTGAACCCCCCCCCCCCCCGCGTTGATCCTGCTGCCTGGAAACGTTTTTTACCGCAACATGCAAAGTTCACTCGCCGTGTGGCGAAAACAG
>WOVY01002809.1:0-42614 GCA_013436015.1 Rhipicephalus annulatus
TCACTCGACTTCTCTCCCTCTTTTTCAAGTTTCGTGTGCTATATATACACCCCTGTACGAAATAAAATTTTGGTTGTAAGTCAGCGCCTCGTCCGTCTCTTCTCTGTCCTGTGTTACGCGCTGTTTTTTCACTTCGTTGACCATGTACCAACCGGCCCAAATAAGCACTTTAGTACAGTTCATTTCTAATACATCGGGCTCTGTTATATCCTACCCCTTTCTCCGCTCTTCCGTTGTGTGTATAAACCTGCTGGCTACTGCGACCTGCAGGACTCGTCTTTATACGTTCGCCTTGAAGAATTCGTTTCTGCCTCCAGATGTTCTTCAACTTTTTGGTGGTTTAGCGCCATCAAAAGGTCATGCTGACAGAATATGCCGAATCTTCCGGTCGGAGGCCTGGCGACAAGTGCGGTTCTACTCGGACTGCCTATATGCTGCAAGCATGGGAAATGCATCGCAAAACAGTGCTCTGAGGGCCTACCGCAGAGACCTGGGTATTGCATCCCGGACAGCGGATTTTCTTTGGAAGATGATATTTGCCAGCCTGCCAAGAAGAAAAAGCAAACATGCCAATCTGGACAAGAAGTTGTGACTCTAGGGAACGCAAGCATCCCTCCTGGAGTAAAAAGCGCATTGGAAAAGGGCCCAAAATTTTGCGAGCCACCTAAATTGGACCCAAGTAGAGCTTTTGAGCTTAGTAAGGAGCACGGCGGCACGAGCCTCTGTTGATAATAGAGACAGGTGCATTCAAGAAGGCGTGGATTGTTTGTTGCCAACAAAGCAAACCGGAACATCACGTCAACCTTCGTGATTAAGTCGCTACGCGCTGCAGATCTCAAGCTCCTTCAGGCGGACAAAGAAGGCGGTTTTGTCCTTGCCCCGACAACCGTCTACAAAGAAAAGGCGGACGCTGCTGTCACCGAAAACTTCCAAGTCGCGAATGTAAAACCTTCCAAGGTCAAGGCAACAGCTAGCAAACTTTGTGAAGAGGCTGGCCTTCAAAACTGGCGTCGTCAGTGAGAGCAGCGAAGGGTGTGACCTTTCAGTGTTCTTTTCAGCAAAGACGCACAAGCCGGAAGTTCCCTTCCGCGTCATTGTCTCGGAACAGGGCAACATGGCAGCGCCTGGTGGGAAGGTACCTGCCAGCGTTCCCTATCTGTCCTTCCTGTTGAAGACCCTTGCCTCATCAGAAAGCCACAAATAGTATCCGAATTTCTTCAACAAGAGTGCCCTTCAGAAGTGAGCTTCTTTTCTGTGGACGTAAAAGACTTATACTATTCCCTGCCGATGGACCAAGGTGTGTGCGCAGAGGTGAGCGACTGCATAGGACCGCTATGGGAACGTCAAATTTCAGGATTCGTGCGGAATTAGCGTCAGAAACTTTTTAGAAATGTTGACCTTTTATTTACGTTCTACAATTTATAAAGCATGATGACAAACTTTATATTCAAAAAGAAGGTGTTTGCATAGGTTCCTGTCTCGCCCCGATCCTAAGTGACATTCTTTTAGCCAAATATGACAGATCTCTCATTAATTGCCTGCAACTGACGAGCGCTGTGAAAGTGTTTAGATTTGTTGATGACTTCTTGATTTTGTACCGGTCCAACCACTCTGAAGCTCAGCAACGTGCTGATCAAATTGTTGATGTGTTTCGCGCTTGCTTGGGCTCACTGCAACTAACCACTGAATTCCCCATTTGCTAACAAACTCCGGTTCCTTGACATTGAAGTTTTTTTGTCCGACCACGTTTGGCTGGCAGTATGCCCCCCGCTCCAAAAAAAGTTTGCTACCCTACAGTTCTGCGCATTCGAAACTTGTAAAGCGAGCGATTGCAAAATCCTGTCTAAAGGCGGCCCTGATGCGATCTTGCCATCACACATTGTGTACTAGTTTTGAGTCACAGGTGCGCAGACTGCGCAAGGCAGGATACCCGGATAACATACTGTGTTCCATAGCTGAAAGTATCTTAAAAGACCATCAAACAGCTAACCGACCCGACTAGTGGTCAAGACAAAGTTTCTTTTTCAAGAACAGCAGTCATTCCTTACTTGCATAAGGTGTCACATTGTTTAAAAAAGGGTAGCACAAAAAGTGGAATCAGAGTTGTTTTTTCAGCCAGAAATAAGTTCTCTAGTATGTGCCATCAGGTGAACAGAGAGGACAGAGGGCCTCGGTCGGTGTGATAAAAAACACGCAATCAAGTTTGTTGAATGTTGTTTTTGTGCCATTTATGAAATCCCCCTCTCTTGCGGCCGCTGTTACATCGGGCATTCTGGCGCTGTATAAATGACCGCCTCAGGGAACACCGCAATCTAATGCGGGGTTCTTGTTGGCAGCCACTTAGCTGCGCACAGCTCTATTTGTGGATGCCATGCATTGTTGACAAATGCAAGATACTTCGACGCTACAGAGATAAAAGGACACGTGAGATTTATGAGGCATTCTGCATAATCAAGAAAGGCGATATGTGTGTCAGTGCACCTTCGATAACGCTCCTCACCAGGGAATTGGCGTATTGAACTAGCGAATGATTGCGCAATCACAGTTTATTTGTTATACGCATACAATCATAACAAAGATACTCTTTCATGTCACTCGACTTCTCTCCCTCTTTTTCAAGTTTCGTGTGCTATATATACACCCCTGTACGAAATAAAATTTTGGTTGTAAGTCAGCGCCTCGTCCGTCTCTTCTCTGTCCTGTGTTACGCGCTGTTTTTTCACTTCGTTGACCATGTACCAACCGGCCCAAATAAGCACTTTAGTACATCCCTGTTACGTTCTGTGGCACGAGTACCAGACTTTTCCGAAGAATGACGAATAATGGCTTAGCGACGCTTCATACAATTCATAGCACAACGGGTGCCACGCAAATGTGATTGCAGTATTTGCCCCCATTATTGTTTAAAATAGGCTCTGAAAAGGCTGCTCTTTCAGCTTTCGCTTTAAATGCTCTCCGCGTTCTGCGCAGGCCTGGCGGTTTTTCTTTTATTTGTTCGGGAGAGCTGCTTGCAACCTTCACACATATATAATGGAGCGCTTACTATACTACGAATCGTTTCTACTTTTGCTAAACACAGCCGCATGCGTACGGCTTTTTCCGTCGTAGAGTTTACAAAATATAAATTATTGCCACACCTTTTCTTGTTTCTCTAAAGAGCGTATGCCTTTTTTTCGCATTTGAGCTCAGTAGAAATTCGGCAAAACATTTCTTACTCATGAATATATATCTATATATATATTAATATATATATATTGTGTTTCATTCGCTTGTTTCTAGTCTGCTGTAATGTCTATCCTGTGTCATTGCCCTTTCCGCGCATTTACACGTCATGAGTAAGAAATGTTTTGCCGAATTTTGCTCACGGCTGGTTATTTTTTCATCCACTTTTCTTTCTTCTTATTTACATTTCATTGGTTCTAATAACTTCCCCTGTACATTCCTTGGCATTACTGTCTGTTAGATCTCATTAATATTTGTGTTAAACACGGAAAACGAGCCCATAGGTATACACTTCTTTCCCTTATATATATATATATATATATATTGCTACATGCATTCTATTGATATTCCAGGGGGCGACGCACGTGTGTTCCTGAGGAGGAAGACGAAAAGTTGTCTCCGCTCGATCGCTGGTGAACCGGGCACGCCATTACCGCTGGTTTTAAATATATCTAATCCCACAGCCTCGTCGTTACGGCGTCTCTTCTTTTCCGTAACATATTTGGTGGACGTGTGGGTTCCCCGTCTTCATCACGAAGCTTCGCAGTAGCCGCACCGTTCATTCTCCGGCCATGGCTACCAATGACAACAAGCCCGTCAGCGTCTCCCTCTGTAGCTCCAGCCACTCCATACCTGACGATGCCCACCCCCCGTGATCCCGGTACATTCTCCGCACAACCTGGGCTCCACGTCGACTACTGGCTCCGTATGTACGAGCGTGTTAGCCACACACACCGATGGTACCACTACCATTATGCTCGCCAACGTAATATTTTACTTGGACGGCACCCCACGGGTCTGGTTCGACGCCCGTGAGACCGAGCTCACCAGCTGGAATACCTTCAAAGAGGCGACTACGCGACATCTTTGGGGACCCGTCCGGTCGCCAATGGAAGCGCGAAAAGAACTCGCCAACTCGTGTGCAGTCGTCAAACAGAGTCCGTATGTCTCGTACATACAGGATGTGCTCGCGTTGTGCCGAAAAGTCGACGAGCAAATGACAGAGAGGGACAAGGTGGCCCACATACTTAAGGGCAATCGCGGACGATGCCTTCAATTTGCTCGTCTACACTAACGTCACGACCGTACCGACATGACTATCAAGGAATGCCGCCGCTTCGAAATGGCCAAAAGCCGCCGTGTTCTGCTTAATTTACGCGGCTACCAAACACGCTGTTACATACACTTGCACCGATCTCGGTGCCGCACCACCCATGCAGGACAGCGTGACACGAATAGTTCGACGGGAGCTTGAGGCGTCAAATCCGGCACCATTTCCTCCACATCCGCTCGACCATGGTGCCGCACAAACGCCTCCGTCGGTCTCCGTTATTCAAGCCATCGTGG
The DNA here is from genome assembly GCA_013436015.1 of Rhipicephalus annulatus. Classification (NCBI taxonomy): domain Eukaryota; kingdom Metazoa; phylum Arthropoda; class Arachnida; order Ixodida; family Ixodidae; genus Rhipicephalus; species Rhipicephalus annulatus. The sequence continues at coordinate 4,570 of WOVY01002809.1, forward strand.
AGGGCAGGAAATTGCAAAGCTTGGTTTTCTTGTGGCCTGCTCTGTCTCCCGACCCGTCTCCAGACCATTGACAACAAATGCAACCACGCCATGACTTACACTTTATTCCGCGATGCCGCGATCCGGCGGAATGGAGAACTGCAGACGACAAGCCGATCTGCTTCCGCTGCCACCGAGTTGGCCATATCTCCCGGACCATACGAGGACTCCGTCGGTATTCGCCCAGTCGTGGTGTAACCTTCTTTCGACATCCCAACAGCCGCTCTACTGCTCGTTCGCCGCCACCTCAACGCCGCCGTTCCCCATCGCCCCACACGCCGCTATCCGTCGCCGGTCAACTATGGATCCTTTCGGACGGAAAACTAGATCATGCAAGTCCGGGAGGTAGTGCTGCATCGCTTTCGAATGATCCAAATCCTCCATTGACGCTCCCCACTGATACGAACTTGATTGAGGTGTATGTGGACGGTATTTCTTTGACGGCGGTAGTCGATACCGGAGCTCAAGTGCCTATAATGAGCGATCATCTGTGTCGCCCTGCTCAAAAAAGTCCTCACGCCTGCAGCAAACTAAAGCCCTCCGTGTCGCTGATGCTGGAACTGTGGCCATCACTGGAATGGTGTACCGCTCGTGTTAGTATTGCCGGCCGCCATGTTCCCGTTTTATTTACGGTGCTTGAAAATTGCCCCCACGACCTAATCTTCGGCATGGACTTCCTATCGGCGCATTTTGCCATGTTCGATTGTGGCCGCTGGTACTCTCTGCCTAGAACTTCCTCTTCTCCCTGATTCTCACCCTGAACTCCCGAACAGCTTGTGCACCACTGACTTCTTCCAGACACCGCCTAAGGATCTCATATTCATCGAATTGGCAAACACCCTCTCCCGTGCTCGACGGTGATTATATCGTGACGCCGATTACTGATGTTCTCCTGGCACGTGACATTACTGTCCCACACTCTGTCGTAAGCATGGCCTCTAACCGAACATATTTACCTGTTATCAATTTCGGTTTCATAAAACCAAGTGCTACCCCAAGGGATTTCGGTCGCCACACTAAGGCCCTTAATTGACGTCCACATCACCTGTTTTTACGGCAGACGTATTTCCCGAGCACCCACATCACTCGCAGGATGCCACGTGCCTCGATGCGACCTTACGCTCCATGATCGCCCGACCTCAAACCTGAGAAGTCAACCGCGCTATGCGGCCTTCTGGCTTCATACCGCGACATATTCGACATCGACCACCGTCCACTCGGCCAGGACTTCACTCGTCAAGCACCGCACCGCATTAACACAGGTGATTCTCATCCCAATTAGCGGCGACTATACCGGGTGTCTGCCACCAAGCGTAAAATAATTCAACAAGAAGTCACCAAGATGTTAGCCAAAGGAACTATTGAACCCTCTTCGAGCCCTTGGGCGTCCCCCGTTCTGCTCGTTAAAAAGAAAGATGGCACATGGCGCTTCTGCGTGGATTACCGTCATCTGAATAGAATCACAAAAAAAGCCCCGTGTACATGGACGCGACGGGGGCGGGCTGAGTTGAGTGGCGGGTTCAGCTTACCTCGACGCGCCCGAGTTTATATGAACTCACACGGACGAGTTGAGGTGAGCGATGATCGCTTTGCGTCGAGCGAGCCGAAAGCCCATCTTCCGGTACCGGTTTCCGCTCCCCCAAGCCTGCGCTCTCGCCTCTTGCCGCTGTGGGCTGCGGTAGTTTACGCAGTTGTCGCTCCGCCACCCGCGATGGCTGTCTTGGTATTTTTTCTCTGTTTGCACCAGCTGTACTTTATGGTTGTGTTGGTGTCTTGGCTAACACTGCACAACGCGATGGCAGCAGTGGTTCTGTTGCGGCACAGCGCTCGCCGCAGGCGTATCCGCAGCCTGACGCACAGTCCCCTGTTTCACCCCTGGCTGGTCTCTCCAGGAATTTGCCGTGATTCATGGTTTGTAACGCCTTTCATTTGTGTACCTGATGCTGTGGATAATCCTTTGAAGCCCTACACGCGAGTCATTTTTGCAATAGTTGTGGCTTGTCGCTACTACGAATTAAGCGGCGCCCTGAACCTCGTTGAAAATTTTAAATTGAAAACAATGAGCAGTATTTAAATGAAAATGACTAAAGACCCTCATCAATTGTTGGAACAAAGTGTACAGTTCCACCACAATTAAGTGCACCGTGTTCCGCTTGCCTCATACGCTCACACAGTAAATTTTTTTACACCCTTAAGGGTGTAAACTGGCTTGTCGCCAGAGGAACACCCTATGGGTGTTTTCAGATACACCCTACTTGAAAGGGTGTTGAACACCCTAACATTTTGCTGAACACCCTACATGTAGGGTGTTCAGCTAACACCCTTTAAGAGGGTGTTGAAAGGGGTGTGCGACCTTCGAGTAACACGTTATTCAAAGGTCGCAGGTTCGGTTCCTGTCCATGGCAAGTTATCTTTTCACCCACATTTCTTCACATTTACATTACAATTCGGTCTAATAACTTCCCCTATACTTTCCTTTACTTCTCCTTGGCAATATTGTCTGTTTGATGAGATCTAACAGACAGTAATGCCAAGGAATGTACAGGGGAAGTTATTAGAACCTATAGAATGTAAATAAGAAGAAAGAATAAAGAAAAGTGGATGAAAAAATGTGTGTGTGTGTGTGTGTGTGTGTGTATAAGCAAGCTTACTGAAATGCAATGATATTCCTCAAAGCCTTCTTTGTAAAGCCGACTATAGAAATTTAGACTGCCTTCTATAGTTATACAATTAAATACAAATATTTAGTGTTAAATAGCATAAACATCTGGGGTATATCAATTGATGGCTCAGTGAGTCGATACAGCAAAGGTGCTTGGTATGCATACGTTTGTGTAGACACACGAATACATTATATTCAAAAAACATTATTACCCGTAACAGTGCACACTTCCCATGCAGGATGCAGACATATACATATTTCAGCAACTTAATTTGCAGTTACACTTGCTATCGCGAAACCATGCGAGTTCAGCCTCACCTAGTTCATTTCAAACTTTCTGATTATACAAAAATAACAGAGCTGCTTTGGCAGACATCGTTTCCACTTATTGATAAATATCTTTTCCCACTTCCTAAATGTAGACATATATTGGCGTAAGATAAATGTCAAGTATATGTACCACAACACAGGTTTTCTCTCAACTGAAAGCAAACACAGTTATTATGATATTTTATGCATACTACAGTTAGAGCATTTTACCGCCAATATTCGAACAGGTAAGGTCAGTGGCTGAAGAAAAATGATTAACAGATCAGCCCGCACCCCATGAAGCTTCACCACATATTAAAATTGCAAGTTTTATTTTTCAGCATCTTTCTAGGTAATAGAGACAGCATCCATTTCTCAAAACCACACTCTTCACAACAAAACCAAAACGAGGGCCGACAGGTGGAAATGCCTCAGATAGGCTGACCAAAGTTTCGATAGGAGAACCTATCTTCGTCAAAGGTGGCCTAACCTTCTCATCCTTGGCATATTAGATTCAAAGGGTTAGTAAAGACGTCATCTCCTGGTGGTGGCATGTGTCCCTGTTGGCAATCGTAGCCTGAAAAAAAAAAACTATAAAGCAGAGGAGTGCAGTCCTTGCTTCATTTCAAGTTGGGTGGTAGTGATTCAGAATGTTCTCAGAGGGTGGAGAAAAAGAAAAAAAAAGGAAACACCCAAAGTAGGAGCGGTGTGCTGCCAATGGGTGGCCGCTACAGACATGAAAAAAGCAAAGAGCTTGAAAGTTCGAAGCCAGCAGAAGGTCCCCGCGTTTGGCCATCACGAAGGGTTGCCGACGATAACGGCCTATGCTGTTCTCGAACATCCATGAATGGGACTCCTAAGAAAGAGGTTACAAATGGCGCAAGAGAGAAGCAGGCGGCTACTTTTAAATGGCAAGATGTCAAAGGTAAGCGACACCAGATGTGTTCGGAAGACCACGTGTTTATTGTGGAAGGTCGTTGGTTAAAATATGCTTTCACTATCCCCATAGGTGTCCCCCTCAACGGAATTGCCTCAAGGAATTTGGCGGCATGTTGGCAGAGAAATAGGCAAGTTCGGAATGCAAAGGGAATAAGCAACGACGAGAAAAACACAAAAGAAAAGAAAATGAAAAAAAGGCAGATTGGTGGTAGGCGACACGCTAGCGTTAACAGACGAGGAAAGGAAAAAAGAGACGCAGAGAAATTAGTGGCTTGGCAATGACTTGATGGTGCTAGGTAGGAGTGTTTTTTGAAGCGACAAAGAAGAAAGAAAGCTGTGGTTGAAAGGTTCTGGAAAATAAAACTTTGTATTTGTGTGTATATAGACATGTATATCTATAATTAAAATTTTAGAAATTTAGAGTGAATATTATTACAATATATAGGTTAGGAGTGATTCCATGTAATAACAGTTATGTCTATTTGAAGGTTGAACGTTTCTAGTTCCTAAATACGGCCGCAATTATGCAATGGCTTTCAGCGATTCGAAATTACCACATGCAACATTGATTCCTGATGGATGTATGGACATAATTTGTGTATAAAGTATGATTTCATGTATTTGTTCTCTCGTGGTGACCGGAAATCATTTTGTAGAACGTAAAGCTTTGCTTTTTCGAAATTGTGGTCCTGTTGGTAGAAGTGACCAGCTACTACTTTCGGTAAATTGTGCTTTGTATCTGCATGGTGGCCGTTCAGTCTTAAGTGAATTGGCGGCCCAGTTTCGCCTATATATTGTTTTCTACAGCTGGCACACTCAGAAAAGTATATTAGGTTGTTTAAAACTGCAGGTGAAGCTCTATGTGACCTTGTGAATGTAGTCAGATGCTGTGCTTTTTATGTTAGCAGCCGGCTGTATATATTTGCAGGGTGAGCACTTGGCCCGGCCACAGGGATCAGACGTCCTAGTCTAAGTTTGCGTGAACAAGCATGTCTTTAAGTTAGCATTGCAAATGCCACGTGCCACGCATTGCTAATTCCCGCAAAACTTAAAGCAAACACTAGGACGTCTGGTCCCTGTGGCCGGCCCCAGATGCTTCCCCTCTAAAAATATATAGCTGGCTAACAACTTAAGGGGAGACGCTCCTCGAAAGCACTTTTTTTTTGTTATTCAACTTAGAGCTTCAGAAATTGGACCACTGATGCAGTTTTTCCTCCTGATTCCAAATCTGTAATCAGTTTTTACATAAGTGCAATAGTTTGGGAGTTGTGTTTCAAGTAATGGTGAAACTTGATAAGTTTTCCGGGAACTTTCGCGCATACTAAATGTTCATGCAGAGAGTTGTTCAATGGCTCCTTTTGCTCCCTATTAGCCATAGAGTGCCGATATCTAGCTAGAAATTGTGCTCCAACTTTGAAACTATGAAAAAAACATCTGTGTAGCAAAGTACCCTTTTTTTTCCACTCGACCACCATTAAATTTATTAATAGATATTTACAGCTGGTAGGTTGTGCTGATTCAAGTAGATATCGGCACCCTACGCACTCTCCTCAATGTGTGTGCCAAATTTCGTCGTCGTATGACCATTCTAAGTGCCCGAAACACTTCCCGCAAAAAATGCAAATTGGCCAAAATTGCGAAATGAGAAAACGCGTTTGAAAGTTTGAAAGTCTGTATTTACAAAAATGAAAAACGCAGTAGCACGAAACTTGTGCTGAACACATACACACATGTCCAGAGGGAATATCAGTTGTCTAAAACTCTCCAGCACCGTAGGTTTTCCCTTCCCGGCTGGTGCGGCAGGACTCTTCCACCCGGGCCCTCTTGGCTGCACTGCGACGGTGTGCCCTCGCCTCAGCGGTCTGACGCACATTCATCTTGTGCATGCGCATGCTGTCTCGGCGGTCGCTGAGGGTAACCAGGGCCTCCGAAGGAAGCACCCCAAGCTCTTCCAGCACCTTTTCAAAGCTCGCGTGGCCCCGGTTGAACCACAGGACTGCAATGGCTGTGGCTGTTTCCACAGCAGTCCGGGAAGCAAACCGGGTCTTTGGACACAGCAGCCATATTTTGCTGTTCAGGGACTCGGCCCGCGTTCTGTGTCTTGCCGTGGAGGCACCGGGCAAGCAGCTTCGCATCTGTGAGACGCTTGTAGATTGGGAGGACTGCCAAACCCTGGGCCTTGGTCAGGAGGGGGGTGTGGCACGGTGCAGGCTGGCCCTGCGCCTCAGCACGTCGGTGCTTGCACCACGAGTCTGGGCCTGCAGGACAGAACTTGTGACTTCCAGCACCGTCTGTTGAGCACGAGTGCAAAACATGAGGCCCATATGGCAGTGTACATCTTGTGGACATTTCCCCGATTGTTCACAATGGCCACCTGAAAGTAAGTTTGAAGCTTCTGGATGGTGGTCTCCTTCAGCTTCTCCCCTCGTGGAAGTGGCGTTGGCAGCTTCCGCAGGCCGGTGCCCAGACGTTTCGCCACGTGGTTGGTGCACTCCTCTTTTTCAATTGGAGTGTCAGGGTACACGTTGGCATCACAGACCCCGTTGTAGGCCTTGCTGTCTCCATCGCTTAGGAAGATGGTGAACCGCAGGGGTGTCTCATAGTCCACAGTCCTCTGCCAAATGCGCACTGCAGCTTCGGCCTCCATGGCATGCGAAGAACAGTCGCAATTCTTCTCACAAACGGGATGATGAAACGCCTGCCATGTTTCTTCATCGCCTCCCATGTCGTTATGCAAACTGCACGCCAGGCAGAAGTTGGAAAGCACTTCATAGTCCAGGCACAAACCAGTGTCCAAGGACACTACAGTTCCCACACCATTGTGGCTTTTGTGGCCTCTTTTTTGCCATGTGCCGTCAAACATGACTGGCACGTCACTGTTACCAGCCACCTCTTTGGTGACGCTGCGTGCCCTTTGCATGTTTTCACAGACAGCCTTCACTGCCGCACTGTGAATCTTTTTGCCGATAGCATGGAAGGTCTTATGGTGCATAGGGTTTGGCAATCCAACTACTGCACAAAATCGTGAAAGTTGCTCATGCCCGATACCGACGGCACGCGCTGCAAGCACCACTTTCAGGTTCACGGCAAAGGCGTCACGCGAACTCCCGCTGTCGTAGCTTCTGCTTGCACCGCGGCCGCCATGTGACGCGATCCGCTTCGACGAGTACGCGGACGAAAGGATGCTCTCCGAGCACTCCGCATTCTCGCAGTGTAGCTCCAGAAACGCCGAAAGGCCTTTCCGCTTTTTATTCGGTGCCCGAACTGCGAGTTTACTCTCGTGACAAACGGGGCATGCCGCGCCTGCGACGACGGCCGTCAATGCACCCAACTCGCACAGCACTACGCTTTCGGCACGATCGGCATTCGGCCTGACGTCGTTTTCGAATAACGCGATCTTTTTCTGCGATGCACTCACAAAATTCACTGCAGCGTTGATCTCGTCGTCGCAGTTGCCATGGTCGACGTTGCCGTGGTCGATGTTAGGCCTACCGGCCGCTGGCCCGTCGCGGACATTTTCGTTGGCGGTGGCTTTCTTGTACGTCCTCCGCCGCTTCCCTCTGAACTTGTTCTTACTTCTGTATTTCCGATGGTCGGCAACGGCCTTTTTCGGGCTTGCCATCGCACGAAAACAGCGAAAAATAACTCCGGAAAACAGTGAAGCGAACTACGGCAAGAAAACACGGGTGCTGTCAGCCAATGGCGGCCCTGCGTTAGTGGCGCGCGGTTTGAAACGGCGGGAAAAGACTGTTTTTGTTGCTTTTTTTTTAGATTTTTCGTGAACGTACGAGACTTCAAGAACCGGGATCGTGGAGAGTAAGGACAACTCTACACGAGCCAGCGGCCGCAATATGGCGGACAGCTCTCTTCGCGGCCCCGCGAGCACGCGAACAGCAGCCCGTTTTGTGTAAATTTCGTGATGCCGCGCGTCACTGCCGCTCACTCAGACGCGTTTTCACTGACTTCTGATGCTTATTTCGCTGTGATATTTTCAGATGTCAAAATATAATGTATAAAGATGATAAAGCAACAAAAAACAGAAAAGGTGAAATTTGGAAAAAAAACGCGACTTTTCGACCCGCGTCTCCCCTTAAGGGGAGACGCTCCTCGAAAGCACTTTTTTTTTGTTATTCAACTTAGAGCTTCAGAAATTGGACCACTGATGCAGTTTTTCCTCCTGATTCCAAATCTGTAATCAGTTTTTACATAAGTGCAATAGTTTGGGAGTTGTGTTTCAAGTAATGGTGAAACTTGATAAGTTTTCCGGGAACTTTCGCGCATACTAAATGTTCATGCAGAGAGTTGTTCAATGGCTCCTTTTGCTCCCTATTAGCCATAGAGTGCCGATATCTAGCTAGAAATTGTGCTCCAACTTTGAAACTATGAAAAAAACATCTGTGTAGCAAAGTACCCTTTTTTTTTCCACTCGACCACCATTAAATTTATTAATAGATATTTACAGCTGATAGGTTGTGCTGATTCAAGTAGATATCGGCACCCTACGCACTCTCCTCAATGTGTGTGCCAAATTTCGTCGTCGTATGACCATTCTAAGTGCCCGAAACACTTCCCGCAAAAAATGCAAATTGGCCAAAATTGCGAAATGAGAAAAACGCGTTTGAAAGTTTGAAAGTCTGTATTTACAAAAATGAAAAACGCAGTAGCACGAAACTTGTGCTGAACACATACACACATGTCCAGAGGGAATATCAGTTGTCTAAAACTCTCCAGCACCGTAGGTTTTCCCTTCCCGGCTGGTGCGGCAGGACTCTTCCACCCGGGCCCTCTTGGCTGCACTGCGACGGTGTGCCCTCGCCTCAGCGGTCTGACGCACATTCATCTTGTGCATGCGCATGCTGTCTCGGCGGTCGCTGAGGGTAACCAGGGCCTCCGAAGGAAGCACCCCAAGCTCTTCCAGCACCTTTTCAAAGCTCGCGTGGCCCCGGTTGAACCACAGGACTGCAATGGCTGTGGCTGTTTCCACAGCAGTCCGGGAAGCAAACCGGGTCTTTGGACACAGCAGCCATATTTTGCTGTTCAGGGACTCGGCCGCGTTCTGTGTCTTGCCGTGGAGGCACCGGGCAAGCAGCTTCGCATCTGTGAGACGCTTGTAGATTGGGAGGACTGCCAAACCCCTGGGCCTTGGTCAGGAGGGGGGTGTGGCACGGTGCAGGCTGGCCCTGCGCCTCAGCACGTCGGTGCTTTGCACCACGAGTCTGGGCCTGCAGGACAGAACTTGTGACTTCCAGCACCGTCTGTTGAGCACGAGTGCAAACATGAGGCCCATATGGCAGTGTACATCTTGTGGACATTTCCCCGATTGTTCACAATGGCCACCTGAAAGTAAGTTTGAAGCTTCTGGATGGTGGTCTCCTTCAGCTTCTCCCCTCGTGGAAGTGGCGTTGGCAGCTTCTGCAGGCCGGTGCCCAGACGTTTCGCCACGTGGGTTGGTGCACTCCTCTTTTTCAATTGGAGTGTCAGGGTACACGTTGGCATCACAGACCCCGTTGTAGGCCTTGCTGTCTCCATCGCTTAGGAAGATGGTGAACCGCAGGGGTGTCTCATAGTCCACAGTCCTCTGCCAAATGCGCACTGCAGCTTCGGCCCTCCATGGCATGCGAAGAACAGTCGCAATTCTTCTCACAAACGGGGATGATGAAACGCCTGCCATGTTTCTTCATCGCCTCCCATGTCGTTATGCAAACTGCACGCCAGGCAGAAGTTGGAAAGCACTTCATAGTCCAGGCACAAACCAGTGTCCAAGGACACTACAGTTCCCACACCCATTGTGGCTTTTGTGGCCTCTTTTTGCCATGTGCCGTCAAACATGACTGGCACGTCACTGTTACCAGCCACCCTCTTTGGTGACGCTGCGTGCCCTTTGCATGTTTTCACAGACAGCCTTCACTGCCGCACTGTGAATCTTTTTGCCGATAGCATGGAAGGTCTTATGGTGCATAGGGTTTGGCAATCCAACTACTGCACAAAATCGTGAAAGTTGCTCATGCCCGATACCGACGGCACCCGCTGCAAGGCACCACTTTCAGGTTCACGGCAAAGGCGTCACGCGAACTCCCGCTGTCGTAGCTTATGCTTGCACCGCGGCCCGCCATCTGACGCGACCCGCTTCGACGAGTACGCGGACGAAAGGATGCTCTCCGAGCACTCCGCATTCTCGCAGTGTAGCTCCAGAAACGCCGAAAGGCCTTTCCGCTTTTTATTCGGTGCCCGAACTGCGAGTTTACTCTCGTGACAAACGGGGGCATGCCGCGCCTGCGACGACGGCCGTCAATGCACCCAACTCGCACAGCACTACGCTTTCGGCACGATCGGCATTCGGCCCTGACGTCGTTTTCGAATAACCGCGATCTTTTTCTGCGATGCACTCACAAAATTCACTGCAGCGTTGATCTCGTCGTCGCAGTTGCCATGGTCGACGTTGCCGTGGTCGATGTTAGGCCTACCGGCCGCTGGCCCGTCGCGGACATTTTCGTTGGGCGGTGGCTTTCTTGTACGTCCTCCGCCGCTTCCCTCTGAACTGTTCTTACTTCTGTATTTCCGATGGTCGGCAACGGCCTTTTTTCGGGCTTGCCATGGCACGAAAACAGCGAAAAATAACTCCGGAAAACAGTGAAGCGAACTACGGCAAGAAAACACGGGTGCTGTCAGCCAATGGCGGCCCTGCGTTAGTGGCGCGCGGTTTGAAACGGCGGGAAAAGACTGTTTTTGTTGCTTTTTTTTTAGATTTTTCGTGAACGTACGAGACTTCAAGAACCGGGATCGTGGAGAGTAAGGACAACTCTACACGAGCCAGCGGCCGCAATATGGCGGACAGCTCTCTTCGCGGCCCCGCGAGCACGCGAACAGCAGCCCGTTTTGTGTAAATTTCGTGATGCCGCGCGTCACTCTGCCGCTCACTCAGACGCGTTTTTCACTGACTTCTGATGCTTATTTCGCTGTGATATTTTCAGATGTCAAAATATAATGTATAAAGATGATAAAGCAACAAAAAACAGAAAAGGTGAAATTTGGAAAAAAAAACGCGACTTTTCGACCCGCGTCTCCCCTTAAAAAGCACAGAATTTGACTACATTCACAAGGTCCCATCGATCTTCATCTGCACTTTGAACAACCTAATATACTGTCTTAAGTATGCCACCTGCAGACAATATATAGGCAAAACTGGGCAGCCAATTCACGTAAGACTGAACGGCCACTGCGCAGACACAAAACACAATTTACAAAAAGCAGTAGCCAGTCACTTCAACCAACAGGGCCACAATTTCGACCAAGCAAAGCTTTATGTTCGACAAATTTCTGCTCACCGTGAGAGGAAATACATGGAAATATATTTGATACACAAATGTAAGCACCTTCACTGATCACAAATCAATGTAGCACGTCGCAATTTGGAATCGCTGAAAGCCATAGCATAATTACGACAGCATTTAGAAATAAGAAAGGTTCAACCTTCAAATAGACATGATCGGTATTACATGGAATCGCGCCTAGACTACAAGTTGAACTATTGTTCTCTCAAAATTTTAAAATTATAAATATAGATATTCATGTGTCTATATACACACAACTACAAAGTTTTTATTTTCCAGAACCTTTCAACCACAGCTTTCTTTCTTCTTTTTGTCGCTTTAAAAAACACTCCTACCGTGCACCATCAAGTCATTGCCAAGCCACAAATTTCTCTGTGTCTCTTTTTTCCTTTCCTCGTCTGTTATCGCTAGCGTGTCATCTACCTCCAACCCGCCTTTTTTCATGTTTTCCTTTCTTTCTGTGTTTCTCCTCGATGCTTATTTTCTTTGCATTCTGAATTTATCTATTTCTCTGCCAACATGCCGCCAAATTCTTGAGGCAATTCTGTTGAGCAGGCCACCTACGGGGATAGTGAAAGCATATTTTAACTAATGACTTTCCCAATTAAACACATTCTCTTCCGAACACATCTGATGTCTCTTACCTTTGACATCTTAGCATTTAAAGGTAGCTGCCTGCTTCTCTCTCGCGCCTTTTTGTAACCGCTTTCTTACGAGTCCCATTCATACATGGTCGAGAACAGCATAGGCCTTTATCGTCGTCAACCCTTTGTTATGGCCAAACGCGGGGACCGTCTGCTGGCTTCGAACTTTCAAGCTCTTTGCTTTTTTCGTGTCTGTAGCGGCAGCACACCGCTCCTAGTTTGCGTGTTTCCTCTTTTTTGCTTCCCTTTTTTTCTCTACCCTCCGAGAACATTGTGAATTGCGACCAGCCAACTTGAAATGAAGTGAGGACTGCACTTGTTTGCTTTCTAGCTTTTTTTTCTTTTCCGACGGCAATTGCCAACAAGGACATGCACCACCACCAAGAGGTGACGTCTCTACTAACCCCCTTAAAGCTAACATGCCAAGGATGAGAAGGAAAGGCACTTTTGACGAACATAAGTCCTCCTATCGAAACGTCAGCCAGCCTATCTGAGGAACTTTCACTGTTCCCCCAGTCTATTCCACTCTTCACAACAGTTTTTTTCTGATCCTAAGGCAGTTTTCAAGGAATTCGAAACACTATGGGCTGTTTATATGAGCTCTGCACACACAATTTAGCCATCTGATGTACAATATGCAAAGTATATCAGAGTGACTTGGGCTTTACACTCTTACAGAGTATAAAAGAAGGAAAATTTGTAACTTCATATCTAACTCAGAATACATACAACAATCATTAGCTCTTGCAAAAAATTAGGAATGTAATAAACACCAGCACACACTTCGCAGAGCTGCTCAGAAATGCATCTTGATAAAATACTTAAATATTGCAGTAAATTATGAATGCAAAAACACAACACCAGTGCACTAGTAGAGATGCCTAGTTGGCACCAAACTGCTGTACTTAAGATGCATCATGGAAGCAAGACCACAGCCCACAGCTAATATACGCTTCAAGTAACCCTTGACTGCTAAACTGAAGGCCGCAAAATCAAACCATGGCTGTGGTGGCTGCAATTTCGATTAAGGAGGAAATGCATGACACCTGTCTGCTTAGACGTGGATGCATTTAAAGAACCCCAGGTGGTCAAAATATCTGAAACCCTCCACTCCAGTGTCCCTGATAATTATATCGTGGTTTTAACACGTTAACCTCGGTAAATATTATTCTCATTACACTTGACATGAAACAAAGCAAGCAGACATTACTATGTAGTTGAAAAAATTCACCATTCAACCCCCCCGATCCAAGGACCCACATTACAATATTCTAGTATGCCTTCTATCAATTATCATTAACAATGTTAAACATGAGTATGTATCACTGTAAAATATCCGACATGGTTTGGTATTGGCAAAGTTAGGTATGATGAAGTATGACAGTGGGAAAACACTTGATTGCACTTATGAATTGAACTTCCCGAAGGCAATGAAATAACTACGGTAAAAAAAACATTATTATAGAATATTCAGTGAAGGTTAAACTGAAGATAAAATCATTAATGTGCTACTTTTTATCACAACACAAAAAGTGTTTTTAAATGGCCAATTGCACATAAGGCATAAATTACCATGACACGCAAGTCTGGCGAGCAACTCACTCAGTAGATCTTGGAAAAAACAAAATATCCAATAAAGAGCTCAGTAAGTAGCACTGACACATTCATAAATGCGCTGCCTAGTTACATTGAATTTTAGCCTTAAGAACAGAAAAACACCTTGCCAGATTGTGTCCAGGGGGACACAAAGTAATAAAATAATGCTGTCATCTGTCCAATCAACTAAAAATATTGAAATTTTAGTAACACAAATAAGCAGGTATGTTTGCATTAAAAAGTTGGAGGCAGTCGTGTTTCTACATGGTCCCACTTGGAAAACTTTTTTGATTATGTTTATGCTCCTGATATCCCGTTTGAAAGTTTAATTTTGCTTTTCATGATTACGCATGCAAGGCAGTGAAGTTCCACAAAATATCACTCCATAGCGGAACGAGCAGTCGGTTCTTGCTATCGCCAGCGAATAGCAAGAGTAACCATTTTAATGTTTGCCCATGCCTTCCACCCAGGGTCAGATTAAATGCATGAAATCAGAGTCTGTGCTAGCGCTCACTGTCCTGCATACATAATAATGCAAGCCGCAACTAAATTTCCAGCAGGATATCTGAGCACAGGCATGCTAGAATTCTTATAAGTGATAATATGTAGAAATGTGACTGGCTCAAATATTTAACACATACATGATCTCCTGTTGCGGTCACTATTAAGTTGATTAATAAAACTTAATGTCACTGCTGACAGTGATTATTGTCTGACATTGCATCCTCCTGGATACATAGCTATCAGCAGAGGTGGCTTTACATACATAACTTACAGCGCTGACTTCTCTTTTAAAGGAAAACAAAAGGGTTAACTTTGAACACCCTGAACCTTTGTGCTCCTTGAATACAGCTACCAGGTGGCTCTCTGCAGCTCGCTTTTCAAAAGAAACAGAAGCCATGCGCCGCTGATGTGCACCAGCAGTCAAATTTTCCACAAGCCAGCCTTGATGATGGGCTAGTCCAGACGTCTTCCACACACTCTTTCTACGACGAGCATGTATAGGCTGCAAGAGAAACAAAAAAAAAAACAATTTACTGATGTGTCTGTTAGCGAAGCAGAATTTGGAACTCTATTTAGAATGAACAGGAACATTGTGTTTTAAAAAAGTAGGATGTACGAAAACCAGACATGTTACAACAAAAACATCCTCAATGTTTTTGGCGAACATAGCTGCAACCTTACGAAAGAATATGCATTTTCCACATAACAGATGTGTAACAAAATATACTTGAATAGCGCTCCAGCATAGTGCACATACATGCCAATTCATTAATAGGGCAGTGCGTACATGACGGTATGCGCTTTGATCAAGTATCCATTGGAGGTAACACAAAATTAAATTACGAATTTTAGTTTGAACACAACTAGTGTAACTTTCTTTCGGATGCCTACATTAGGACGATTATGCGGATAACATAGAAAATTGGTTTCACTAAATTACTATTGTCAACTGCTAAATTATGGCTGTTAATTCAATGATTCCAGGTGGCTAAAAGGCAGTGCCCCTCACTCATTCCTAACATACACCTCATTACAGGCTGTCTGACAAATAATGGGAAAGAATGTGGAAATGCTAATACAACGCACCCATCTTGAGCTAAATACCATCCCAATAAAGCATGCAAGCTTCTGCAACAATCTCAGTAACAAGAATACTGGAAGGCATTGGTCACGATTTAGCAATACACAATAAACATTTGATGAGACTGATTTCAGAAGTTGTGTAATTGCGTCAATGCCAACAGCTTGGAAACATGCAGTCTATATTCATGACTGTCAGATGAACATACTGTCCAATTTTCCATTTTCACAGTAACATGTGCATGCCTTATGTATGCATACTATGATGTATAACACTATTGCTAGTTTTGAGCGTTAAATAATTTATTCGTTTCTCCAAACACCACAGATCCATTCTATAACTGTAGCGCATGCCTATAGAATTTACTTAAGCTTGTCATCTGATGTGAAGACAATTAAAACAACATGCTGACCCCAATTGAAAGCATGACGTTTTGGCCCCCACACAGGAGCCCTATTCACAAGTGACAAAGGCTGTGCTTTTATTCGTGGCCAGTGTGTGGTTTTTCAATGTTTTCATGTGTGTTTCTGAGCAGACGGGCATAAGCTTGTAATCTGTTAATAAATGCCCTTGGAGGTGATGGTCTAAACTGTTCTTACTGTTCGTACAAGTAAAAGTGCTTAGCAAAGTTTGAACACAAAGTTTGGGCGAGGCACATACAATATTTAATAAACCACCACAAAATAATGAAATCTAAGCATAGCGAAAACAAGCTGGATAAAATAAAATGTGCTCTACCGCATGAACTACTGATCGAATTAGGGCTCGCACAGTTAAGCTACAGTTATTCGACCCTAATAAGCCATGAAAATTTCGTTCGGAAATACAGTTCATGTTTAACGAACGGCTCAAAATTCATGGGTTCCGAACGCATCAGACAACTTATGTTGCGGGTGTATAACGTAAGCTCAGATTTGAGTAAATGGGCTGCATAAACACGTAAGCGTACATACGTGCAAGCCTTGCGAGCCGTACCTAAGACGAGGCAGCATGCTGCACGCGAACTCGAGTAACACGGTAGTTCAAAGATGCGTGCCGACGTGGATGCATACACCGGCATACGTTCGGCTACCCGCAGCAATTTCTGATAGCAGTTTTAAAAAAGGGCGTACAACATATGAAATTGTTTTTAAACTACTTTGGACGTACAACATATGAAACGTACAACTTATGAACCCGTTGACTCCTGTAGCACACAATATGAACAGGCATGCAAAAAAAAAAAAATCCTCAAGTTAAGAGATAACATACGCGCCCTAGGCGTAATCAACGCTTACAGCTAACAAACGCCGTCTTCATCCAACAATTATTTAACCAAAATATTGGTCCATCGCGAGCAGGGCTCCCTGCCAACACCACTGCCGACAGAGGCGGGCGCCGTCACAACTCGCACAAATCCGCCGCCGAATTCCCCCTGCGCACGCACGCGCCATGTGTCACACACCGAAGCATGCTTGAATCGAAGGAAAAAGCTCGCCCACGCTTGACTTCCCACAAAAACGCCTTCATCCTGATGAAATGACACACACAAACAGGTTCGCTACGTTACAAAACCTCACTTATCGCCCACATGTAACGAAAAACGTAGCATGGCGTCGTTATCACGCTCTCGGTGTTGACAAAGCGCCGACAGCAGGAATGTGGCACGTACCTGGCGAGTGTTCCAAAATGCGATGTCACACGTCCTCGCTTGAGTAGAGTCCATCTTCGTAATAGGCAGCACCGGCAGAACACAAAACAAAAACGCAACGCGCAAGCACACCTCAAAAAATGAGAAAAAAACGATGCAGAACCGACCAGCTGCAGCGGCCGACTAGCAAGCAAACACGCCCAAACAAGTCACGTGGTTACAGCTCCGCAGACGTACAATGGCGCAACAAAATGCTTTAGTGATGCGTTTAAGTATAAAAAGTAAACGTAAATATATATAAGATAAAAACCAAGGGGGCCAAATAGTTTTATTTTCACAAATCAGATTAACGTATGACTTTAGCGCGCGAAGTTTGAAATGCTTGCAGGTGCAATGTATTTTTAACAAATGAACAACAGCGGTAATAATCACCTAAAACACTCATGTTCTTGAATTTGAAACATATTATTGTTGACACACACATTTGCACACAAACTTTTATTGCAATGATTGATGGTGCCTATGCATAGGCGTGCCCACCACGGGGGAAGGGGGGTGGGGGCGGCCCTTGGTCACTTAGGGGACAATGTAAATCCTTATAGGTACATAGAGAAATAGAGAGGGGGGCACTGTAACTCTACGGGGGTTGCGGTGCCCCCCTGCTGATCACCTCATACCCCCCCCCCCCCCCGAAGGGATGTCAAACAGAATAGATAGCAAATACAAATTTTACGGCATGGGTCGCAGTGTCCCACAATATATATATATATATATATATATATATTCCTAAGGGGGAGACAGAAGGTTAGGTGGGCAGATGAGATTAAGAAGTTTGCGGGTATAAATTGGCAGCAGCAAGCACAGGACCGGGTTAACTGGCGGAACATGGGAGAGGCCTTTGTCCTGCAGTGGACGGAGTAAGACTCATGATATATATATATATATATATATATATATATATATATATATATATATATATATATATATATATATATATATATATATATGTGTGTGTGTGTGTGTGTGTGTGTGTGTGTGTGTGTGTGTGTGTGTGTGTGTGTGTGTGTGTGTGTGTGTGTGCGCGGGGGCGAGAGGCGTCTCTCCCTCTTCTCGTATCCTTCTCCCTTTCGCTTCGCAAAGGCGCTGCGTGCACTGACCGTGCCATTCTCTGACCTTTATTTCTTGACCTAAAGAATCACTTCCCGTGCTCCCGCATGGTTGCAGAAGGTAGTGCATTGTTTTCTTTTTCAACCATGCACGTCTCGTCTTCGATAATCTTGTGAAAACGACTTGCACTCGAACGGCTTTTGACCGAGCAAGGGATTTTGTAATAAATTCAAGCTTTTTTTCTCAATTGCTTCTACACATGAATATGTGCTGTCCATAGATCGTGACAGTAGCCCATTCATTTATTCACATATAATGTGAACGATATAAAGCGGAAAAGCATGTCGAATCATACAGTGCGAGAAGAAGTTAGTCTCTTTTACATTTTCTCAATTATTCTTAGAGTGTTCTGTAAAATTTGTCAATGCCTCAATCATTTCCTTGATTTTTTTCATCCCTAAGACATTGTTATCTTAGGAAAGGCATGCATTCCTTGCGCTATATGCGTGGTATTTTATTTGCAAGCATGGATGCAGCTCGATTCTTGCACTTGCACTCCCGCGCCGGTGGTCTGGTGCTTATGGGGCTGAACTGTTGACCCGCAAGTCGCAGGATCGAATCCCGGCAGTTCACGGCGGCCACATTTTTAATGGACGAGAAATAGTGCGAGACCTGTGTAGTTAGACTTAGGTGCACCCTAAATAACCCCAGGTGGTTTAAATTTTCGGAGCCCTTCGGTACGGCGTCTCTAATGATTATATGACAACTTTGGGACGTTAAACGGAACAATTTTTATTCCATCAATAAGAGGTGTACACCCTTCTGTTCTTCAACACCCTCACGAACGGCATAATAACACCCTTTTGCCAGTTACACCCTTCTCTGAGGGTGTACCAGCAAAGAAAAGGGTGTTAAATTCATTAAAAAGGGTGTAAATCTGCAAAACACCCTTTTTACACCCTATAAGGGTGTAAAAAATTCCCTGTGCACCCTGTTTGGCTAATCTGATTTGTGTGGCTTTTGGACTGGACAGTGAGATCCTTACACGATGAATTTTTAATCTGAGGGCTTGTAATTTCAATTGGAATGCAATATACATTTTTGAGTAAAATTTCTATCGGCTTACATAAAAATTCATACGGCCGCATACCATTTTGCCGTAATTTTACACCTCTATTTCTATTGTGCCTCGTTTATGCTTAAAAATGAAAGTAATTTGCTATTTTTTATATTTCCTTGCAGGATTGGAGCAAATCACTCAGTTTTTTCTCGTTGACTAAAGCTAGCAACATTGTTATTACATCATCTGTCTACATGGTGCGTGAAGCCCGCGAGGATGTCATCGTGCCTAGCGCGCGCGTACTGGCCGACAGAGAAAGAGCAACGTCGGAGTTATGGGGACAGGGGAAGCGGACACCGCGACGGGCGGGAGAGGTCACGAGCCATCAACTCAGCGTGACCGGTTATACATGCCCTTTCTGAGCGCGGCGAGTTCGGTGAACCTACCCCCTGTCTCCGGGTCGACGGGACTCGCCGCGACGACTCTCCGCCCCGACGCGTCCGCTTATACATGGGGAGGGCGAGTCCAGAAAACCTGTTTATTTCGACTCAACGCACCCTCGTCGGGTCAATGTAAACGGGCCTAAAGGACGTTTACTCTTTACCCCGCATCGATGACGCTCTCGGTTGTCTCCACGGCGCCCGATACTTTTCCACAATAGATCTACGTTCCGGCTACTGGCAGATTGCTGTCGACGAAAAAGACCAAGAGAAGATTGCATTTGTAACTCCAGACGGCCTATATCAGTTCAAGGTTATGCCATTTGGGCTATGCAACGCCCCAGCCACGTTCGAGCGCATGATGGACTCTCTGCTACAAGGATTCAAATGGTCAATATGTCTTTATCTTGACGATGTCGTTGTATATTTCCCAACATTTGAGACCCACTTTCAGCGTTTGTCAGCTATTCTCGACATATTTCGCACTGCAGGCCTCCAATTGAACTCGTCGAAGTGCCGCTTCGGACGCCGGCAAATTACAGTGTTGGGCCACCTTGTCGACGCCTCTGGTGTACAGCCGGACCCTGAGAAAATTCGGGCAGTCACCAGTTTTCCTGTACCCCAGTCAGCCAAAGACGTCCGGAGTTTTGTAGGACTTTGCTCCTATTTTAGAAGGTTTGTGAAAGATTTCGCAGCCATCGCTCGACCCCTCACAGAGCTTCTAAAGAAAGACGTCACATTTACGTGGGGTAGCGACGAAGCTGCTGCTTTTTCTCACCTAATCACGCTACTGACGACTCTACCCATATTGGCTCACTTTGACCCATTCGCTCCAACGGAAGTTCGAATCGATGCTAGTGGTCACGCAATCGGAGCCGTGTTAGCCCAGCGCCAACGGGGACACGACCGAGTTGTCGCCTACGCTAGCCGCCTCCTCACAGCTGCTGAGCGCAACTATTCTATTACGGAGCGTGAATGTCTTGCTCTTGTTTGGGCAGTCTCGAAGTTCCGCCCATATTTATATGGCACTAATTTCTCGGTGATGACTGACCATCATGCGCTATGTTGGCTTACGTCACTGAAGGATCCTACTGGCCGGCTCGGGCGCTGGGCTCTGCGACTCCAAGAGTATACCTTTACGGTGATGTACAAGTCCGGACGCCTACATCAGGACCCAGACTGCCTGTCGCGCTACCCGGTCGCTGAGTCGAGCATTATGCATGACACCGACACCAAGCCTTGCGTCTTTTCCCTTTCGCAAATGACATGCATCGGTGACGAGCAGCGCTATGATGCGTCCTTGCGTGCTATCAATGAGCGCCTCGAATCATGCGTCCTTGCGTGCTATCAATGAGCGCCTCGAATCACCATCTTCCAGTCAGTCTGGTTGCTCATTCGTGCTCCACGATGGTGTATCATACTGCCAAAGTTTTGAGTCGGATGGACCGGCTCTGCTGCTTGTCATTCCGAAACAACTTCGCTCGGAAGTTCTACATGAACTTCATGACCTTCCGACTGCTGGTCACCTTGGTGTGTCACGCACTTACGACCGAATACGCCGACGCTTCTACTGGCCAGGGCTTGCACGCTCCGTCAGAAGATACGTTGCAGCTTGTGAGAAATTCAGCGCCGCAAAACGCCATCGACACTTCCCGCCGGACGCCTTCAACCACTTGATATTCCGTCAGAACCGTTCTTCCGCGTTGGCTTGGACCTACTTGGCCCTTTGCCCTTGTCTTCCTCGGGTAACAAGTGGATAGCCGTGGCCACCGACTATGCCACGCGTTATGCCATCACACGAGCTCTCCCAACAAGCTGCGCCACGGATGTCACCGACTTCCTCCTCAAGGACGTGATTTTGCAACACGGAGCCCCACGGCAGCTGCTTACAGACCGTGGCCGCACCTTTTTGTCGAAGGTCATAGCCGACATCTTGCAGTCCTGTAAAACGAGACACAAGCTAACTACGTCATACCACCCGCAAACCAATGGACTCACGGAGCGTCTAAATCGAACTATTACAGACATGCTCGCTAAGTATGTTTCTACCAACTACACCAACTGCGATCTCGCGTTGCCGTACGTCACATTTGCCTACAATTCTTCGCGCCATGACACTGCCGGTTACTCTCCATTTTTCTGCTGCTTGGCCGAGAACCAACATTGTCTCTAGACACCGTCATACCGTCCCCTGGAATACCGACCAGTGAATATGCCACGGCCGCTATCACTTGGGCCGCTCACGCATGCGAAATCACCCGTACTCGCCTTGTGACCTCTCAAGAGAAGCAACGGCGCTTGTATGACCAACGACACCGCGACGTACACTTTCCGCCCGGTTCTTTGGTACTGCTCTGGTCTCCGACCCGTCAAGATGGCTTGTCAGAAAAACTGCTTACTCGCTACACAGGCCCATACCGAGTCCTTCGTGTGGTTACTCCTGTAACATATGAAATTTGTCCTGCCACCCCGTTGCCTGCATGTGCCCAACAGGCTACCGATATTGTACATGTTACGCGCTTGAAGCCCTAAAACTCTCCTAGTGATGTTGACATCTAAATGCGCCGCCGGGGGTTATACTACATGCATGTATATTGATATTCTAGAGGGCGACGCGCGTGTGTTCCTGACGAGGAAGACGAAGAGTTGTCTCCGCTCGATCGCTGGTGAACCGGGCACGCCATTACCGCTGGTTTTGAATATATCTGATCCCCAGCCTCGTCGTTACGGCGTCTCTTCTTTTCCATAACAATATATATATATATATATATATATATATATATATATATATATATATATATATATATATATATATATATATATATATATATATATATATATATACACTCCCGACTGTTCAAACAAGGCGCCTAACCGAAAATGCATGACGTCACTTCCGGGCGGCGCAGCAGCCGTTTCTGTGTGGGGGTGGCTTGTGCGCCGCGCGGCGCAGCAATCTCTGCCTTGCATAAGAGATCCACAGAACACCTACCAGTTTGGAGATCCACAAATGTCATTGCCATCGTCATCAATAGCAAGTTCGTGGCGGCCTTGGTGAGTGTGTAGCGCATGTGAACATTGTTGCATCTCTTAATTGCTCAAAATTGCGCCTGTACACTCGCAATTCTCCAAGATGTTTGGTTTCGCGATGATAATTAAAAATTAATAGTCCTGGTAAGTGCATGTTATACTCCGAAGGATACGGGCAATTTTGATCCTCACAAGTGGTACCGGGTGTTCTGGAAGGATGACACATACTGCGGCCACTAGCACGCTCAAGTGATTAAGCTTTACGGTAAGTCCGCGCCTCTTGTATTCCCAATACGAAAACAAAGAGGAGGAAGCAGTCATTCTGAAGTTATTTAGTGGTCATATTTTCTTAGGCACTGAGGATGATGCAAGGAATGCAACAGAAAAACGACCATCCATTCCGCAGACCCGATTGAGACTCCTCCGATAGCTGCAGTTCAAATGAAGTGGACAATGAGTCGTTTAAAAAGTAAGTTGCAATTGGTCACACTGCAGCTGATATGCTACTTGCAGCGTAATTATTACCAACAGCCAAGTTTGGCTATCGTTGACATTGCGGCTGATGTGCTACTGCGGCGCAATTATATTCGACAGCCAATTCTGCTCTGCACGTGGTGCCGTGTCACACATGAAGCACCAATGCTCTGATATATTCCCCGCCTCCTTAGCGAATATATCAGAGCATCGCTGCTCCACTACTGCGCGGGCGCCGGAACGTCGTATTGAAGGTGGTGCTAAAGTTGCAGTATGCTGCCCAATCAGGGGTCGTCATTTGTGTTCTCTCTATTGTGTGTTTTCTGCACTGTAGTGCACCAGAATAATGTTCCGACAAGCCCAACTCGCCACTTTGATAACGAAAGGCTATATTGCAATAGCTGTCCCGTTTGCTTCTTGGTTGCAGTTCTGTAAAACTAATTATTATACTGTGTTCTTAATTTACAGTAGTTTACTTCAAGCGGTTTACCTAGTAGATTATATGGAAGAATCAGATTTAGGCTGAAGTAAACAAAACTTGAGAAGCAAAAGCTTGCTAGTGTTTCTTGGAAGCTTAGGCGTAAAAGGACCAGGAGGGGATGCCACAGATGTTAGCTGAACAAGCTTGCATACCTTGGGCTCTACTCAGAATATAGCGAATATTTATATGCCTGAAGTGTTTTTCAGAGCTAAGCTTTGCAAGATCCGTGACTTTGGAAATGTCAACTCGACTGAATAGTAGCTTACAAATTCATCACATGGCCCTTCTAACGCCCAGTATGTATTAGCATGAGAAACAGCCGACATGTTCATTCCATGTTACAGCAGTGTGTAGGAGGCACTAAATGATGACATGTTCTTCCATAATATGAGAGCTTAGGATTTCGGTGGGAAATCCATAACAAATATGTCCACATAATTTTAAAAAGTTAAGTTGTTGGATAAAAGTAAAGAAAAATACGCACTGGTTTGAACTTGAAACGCTCATCTGTATGCCTGCAAATACAACAAGTGATGCAATACATAATTAAGTTCTGCTTCAGTGTCATACTAGTGAGCTGCGAAGAAGCACGCAATAAAGGTACTGCCGTTTACACGTTCGGCTTCACCGCTATGTACGTAAGTTGCGGGCGTTTAGGGTCATTACAATTACACTATTGTTGTTCTCTCAATCCCGAATGGGCAACGCGAAGCACACTTTAATTTCGCCATTCCAGAATATCAGTGTAATGAGAGGATGACCGAAGAATTCAGCACTACATATGGGAAACATCTGGGAAAGTGTTCTCGAGTCCTGGCAGCATAGCCCTATATTATCATGCTATCTGACGTTGACAGGCATTTTTTTTACTAATACATGCGGAATAGCAGTCAACAGGGCAGAGTACAACTACAAATAATAGAGACGACTGCTTATCTGTTGTAGCAAGGCAGCGCGCTTCAGCCTGCGACGTCTGCCGATCGAGCAAGCACAGTCACCACGATGTTAACAAAATCACCACGGGGCACCGGTTCTAAACCACGTTAGCCACACGAAAGCTGCACGACTCGCAGAGCCAAATACACAGCCAAACGATCAAACTCACTCGAGCAACTTTGTGTGGCAGCTTGGGCTAGTTGGTATGGCATGACGATAACTAAACGACGACACAGAGACAAGAAGAACACGATCGAAGGACATGAGCGCCAACTTCCAACCGAGTTTATTGTGCAGAGCGCGAAAATATACAAAGGAGACAGTAACCATGTGACAAAAACCATATGGCACAAAAAGCAAAACATGAGTAAGGGAGGAAAAAAAAACAAAAGCACAGAAAAAAGGCAAAGAAAAGTCTTAAGGAAACGAAACAGAAAAGTAAAGGTAATATTCAAAACAGAGGTCTTGCCGCAGAGATTCAGACATTAGAAGCAGGTCGGTCCTTTTAATAGAACGCGCAAGAGAGTTCTTTTTTTGCATCCATTTCATTGCACTTCATGGAACATGCACAACTGCCATTGTCTTTCTTTTTGACAAGCACGCGACGTTTTGCGCACATCTGTATGCCGACAACAGCAGCGACGAACCACGCGGCCGTTTGCGAATAACCGACGATGTGACACTCCCACCGAGATCCTGCTGCCTTGTGTCGGTGTCCAGTGCGTGGCCTTGCTATAAAGATGTGATAGTGGAGCACAGAGTCGCTCTTTTGTTCACGCAAGGCATTTCTATCGCGAGGGCCATCCTGGCGTTTACTGGTGGAGGTGCTGGAGCCTATAACCTGATGCAGGACAGTCTTGCTTGGACCTTTTCACCTAGTCCAGAAATAACTCGGCCCCTCGTCACGACTCTGGCCAGTGCACCGATTCAGTCGGTGCATGCTAGGCATAAGTCCGGAGTCCGCACCTGTTTTGCCTCTTTCCAGCATTGCAGCTCCTATTACATCCACGGTTATCCCGCCATCGCAGACCACTCTTTCCTCGCAGGTGACTCGAACATCCTCGCGTTCCTGAAGTTTTCCATGGGGAAGAGTACGAGGATGTCAAGGACTGGCTCGAACAGTTCGAACAGGTCACTGTGTCCAACCACTGGAGCGAACAGCACAAACTTGGCCGTGCATATTTCGCACTAGCAGACAGCGCTCGCACGTGGTATGAGAACCGCGAGGCTACATTCCAATCTTGGTAATATTTCTGTCGAAAGCTCCTCACTACATTTTTTAACTCGGACCAACGGTATCGCGCACAGCAACTGATAGAGGTCCGCGTGCCGAAACCCAATGAAACAGCCGCCATGTATGCAGAGGGTATGATCCGTCTGTTTCGACGAGCTGACCCTGACATGCCCGAGGCGAAGAAGGTGCGTCACCTAATGCAGGGTATTAAGGAACCAGTGTTTGCGGGCCTCGCATGAAATCCACCTACAACAGTAGATGAATTCATAAGAGGCGACTGTCATCGAGCACGCACTGCAACAACGATACCGACACTTCGACCGCTTGCCGAACCACACGGCAGTAAGTGCTGCAGCTCAAAACACTGCCGTATGCGAAAGTTCCCTGCGACAAGCGGTTAGGGAAATACTGCATGAGGAACTTCGGGCCCTCTGCGTTCCCCCTACCCAGCACCTCCACCAGTGTCACGACGTCAAAACAAAGGTCTTGCCACAGAGATTGAGACACCAGAAGCAGGTGGATCCTTTTAATAGAAGGCGCAAGAGAGTTCTTTTTTTTCATCTATTTCATTGTACTTCATAGCACATGCACAACTGCCATTGTCTTTCTTTTTTATAAGCACGTGACAATATAACTACTTGCGTCCACCAAAACCTTCGAGGAACCTTAGTTCCTTCTCGGACAGAGACACGGATGGCTTGCTGATGCAAGACACCTGTTCATGTGCCGTCTGCGCGGCCTCGAAGATGACTCATGTGCCCTCATTCTTGTGCTTGTACAGCGTCGCTGTGTCCTTGTAAAGAGGCACACAGTTGCACTGAGTGTAGTGCCGAGCAAGAAAACCATCTTTCCCGTTTCTAACATTGTTAGCGTGTTCTCTCAGTCGATCATTCAGACACCTTCCTCTACTTCAAAAAATGCTTGGTGGTATTCTTATAAAACATGAAGTTATGCACGCCTACATTTCTTTTAAACAATGTCCCGAAAAATGTGATCTCAAGCTTTTCGATAATATCTGATACAGGATATTGTGACGAAAAATAGTTTAATCATGAAAGCATATTATATGCCAGTTGGGAGTTTATCCCTCGCAACCTGCTGTATGGTTACGAAGAGATATGTTTATTACAAATGTTGACTGCCATATATATTCATTTCAAATATATCCTTGCAATCTTCCAGCAGTCGCTTTTCTTTCCAAGTTTTTTTTCAGCTCTGCAAATAATCGCGTACATGCAGCCTACTGCTCTTGCCGTGCTTCAGCCTTGTGGCTCCATGGGGCAGCTCACTATAGCAACGCGGCACCGTTCGCAAAAAAGGTAAACTGATAAAAAAGAACAACAAACCAAACAAATAACGCTGCGGGTGAAAGATGACCAATTGGGAGGTTGGTGTGAAGGAAAACATATACTTGGCGGGCTCGAGAGCGAGCACTTTTTCTTAGGTACAAACCGGGATTCTAGCAATCGATGTCGAACACGGACGGCATTCAGAATGAACTGCAATGAGGTGTAGGAGAGCGCTGACGCAGCATTGGGGGCATAGACGGGCCCCGTCACCCCTTTGCACCCCTCAGAATAGCTACTGGGCATGGCACAGTGCTTTTGGGTTAATGCAGAGGGGGTTGTAAAAGAGAAAGTGGAGGAAGGAACAAAAACGAGGTTGTGAGCGGGAGGTCCCGCCGCCTATCTGCTTGCTTTACGTCGAAGCGAAAAATTTCCCTAGATGTTGACAAATTTGCTTTTCCCCTAAGTACAACCAAAATTCCTTAGGTTTAAAGAAGTTTTCTTAGAGTTGGCAGCACTGCTTATCACATTAAAAAGTAGATAGCGCAGTTGTTCTTTCCAAACTGATGAAAAACTATCGTTCAAAAATGTTTTGGGCTTGTAAAAAAAATCAAACACCAAGCAGGAAACAGTACATAAATGCCATCTTATGCATATTTCTGTCATGCTGAAGTAGATAAGTACTGTAAGTAGTACTGCATAGTCCACTGTTGTCCATGCAACCAGAATATTTAAAACAAAAAGTGTATTCTGAAATAAAAAAATGGCTACTGAATTCCAAAAACATAATTATACATTACAGACACACGTGGTATTTGCAGACACAGTTATTGCAAATATTGTACGCATTTTTTATTACTGTCTATAAACATGTAATAAACAAGTGTTGTTGATACAAATATTGAACAATGAACTGCAAAAAATATGCTTCGCAAGAAAGAAAAGCTGGCAAGAAGAGTAGCAGAAATATTTTGCGAGTCACTGCACATGTATGTCTCCTTTTGTCTGTGTCTTTTTGTTGACATTTATCACTTCACTGTGCTTCAAAACGAATAAGTCCGCAAACCCATTAACTGCCAGCAGGTTTTCTAGACTGTGACATATTTTGAAATAAATTATTGTGTGAAAGAATATTACTTCACTATGCATGTTATCTAAGAAATAATGTCATGATTACATTAAAATGACATTTGTGTTCTCAGTTTCACATATCATACAGCAGCCAAGCTTAGATGAACTTTTACTTGAAGCAGGATTAGAAAAGAACAATATGTTAAGTGGTGTTAAATTTTGGAGCAAATTGCCTGTTCTGATACCTTACACAGATGCCATGAAATTGTACCAGAACACCACTCACAGAAAGATATGTGTTCCTACTCTTTGCTGAAATTTTCGTTCCCTCATCCAGTTCATGCAAATGCACAGTCCACTCAGCGTAGCTTTCTTTACAGTTTGTCCACAGCTTAACTTTATATTTCCTCCTAGTGATTTTTTTCATGATATCATGTTATTCAGAAAGCATGAACTCCCCCTAGAAATTGTTCTTCAACGTTAGTCTTGCCTTGAAGGTAGCACTAGGCATATATGATGCCACTTTCTAAGGACAGACTTAGGGCTGAACATCTATGGGGCTGAACATCTGATTTATTTATTGATTCATTTTTTAGTTATCTCGGAGACACGTTGTTCTTGGGCAGAAGTGAATGTAAAACGAACAATGTAAAAGTAAGTGAAACAGCATGCGAATACATCTGAGCAATTAATGTATATGGAATCTAATGCTGCATGTCGCAGCACTCTGCGCAGCACACGGCTAAGTAATTGTTGAATGGCACAGCTAGTCATTCAAAAGCAAGCAAAGAGAACAATTACACAGCTAATTGATCATAAACAAGGTAAAAAGGTATGAGCAGAAAAATTGGAGCAAGCAGTGTGAGATTGAAGTTGAAAATTCGACATATACAGCATCTTGATGTCCTCATGTATGACAAGTAAGGACTGACAATCCTGGCTAGTTAAAACAAAGAGAGAAGAATTATTGTATATCAATAATCTTAACTGAGTTGTATTATTAGTTAAAATGAATTACCAACTCGCCCTGCAGTCTGTCCTTCTCAAGTATATCAAAGATGCATGAAAAGTGTACGATAGGCCCAAAACCAATTAATATGAAAAATAATGTGCACTCAAGAAAAACAAACTAGTCTGGTATTGAACCACCTCGACAGCCGGATACTTTCAAATATTAGCACTGTTGCAGAAGAACAACTTTTGTGCTGATATTTGGTAACATTCATTGGACAAAAGGCCCAGATTTGCCCCTTCTATACTGGTGGAAAGCATTGTTTCTAATCTGCTCCTAGCTCTCTTTATTATCTACATGACTATCTATGTGAATCATCGTAACTCTGAATTTCAGTATGCTGGTGACTAAAACAATAACTTAATAATAAAACAATAAAGTAAAGTTGGTGGAGGGAAAGTACAGGGCACCCTCCTACGTAATTCACACATATAATTAATAAATATTGAGATGGTGTAAGAACAATACCATTTTAGATTGCTAGTGAGCAGACATCAGCATAAAAAAGAAAGCACGTAAGGCTCATAGTAATGGTCAAGATGTGTGTATAGTGCCATAAGTCGGCAAAACATTAGTGAAACTCGCTCAGATTCACTCAAGAATTATAGTATCTTGTGCTTTGGACTCATTCAGACGCTCACTGACAAAACCTTTCTTCAACCAGTCTCACTTGGACTCACACTCGCAAAAATATTACTCAGACTCACAGCCCGATCTAAGTTTGAGTGAGTTGACTCATGAGTGAGTTAGCCGACCTATGGGAGGAAGTTGTCAATTTCGATTCACGCATGCAAGTCAAAGCGTACAATGTGAGGCTTATTGTTGCTCAACAGTACACAATTTAAACAATGGCCCTAGCTCCTAACTTGGAACAAGCAAATGATAATTTTCATTCAAGATTATGTGCTTTTGCTTAAAATCGTGCTGTATACACTGCCCAAGTATGTCATTACTTCAGTGATAAGCATACAATCGTATCCCACAGCTGTTTTTCATTGCTAGGGACATATGATTTCCATCTATGTCATAACTATACAGAAAGAAAACTTCTCGCAGTGTAACTTATGAGCTCACAATCGCCAGTTCCAGAGGCAGTATTGTCTGCAACTGCCACCAAAGTCCATTACAGCTGTCATCCTTAGCAACAAAGACAGCTCAGTGTTTGAGCAATCCAAGCCAGAATACAGATGGTGATCGCACATCCTGCCGTAAAGTCGTGCAAGTGCTTGAAGATTCTTCGCGAGAACACCCTTTTTTTCAGGCAGCATGTTAGGTGACGAATCATGTTGTTTGCTTAAAAGCAGAGTAGATTTGCATAAGACATTACCTCATGTGAACTACTTAATGAGTGGATGGTTGAAAGCTTCCTACTCATTGCAAAGGGCCGAACCATAATTCGCCATCCTTATCATCATTGACCGGAGCATCAGCAAAGTATGCAAGCTATGTAAACACCTTACAGATGCACACTGGATGCTTCGTTACTTTGCACAATGATGCCGATTGGTGTAGTGGGTACCTAGCTAGTGTACCTTCATTAGGGATCTCATGAGTTTACTGAGAGCTCTATGGAAGGCCACTCTTCGAGCTTGTGCTGTGCTTGTGCTGAGTCTCCCACACAGGCCTGGCATCTTTAGTCTACTTGTTTTTGTGCAAGTGATCTTTTTTTCATGGTGATTTTTTCTCAACCACGTTTTAAAATTTTGTCAGGTCAACAAAAAGTATGATTTGAAAGAGACCTTTTATGAGCTCAAATGTTGCTGATGCTATCATATCTCACTTATTCCTGCCGTTATCTCTGAACCCATTACACAGTTGTTTCGAACCTGGTCTCTTGAACCAACCTGTAATGTCCTATGCCGTGTGTGATTGTAGTGTACTAGATAACTATGAAATTATTGCACACTCAAAGTGAACACATATTTATAACATTAAGATATAGTTTTACAATCTACATTAACAGTTTAAGGGATGAATAGTCCGGTATATATTATTAACACTAGTACAAAGGCCTGCTGTGGTGCTGCCTCACAACATTTTTCAAACTGCAAGTTATGATGTGTGCCACTGTGCTTGGACAAGTTTGCTTGTTAATAAAAATTGTTCAGAAGAAAAAGTGTTCCCTTTGGCTCGGCAGGTGTGCAAGTTACTGCCAGCAGTGACGTGAAATTATAACTTTGCTTTTGTGAACAGATGCTCAAAAAGGAATACCTTACAATGTTTTTGGTGCTGTGAAATCTTGCAGCTGTGACCCTGCAGTCTGCAGTTTTCTTTTAATTGCCTTTGTCTTGCACCTATTTTCACTTTCAAAACAGAGTGAGGAGACTTCACTGGAAATTCTATTTAACAGTACATTGCAGAAGCTACCGTGATGCGACACCAAGGCCGCCCCAAGTTTTTTTTTACGCTGTTTTTTCTATTGCAATAAATGATGATGTCACACACACCAGGTTTCATTTTAATGGATCAAATACAGTTCTAATGTACCTACAGAAAATGAACTTGTTCAAATCTAGCTTGTTTTGGGACTCATTTATGTTACTTTTTACAACATCCACCGTTATTCACGACCAGAATACTATGAGGTGAACTGGTCCCACCCATAAAAATGTCATAGTTATTTAGCAACTACAGCAGATACACTTTTGTAATAAGAGCATGGGATTTACAAAAAGACAAAGTATGAGACACTGTACGTGAAGATACACTAGCTGACCTTAGAGTCGCTGAAAAACAAATTTTGTCTGTTGAGACATACAACAACGATTGACAATATCTAGTGAGACGGGACAACTTTGAAACACAATTTTTTCGCTAAGTTTATATATGCATGTGAATCTAGCAGTATAAATTAGACTTATGAAAGTTTTGTTTCTTTATTAAAATGTGCTTAACATTTTACTTGGTAAGGGCTCCCGAGAAGGGTAAAAAGTCATGGTTTACTTGCAATTTCTCTAAAAATGTTTCACATGAAATGCTTTCATGTTTGATAGTTCCTAGGAAAAAGGACTTGAGCAGCGTTTTAGCACTGAAGTAATAGAGATACGAATAAGGTCTTGAACTAAAGATGTGTAGGTTGCACTATTCACCACTAGTTTGTAGTTATCACAAGCGCAAATTTGAAATACACGACATGCAAACACGGATGCATGAAATATGTGCAGGCAAGTTTGCATGTCTGCTTTCTTTTCTGCTGCTGTGCATCTTTTCACTTGTTAGTTAGAAAATGTGGCACTTCTATTTCTCTCCTGTGTTCATGTTCCCACACACTCTCTCTTAACGGGAACACAAGCGAACTAGCTCAGCTATGCTATTGTAGTGCTCATGCCAACTTGTTGCTCCTGAAATAAAATTCACTCAGAATTTGCTCGCTACCACAAGCAGCTGTAATGCGTTAAGCAGATGCAACTCTCGCATATCATTTGGTCTCACTGATGATACGATGCTTAGTGTCATGAAATTGACATTTGTCCTCTTGACTCTTTTTTTCCCCCAATACTGCTAGTTCTTTGTCTTTGTGGCCATGTTCATGTACGGGGGAGATGCTTTCTTCAAGTACAAAGCTTGGAAGTCTGGAGAGCCTGCCCAGGGTGCAGAGATCGGTGCCCAGTACAGGGCTTGGAGCTTCAAACGTGGCGTCACCTATCTGCCCCAACTACCCTGCCTACTAACTATGCACGCTGCAAAGTCATGCACTCACCCCTCAGGCTTTGACCAGCTTGGTGAGTGTGACACTTTCACTGAATTGCTCTTTTTCTGCTTCAGTGGCACTATTTTTTATAGAAGCACGAGTCCTAATGTAATTAGGCAGAAAACATTTCATTGAAAAGGGTGGAGGGGGGGGGGGGGAGATGTATAAACAGCATGGCTTGTGTACTGCATCAGATTACTGATCGTGCATGTCATACACATTTTAAGTTTCATTTCCACCAGTGTGCAAGTGTCTTTCAGGACTTAGCTCAGTTATCTTGCATGCTGTGAGAAATTTTAGAGGCTAATTGTAAAGGTTCGTAAATTTACCCCATGTTGAACAGTGCTGTGATAGCTTTGTTAAAATTTGTTTACCCTTAATTTGTCAGATTGGCTTAGACTAAAAAAAATGCTTCGCATTTAAGAACAAGTGAACAGATCATATATGGTGTTAAACTTCAATTTACCTATGACAAACCTAAATTACGTATAGTACTATAATACTAGCAGCCTTAGGGATAGGCGACACTCTATTCTCAAGGCTTATGGCTGACCAAATGTTGAGCAAGAATAATGCTAGGTGAAACTGTTATTTAGAGTACTTGAGTAATTTTTTAGGGCCAATTAAATTTTAATAACTTATCCTTCCAAAACCCATTTTTCACTTTTCAGTGAAAATTATCCTTGAATACTCATGTGTCATGAAGGAAACATTTGTACATTATAATCATCTGTATAATGTTCATGTGGTTTGTATAGGCCCCTCCGAACGAACCCTCTCCTACATAGGCCGATTCCACTTGATGCCTGAAAATTCAATTACATCACGTTACTTTCCTTTGGCCATTTCTATTGGTGTTTCACATCTCTTGGTTTCTATTTCGATGCTGTGATTGACCATCGTCCGTTATGTCCTCATACTGTGTCTTGCCCAGGTGCATTTATTTTAATACTTGCTAGGATATTGGATGAACTGTTTTTTCTCTTATCCACTCTGCTGTCTTCCCAACTCTTAGGGTTACACCTATCATTTTTCCTTTTATTGCATGCTTTTTAGTCTTTAGCTTCTTCACTAGAAGCCAAGGTTGGGCAGTTTGATGCCTTAGCTTCCTTTTCAGTTTTTTTTTTGTTATTCTCCTTCTTTATTCTCTATATGTTAGAACTCGTTAAATGAACCGTTGTACACTTTCTGCTTTAGTGACAGTGGTAAGTCACTGGTCATGAGTTGAAAATGTCTACTGTATGCATGCCAACTCACCTGTGTTTTTCAGTGGACTTCCTTCACATAAAGCAGACTCCCTTGTTAATATTTGATCTAGATAGACACCATCTTCTACTTATTTAAAGTTCCAGTTGTTGCTTACGAATTCTTGCTTTCTTACTAGAACACCTGGCATTAGCTTTGTATTCTGCATTGTCATTTTTCCAATATTTATTGCAGTCATTGCTGATGACTGGAATATTGTTGGCAAAAGATAAATTTCCGACTTTCTTTGTACGAATCTTCATTAGTATTTCTTTCCAGTCTATTCATTTACATGCTTTAAGACAAGCATTGAATAGCACTGGAGAGACTATATCGTCTTGACAGACTCCTTTTTTTTTATCAGGATTTTCCTGCTTTTATTGAAGAGGACCAGAGCAGCTGTGAAATCATTATACATTATCTATATGTTATGTTTCAGGTACCCCTGTTGGCACAACACCTTCAGAACTTTTGGTATCTATAAAGTCTGATTCCATTTTGCAATTCAGCAATGAAATATAAAGCGGTTTTCATGTGTTTGGCCACAAATTTCTCAATTATTTTATCGATCACATGAAATGGATCCATTGTAGAGTACCTGAAGCAAGCCACCTTGTTCTCTAGGTTGAATAAAGCCAATTGTAGTGCTCATCTTATTCAAAATAAGTTTCGTGAATATTTTGTTCAATGCTCAAAGAAGACTGATTGGTCAAGTATTTCACAGGTCAATTTTGGTATATTATTAAAATGATGCAAGACACCAGAAGGTTCAGCAAATTTTACTCTTTTTGAAATTACTTTAAGATTGGAAGTTGCAGCACGAGGTAAATGTGTACTCAAGGATGCCAGTATGGACTGCAATGTATGTTTTAGCCAGCTGTCTGTTCTTATATGCAGAGGGAAGAGTGATGTAAAGATGAACCTTGAGAGTCCTGCATTCAGTAAAATGGACGGCCGCCAGGGTGACAGTGATGGGAGGGAGCTGCTGCAATGAGCAATCAATACGGTGGAGAAGAGGAGTGGCACCTATCGTACTTTCTTTTCAATTGGCTGTATCACCTTTCTCTGTGTGTTAATGCATATTTTGGTCTTTGTAAATGGAGTGTGCGAAGAGGAGGGCTAAGATAACATTTTGTGGACAACAATTTAGGGACAAGAAGCTAAAACTTTCACTTAGTTTTCGCTTAAGTTTGCCTTTATGTCTCACGATTAAGAAAGAGGATCAACTCTTGCAAATCAGCAGCGAAGTTTTAAAGTTATCGGCTGCTAAAGTACTGATATGCAGTGCTGCTGCACACTTTTATTTGTAAACAAGTAGTACCAAAGCACAATTTTTATTGGCCACCACAGGGCATAGTAGCTTTTTATTTACCTAAATCCTTGCATTCAGGAAGAAAAGTTGTATTCAGCTCAGATGTTGAAGGCCTTGCTTTTAGTGCAAGGAAGCATTACAGTTTTTTTGTGTGACTGTGCACAAATTTTCTTCGATGCATATTTTTTGCATTCGTGCAAGTGAAAAGATTATTGGGGATAGTTAATCACATTATTATGTACATAACGATCTATGAGATGAAGTTAAATGTTCTGTGGCCCAGTTTGGAATGTGTAGTAGGCAAAAGGAATGATGTGACATGGGTCTGCTACTCTCATAAAACACCTCATAGGTTGTATCTTAAACAGCTGAAGTGTAAAAACAAAAGCAGTAATTGTATCAAAACCTTTACATTTGTGTGATTATTTTTATCACT
Organism: Rhipicephalus annulatus; assembly: GCA_013436015.1. NCBI lineage: Eukaryota > Metazoa > Arthropoda > Arachnida > Ixodida > Ixodidae > Rhipicephalus > Rhipicephalus annulatus. Next base: position 40,120 of record WOVY01002809.1, read on the forward strand.
TTTATTTGTTTGTGACTGATATTAATGCTTTACAAAACATTGCTAGTACTTGCTGTGCATACGTACTATGCACATACTGGAGTTGAGGCTGCACTTTTGCATGCTCAAGAGTTCACTTACACTAATATTTGTTTACTCCTATAATTAGCCATGCAGTGAGCATTGCCCTGACTTGTTAGTCCTTCACTGTGGTACTCTCATGTAGCACAAAAGTATCAGCTCAAGTTTTGCCATTGCACTAACTGTCCCCCTTGTAGGTTGTTCATTTAGCCGGTATGTGAATGCTTTGTATGTATGTATCTTACACTCTACTCAGTTTTCTTTTTTTTTTGGAGCTCAGATGTTAAAAAATTTGTGCGTACCTTTTGTTGCACCTTACCCTAAAACTGAACAAGCACTGAGCCAGTGATGGAATGCCTATTTCAATGCCCTGTTCCTTTCATAGAAATTATTTACACTGTGTACATTTTTCTGTACCTGCAGTATCGTTCTTGTGATGCTTGTGTTCCTGCCATTTGTAACCTTGGATAGAATGAAAATGCAGTTTGTCCATTTATGTTACTTCTAATTTAAGGCCTGCCAGTTGCAGGGTGATTTGCAGCTTAGCACAAGTTGCATACCGTGAATAAATGGCCACTGTAGATGACACTACTGCAAAGTATACCATTTAACTTACTTTGTTTTTGTTGTACTGCATTTTTTAAAAATGCCTCTCCTGGTGAGCAACAGCAGATTTCAAAATGTACTTTGTTCCACTTCATTTATGTTCACATGTTGCTGCTTGTCTGCTGGCCTCCTGAGGTCAAGAGATCTAACCACATGTCCTGGATTATTGTTGCATCTTTTCTGTTATATCCTCTGACCTATTTATTGTACACAAAGAATGTGGTATTAGATTAAATATGATGACGTCTAAAGACTAATGTAGCTAAAAGTTCAATTCTAACCAGCCTTTTGAATTTTTTTTATCCTTCTTGTCTTTTGCTGTTTCGTCAACTATAAGTACTTTTTGCTTAGTGAATCCACTAGTCGTCTGGCTGGGACTTTTCACTAAAAAACTTTGATGCAACATTTTTGTACAAAACTCTTGCTGTTCCTGTTATGTGAGGACACCTTGAGAATGTTGCCTGTTGGTGGAAATGTGCCATAACATATAGAGCAGTTTGCATCTAGGCTGTACTGAAGGAGACAATGCACATGAATGTGCTACATGACTGGCAATAGCATTGATGTTTATTTTTGTGTGAAGGGGTACTTTAAAGAGATTTATTTAAAGTGCTTCATGCTGAATTTCTTGCTGAACCTGCATTCTCACTTGCACGTGTTCCCAAACTGCAGTGTCATCCATTTTGTGTCAATCTGTTATAGTTAGGCAAGGCCTACAAGTGAAGCAGATACCAGACTTGCATTATCTCTGCTAGGTCAGAGCATTTATCATATAATGTGATAATGTGTGTAGAAGGCAACTATGTAAACGTGCAAAAGTATTTGGGCTGGTATGGCGGCTGAAGGGATGCCCACATATAAGTGCTCCTTCAGGAAATGGCATTGTCAGGTGTAAACCACTGTTAAATGGGTGAAAATGTCTGTGTGTGTGTTTGGATACAGTGTTAGAAAAAAAAACACATTATTTGTGGCTGTAACATCGAAAACTTTGTCAGTCACCTGTTTCATGTGCTGCTTATTGTAGTTTTATCCCTGGCATTGCTCAAGTTTCTTTTCCATTTGTGACCTTGCCAGACGTTTTGCACTGTTGAAATTGTCTTGGTTGACTTGTTTTACAACATGTGCTTTCACCATACATTAAATATCAGTGCTAATATAAAGCAGATACCAGGCATTATTCAATATAATGCCTTTCTTACTATGGTTTCATGTTCTTGAGCTCGCTTAGTTTTTGAAACCTAATTTGGCATGCGAAATCAAAAGCAACTTCATTATGCTCGAGCCAAAGGCACCATGATGTCCCTGTAATTAGGTTGACTGAAATTTCTCAATTTTTCGTTGATATGCAAGCCACATTTGTCTGTCAAGTGACCCAACTTGTAAATCATAATTAGGAACAACAGCTGCACCTTTTGAATGATTTGTGCAAAGCTACAGACATGGCAAATAGTATGCCATGTTTATGAGCGTCATTTCAGCTCCCATCAGCTTTTGAGCTGTAGTAGCTGATTCCAAATATTTTATCTATAGCCTGTACATCCACACATGCATGCACATCGTATGTCTGGTTGTAACATAAACTGCTATATTTGTCCACCTTTGTGAGTTTTTGTTGTTGTTTTGGTTGTTACCAATAAAGTTGTCGCCATACTTGAAGTATATAAACGTTACAGATATGTATGGTCTGCATTGTACATGCTAAAGTAACACTAGTATAAAGTGCAGTCATTCTGAATGGGTCTGAAGTGATTGTAAAAATAACGGTACATAAGAAATTGTCATTGTTGTGTGTCCATATATTGCCACAAACAGTTTGCACAGACATAAAT